>CM054120.1:2747150-3284037 GCA_028673005.1 Tanypteryx hageni
ACTGTCCGCGACAGTTGGCGATATCTAAGTCGTGATTTTTCAAGGTCTCGAGAACGACGTTAGCCAGGTCTTCTGCTATATGGCCAGAATTTGGTATGAATCTTATAAATCGTTCGACAGGACATCCCTCTGCAGACACATATAGTACTATGAATGACAGTTGATCCACGTGGGAGATGTGACGAGTCGAGTCGACAGAGATGGAAAAATACTTGGCATGCTTTATCTCAGTCACGATCGTGCTTATGACCTTTCCTGCCATGATGTTGATAATTTCTTCGCATATTCTAGACGAGAGGTATGATGTTGTGCCGCATCCTTTGTTTCCGTGGCGTTTTATGTGCGTGTCCAGAAAAGGATCTCAGCTCTCAGCCAAAATTTCTAGGGTCATGACATAGTTCCCACTGTTTCTCGATCCAAATCTCTCCTGTGAACCTCTAAACGGCAATCCGCGTGCAGACAGTGACCTCACAACAACCACAATGCGCCTCAAAACCTCATGCCAGTATTTTATTTCTTCTTCCGTTTGAAGAACAAGACTCTTGTCAACTCTACCGCCAACGTTCTTCCTCGCTAACAGCGTCGCACATGCTGACCTGTGATCGTCTGAATTTTCATGTTCCTTCACCCTCTGTCCTGCATTTTTCTAGTCTTTGTACCCTTCATCATTAGCTAGCGACCCCAATTTTCCAAACATCTTACAAAGGGCGCAGAACACGGTACCTTTGCTCTTCGAAAATACTAGCCAAGGCCGAGGTCGTTTTTCACCATTAGGCAATGTTCGGCTAAAGAGTGAAAGGCATAGATACCTGGTTGTATCTGCGTACTGGCGCTTCGAAAAAGATAAATCTGCATCCATATTTTGTTTCACGCCATTTTGTACGAACTGTTCGAGTGTGGCATCGGCATCGTCCAGTATCCACTCGGCAGGATCGTCACTGACAGATGGAAATGATGGAATCGCAAAACATGTGTTCGCATGCGATTCAGGATGTTCACCAGAATCTTCTCCAATGAGGAATTTGAGGTAGCTCGTCACAGTCAGACACGCTTGCCGGTTGACGGTCGTCACTCCAATCGCTAGAGGCTGATGCACTGGTACTAGTACTAGGTCTGGAAGAGGCGAAGAACGAGTCCAACTTAGGAACATTACGAAGCTCTTTTTCCTTCTGCAATTTCTCCTTATTCCTTTCGCTTTTCTGGAACACGCTCAGTTTTTTGTTGGCGTCAGACATCGGTAATTTCTAAAAAATAAGAGGATAATGAGTAATAGTCACGTGATCATTAAGCTTAAATAGTAACTCACACACAACTCTTTAACACTCTACGAGAATCAACTTTCACTATCGCAGGTCGCTGTGATTTCTTTTCGCTTGATCTCATCTCTTGATCTTACTTTTAACTGTGTCCTTGCGGGCTGAGCCCTCTGCTTATATAGTCCCAGGATAGTGGAAGTTGGTGGGGGTTCGACCAATCAGAATACATGGTAGTATCTACAATATTCCAGAACGTTCCCTAATCGAACATTCTAGAATACAGGTCCATGATATTCTAGAACATTCTTGAATGTTCCATAGTCTTCCACAGAATTCTAGAACATTCGACACTTTTCCAGAGTTTTCCAGGACTTTCGAGAACTTTCTATACACATACAATATCGAAATATCTAGAACCTTCGAGAATGTTCCTGTACTACCATTCACTAATCATTTTCGGGATATTCTATCTTACGGGATTATTCTATAAAATCTTAAGACACTATACACTAGAAAATTCTATCACATTCTTTAGCTTCCGTCGCCAACACTACTCGTATCGTAACCTTAACTAACCTCAGAAAATTCGCGTGGAAGATAAACCTTTGAGCCGCAAAATTGAAATTGATACAACTTTCTAACACACACTTTCAACGCAAACTGACAAGTAGTGACGAGTTATAGAATGAAGTCAGGTGCGATGCAAAACAAACAAAGAACACAAACACAGTGTTGCCACTTGACTTGTCAAAAAATTAACAATGGTCAATTATTTTCTATTTCGTTCTGAAAAATTGACATTATTTTCCGTGTCCTGTGTCCTCAATGTGTACCATTTCGGCCCCTGGTCGTGGCCCCCGCCGAGGTTGGGGCCCTAGGCAGCTGCCTAGTTTGCCTAGGCAGAAGTTCGCCGCTGAGTACAACCTCTCGTATAGTTCGTAGGTGGTCAGCCAGATACTTTTTATATTAACTGTGGCACATGGTCGGTAAAAGGCTTAGGACCCCTGGTGTAGACTAGAGATTGTGCTCGAGATATCTCGTCTCGAGAATTCTTGAGAAATTTTTGTTATTTCATACTCGTTTCTCGAGAAATTAAATTGTTTAAATTTTGAGACTTGTTTCTCGAGAAAATTTATCGAGAATCTAGAGAAATATTTCTCATGGGAAACACAAATTATTCATTTTGTAACTGGGATTCTGATATAGTATGCATAAACCGGGACTCGGATATTCAATAACACCGGTGTCATTGAATTGGTCTATTCAAAACAATCTTTCGGGCTTAATTTTGACAAAGACATTATTTCCTCTACAAGCGATGGTAAAATTTGTAAAATTTTCCCGTGATTATCAACAGCTGTGTTATAACCACGCTATTCATTTAGCGGCTATTGATGTTTTTTATGAAAAAAATCCGGAAACAAGCAAAGATTCAATTAATGATGCCTCCAAACCGGAACACGAAAGCGAAGATGAATATGTTGCAGAAAACGAAAGCGAATTTATCGCAGAAAATGTTTGTATGAATATGGTTATTTTTATAAAAATGTTTTTTTAAATCGAAAAATTGTGAAATTATTCAAACACCCGCCAGTACAGAACACTATTACAAAGCCATGTAAAACTAGAGAGAAAGACTAATTTGTTAGATTGTTGTTAGATTGCAAAACCCGTTGGAACACGCTATAAATTATGATAGAGCGATTTCTTAGAATCAAGACTCCTATAGTAAAATCATTGCCTGATCTAAATTTAAGTAACTTGTGGAAGACAGAAGATGATGAGGCAATTTCATCGAATACATTGAAAACTTTGAAAACGGTCAGAATTGCAAGAGAATTTAATTTGAATGCCCAGCCGATTCGCCTCTGTCCTACGCACAGTGGGTATCTCAGAGGCAGTGCAATGAATAGCCGGGGAGGGGAGAAGAGAAACCCTGTGCCGGCATTTGCCTGCTCTTACGAAGAACACCAGGGGGGCCAACGGCTTTAACGTCCCTTCCGAAGGACGGAACGGCTGAATTTGCGCGGTCTCCTCAAACCACGAAAACAAGGGGCCGGGCGACCTTGGAAAAATCCTACTTGCGCAGGATTCGTACCCGATGCCTTTTCAAGCAGCAGGCCAGCGTCCTAACCACTACACCACCGGCACCCCTTGAATAGCAAGAGAAGCGTTGAGCCGCCAAGATGCTAATCTTTTAACTGGTGAGGGAGTCCTCAAATTTTTTATTTAACGCTCTCAGAAAGAACAATACAGAAATTAGTCCTAAACTTCTCAATGGACTTAAAAAAGAGCTAAAAGAAGAGATGCGTCATTAATTTCTTATATAAAATTTCTTCAAGATCCCAATTGCATTCATTTCGGTGAGGAAGACAATTTTTTATTAATTGAAAAAACGAAATAGTCGAAAGAGTTAAAATAATAATGAAAAGACTTTTCAATGATGTTAACGAGTAGAATAATTCTGCAACCATTATAAAGAACAATATGAAGGCATTTTGACAGTGGATCAAAACGATTGTTGCAGTATAAATCTAGATAAGCAGTGGGAAGAATTCCTCCATCAAAGCCTGAAGCCAATCAAAATAATTGATGACAACTTCCTCTCATTATCGAAAGAAATCAATATAATTTTTTATAATAAAGTTGCTCTCGAATTCAAGTCTACGACCAAAAGATTTTCAAAATCAAAATTCACAAACGACAAAGTTTTCTTCTTAATACTCGAGAATTCTCGAGAACAGCAGAAGAAATTCTTGAATTCTCAAAAAAAAACTGCGAAAAAGAGAAATCTCGAGAACATAAAAGTCGAGAATTCACAATCTTTAGTGTAGAGTGCTTTTAATATCAGAAAAGTAGCATCAGCCAGTTCCCGCTCCCGATTCATCCCCGAATCCCCCTCTTCACTACAAAAGTGGGTAGGACTCTCATTGTCTGAAATTAAGAGGAAGCATAAACAGAACCCGAACCCCCCCATACGTGAGATTGCTTATCCTTCTCTTATCTGATGCTCTCTCAAAACAAACATATTTTTCACTTAATCTTTTCTGCCATTTGAGTATCGTGATCTTATGTTCGTCGGCAAAATCACTTGCTAGTCCTTTTTCCGATTTGATCAATTCTATTAAATTAAAAATACGCCTGAAAGTTCCTTTTATTGTAAATTTCTCCAAATGTATCCAAATTTAACAATGGCTTTAAGAATACTACTCACTACACCTGTTACAGCTGAATCTGCAGAATGCTCATTTTCGAAACAGAATTATAAAAAATTAATTAATTTAAAAAAAGTTTCACACTAACTCTAGAGCGATTTACATCCCTTGCAATGTTATCAATAGAAAATGAAATAGCAAAAACTTAAAATTTTTATGATATCGGTCAAGAATTTGCAGCAAAAAGAGCGAGAAAAATAATTTTTTAATATATTTTCCATACATTTAATAAAAATATTTGATTTCATAAAAATCTGTGATAGTTGATCGGTCATGTTATGAGTAATTAATTATATGTGATTAAATTAATTTCTAAATTACATATATGATATCTATTCCATTATGGTATTGTTTTATATTCCATTAATAAACATCTACACCACCATATTTTTAAACAAAATTTCTACTAAAAATTAATTTAAATAGTAACTAATTTTTTATTTAAAAGACTCATTTTCCTTAAAAAACGTCATTTTTTGCGCCACCGGTTAAATATACTACATGCATAAATAGAACCCGCCCCCACTCACTATCGAACTAGGCTCAGCAAAAAATCACGCCGGCCCTATACTCCTATTTACCTTTCATCTTCCCTAAGCATTTATGTATATAATAAATCGGGTATTTCTACAGTGCACGTATGTATTGTAATATATCCTCAATACTGATGAACTATTGGCTACAAATCTTCCTAATAAAAACCATGTAACAGTAAAAATTATTTCACCTGTTAATAAGAATTCTCTTTCGTCTGTTGCCGTACAAGTCAGTGTATCGCCAAGAGCTGCATACGATCCACCAAAGGGAGTCCCAAACTTATACGCAGATGACCAAATGCCAGGAAATTAATTAAAGGGAATTGGTATGTTTGTGTTATGACCAGGGTATCGAACCGGAGAATTTATGGATTCGGTTCGGGTACAAATTCAGAGAGATTGAAATTTTCTGGGTTCGGTACGGATCATAAAAATTTTTTTGACCGGTTCGGTTCTACAGTCGATCTCGCGAATCTTATCCTCACTGTCCTGCCTTCCGAGATAAGTCGGGATTCTGATAAGTCCTACTACCTCATTCGCTAGTCCCTCCGACATAAATTTTTCCAGTAGTTTAAATATAGCCTGCAGCCTACGTTCCTCTAACGATGTCCATTTCAGATTTTCTATTCATGATGTTACGCTTTGTTTACTATCGTAATTCCTCTTTACAAATTTGGCTGCCCTGCGCTGAACCTTTTCTATCTCGTTAGTGAGTCCCTTTTCGTAGGGATCCCACACAGCTGAAGCATATTCGACCTGCGGTCGAACCAAGGATAAATAACATAATTCTTTCACTTTTTTGGAGCTATTTCGAACTATTCTCCCTATAAAGGCCAGCTTTTTGTTAGCGGCACCTATTAATCGGCGGTTGTGGGTGTCCCACGAGAGATCACGATGGATCGTGACTCCGAGATATTTAATCGAGTCTGAAACTTGAATATTTACTCCGTCCAACGAATAATTATTATCCAACGAGATACTCTTGGTTCTCCAGAAGTTGATGATGCAGATTTTCTTTAGGTTGATCTCTAACTGCTATTCCTTACTCCATGCAGAAATAGCTTCTAGATCATTTTGGAGATACTGGTGGTCTTCCGGATTGCTTATTTCTCTATAGATGACGGTGTCGTCCGCGAAAAACCTAATTTTACTTCTGACTACTTAGCTGATATCGTTTATATAAATTAGAAATAATAACGGACCAATTACACTACCCTGCGGAACGCCAGAGACAACCTCCACTAAGTTCGAGGATTTCCCATCTATAACAACTTTCTGCTTCCTATGATTTAAAAATTCACGGATCCAACTAACGATTTTAGAATTAACGCCTAAGATTTCTAATTTCGTTATTAACTTCCTGTGAGGTACCTTATCAAAGGCTTTCCTAAAATCTAAGAAGATGGCATCGACCTGCGTATTCTCTTCTCCGCTTATCAGTAAACAATTAACAAAAAGACCGAGCTGAGTATCACATGACCTACCTTTCCTGAAGCCGTGTTGACAATCATCTAACAATAAATTACTATCAAGAAATCGCATTATGTTGCTAACGAGTATATGCTCGAGAATCTTGCGATATTGGCCTGTAATTTTCTGTGTTCTCCTTGTCGCCGCCCTAATGAATTGGGGTAACGTGCGCTAACCTCCAGTCGCTAGGGACCTCTGCACGAGAAATGGATTTTTTGAAGATTATCCGAAGAAAATGTGCTATTTCTTCAGCTAATTCTTTTAAAACGCGAGCATGAATTTCTTCGGGGCCAGTGGCTTTGTTATGTCTGATGGAACTTAATTGTCTTGCTATTCCCACCTCAGAAAATACTATATCGTCCATCAGTTCCCCCCCTATTGCGGGTGCATAATTTACGCAATGGTCGCTGACGGCTGTGAATGCTTTTACAAAATGACCGTTTAACAGTGTGGCATGCACATCGACTGATATCAGATCAGAAGGGCCGGTTACACAACGGTTATAATCGAAATAATGATTAACACGTATGCAATTTAGTGGACTGTATAATTAACATAGTCTAAAGGTTCTACAAACACAAAACACAAGCACCGTAGTCCGCAACTCGTCGTCACTCTCGAGCGTCTCAACACACACAGTCTTCTCTCTCCAGCGTCTCAGCACACACTCTTCTCTCTCGAGCGTCTGAGCACACACTCTCCTCTCTCTCAAGCGTCTCAGCACACACTCCTCTCTCTCCAGCGTCTGAGCACACGCTGTAGTCCATGCCGTGCGCAAAGCCTCCGAAGCTTCGCTTCACTCAAACAAAAGAGTCTTACAAACCGCAACATAAGCTCCCCCCGTTGAATTTTACAAATTCAAAAAAACAACATATTACATTGCACTACTAAATACTATTAAACACTTTATAAGCACACCATTGCAAGGGTAAAACTATCAATTCATGTATAGGTCCCTTTACAATGCCGGTGGGAGTTTTTATGCTGGCTACTCGAACCAGCCCATCTTCTCCCGGAAATACTTCCTGGACGACTGCAATCCTCCAAGAAAGTGGGGGTAGGTTGTCCTCCTTGACCAGAACCACGTTCCCAGGTTGAAAATTCTTCTGTTCCGAACGCCATTTTCTTCTCTGCTGAAGTGATGTTAGGTAATCCATGGACCACCTCTTCCATAACTGCTGCGTCACCTGTTGAATATGCTGCACTCTGGAAAGATGCTTCAGCGACACATCAGACAGACTAGACTCAGGGAAGGAGGTTAAAGGACCACTAATGAGGAAATGACCAGGGGTAAGGTAACTCAGATCATTAGGGTCGTCGGATAAGACTGTAATAGGTCTGGAGTTTAAGCAAGCTTCTATTTGTGCGAGAAGGGTTGACAGCTCCTCGAAAGTAAAATTGGAGGTTCCCGTTACTCGTTTTAAATGATACTTCATTGATCGCACCCCAGCTTCCCATAGTCCTCCAAAGTGTGGAGAACTGGGAGGAATAAAATGCCATTAAATTCTCTCAGTAGCTGCACAGCCCTGTATCTTTTTATTACACTCTTCAGATATAATTAGTTGCCTCAGGGCATATAGCTCACGGTTTGCCCCTACAAAATTATTGCCATTGTCACTGTAAAGTTTTTGAATTTTGCCTCTCCTGGCGATAAATCTTCTGAGCGCAGCTATAAATGCTTCTGTTGTTAGTGAACTAACCAATTCTAAGTGAATAGCCTTGGTTGCCATACATATAAATATTGCAACATAACAACCCTTAACCAGGGTTTTGCTTCTCACCGATCTTATCTTGATCTGTAACGGACCTGCATAATCAACTCCTGTATGTAGGAATGGACGTGACGGCTGAACTCTGGTTGCAGGTAATTGGCCCATAAGCTGCTGGGTGGCGGAAGCCTTTAGTTTGAAACACGGCAAACACTGATGTATTACTGGTCGGACTAGATGTCTGATCTTGGGGATCCAGTACTCTTGCCGAAGCGATGCAATTAGCAGTTGTGGTCCTGCATGTAGTAGTCTGAGGTGTTCCGCTAATACTATCATTTTGGTTAAATGATGGCTGGGTGGTAAGATAAGTTGGTGTTTACTGTCATATCCCAATTGGGCATAATGTAGGCGTCCACCTACGCGAAGCAAGTTGTTGTCATCCCTAAATGGGTGAAGATCTCTTAGTTGACTCTTGGGTGAAACTTGTCGTCCATTTTCAAGATCCTTGAATTCTTGTTTGTAATCTGCTTGCTGGGCTATCTTAATGCAGATGTTAAGTGCTAGCCGTAAGTCGGACGTCGTCAAAATGTCTCCTCGTTTATTTTCTGGGTACTTGGCATTGTGATAAAATCTCAGGAAATGTGCAACTACTCTCTGAAGTCGGGAAAGCGATGAATATCGATTGGTTATGTCATCTATGACTGGTTGAGTTACCATCGCTGTAAGTACTGATGCCCGTTGCTCTGGCGCCTCCTCGAATTGCATGTTGCAGTTTGTAGTCGGCCACTGTAATTCACACTGACTTAGCCAGGCAGGGCCTTGCCACCATAAGGTAAGGTTACACAGGGTTGAAGGGTCAGAGCCACGAGAAATCAGGTCTGCTGGATTTTCTTCGGTGGCCACCTTTCTCCAGTGACCCTTAGCTGCAAGCTCCTGAATCTGGGCTACTCTGTTTGCTACAAACGTTTTCCATCGCGCAGCTGGCGCTGCCAGCCATGAGTCTGTCCACAACATTATCTTGGAAATATCTAAATTCAAAATAGGTGCTACTTTGTTTACCAGTCGAGCAAGCAACAATGCTTCACACAATTCCAGTCGAGGGATCGTGATACATTTCACTGGTGCCACCTTTGATTTTGAGCACAGTAATTTGGTTACTACCTCCCCATGTTGAGACACTGAGCGCAGGTATAAACAAGCACCATAAGCTCTTTCACTTGCATCTGAAAACCCATGTAATTGTATGTCTAACAGGATTCCTTTGGCTAACACACGTCGTTCGATTGGAATGTTCTTAACTTCAGGGAGAAGTGAACATAGTTTCTTCCAATCTGCTAATAACTCAGTTGTAAGACATTCATCCCATTGTAGATTACACTGCCATAATTGCTGTAGAAACATTTTATATATAATAACAATGGGACTTACTAGCCCAAGCGGGTCAAAAATAGATGCAATCACAGAAGACACTGTACGCTTAGTGACAGGTGAGTTTGGCTTATCGCTTAACAACATCAAGGATAATGATGGTGTCTTGATAGCAATTGAAAACATGTCTTGCGTTGGATCCCATAATAACCCAAGTGTTTTGGCTTCATTAATGCTGTCAAAATGTCTTGGCAGTTCCGTTTCTCTGTGTTCTGGTGGGACGGCTTCCAGAATGGCAGAATGATTAGAGCAAAACTTTCTCAACTGAAAGCCACCGGTACGGAGTATATCTATCAATTCCTGTTGCAATTGAAGCGCTTCCTTGCAGTTGTTTGCCCCGCAGAGCACATAATCAATGTAAAAGTCTCTTCGCAATACTTCAGCAGCGTGAGGGTATCTGACTGCTTCTTCCTCAGCTAACTGCTGGAGACACCTTGTTGCAAGAAACGGAGCTGACGCCGTACCATATGTGAGAGTGGTGAGCTCATAGATGTTCACTGGATCTGTAGATGATCTTCTCCAGATAATGCGCTGGAGTCCGGTATCGTCAGCATGCACCTGGACCTGTCTATACATTTTAGCGATGTCTGCTGTAAACACCACTTCATGAGTTCGAAATCGTAGAACTATGGAACTCAGATCTTGTTGTAATGTGGCTCCAATTAACAGCGTATCATTCAGGGATGTTCCTGTAGTCGTCTTGGCGGAAGCATCAAAAACTATCCTCGTCTTGGTGGTGGAGCTAGCTTCATTGATCACTGCATGGTGGGGCAAGTAAAACAATTCCCTCTGGTTGTTGGTTGCGTTGTCATCTAGCCTTTTCATATGGCCAAGCTCTTCATACTCTTGAAGAAAGGCATTGTAAGTCTGATGCAAAGGTGGCTGTCTGTGTAGTCGGCGTTCCAATTGTTGTAGTCGTGTGCTTGCCTGTTGATATGAGTCACCTAAATGTCCTACTCCCTGGCGGCGAAACAATCGAACAATGAACCTGCCCGTAGAGTCTCTTCTGGTGTGTTGCTTGAAATGTTGTTCACATAACTCTTCCTCCCTCGTAGGTAATGGTTGAACCAGTTCCTCGATTTCCCAAAAACGTTGAAGTTGCTTATCCAATACGTTGTCTCTCCTAGTAAGGAATGATCGCTGTGAAGCATGTCCTGAGGTCTGGCAGGGAAGCCTTCCAGCTAGGATGTATCCAAACTTGGTATCTTCCAGAATTGGGTAGTTGCCAGTTCTGGTTCTTTGATCAGGGCATAAGAGCTGAAGGTAGAACTCCGCACCTATTAGAAGATCTATCTTGATTGGCTCGTTGAACTTGTCGTCGGCTAACACAATATCTGAAGGTATACCCCTATCCTTGTAATCAATAAAAGTCGAGGGAACGTTGTCTGTTATCTACTGAAGAATGGAACAATTGAGGTTGACCTTGAAGTCATTTGTTCTTGAATGGACAACTACATTAACACTGTGCGTGGAGCCTGCAGTCACATCCCCGATGTCTTGTATCGGAATTACGTCTCGAATTTTCTTTAAATTAAGTAGTCTAACCATTTCTTCAGTAATGAAGTTGCTTTGTGAGCAACTATCGAGAAGAGCACGGCATTGATGAAGTCTACCTAATGAGTCCTCCACATTTTCAATAACACCTGCTTAATCAGTCGTCGTTTTAAGGCACAGTAACTCCCCAATGTCCTTGAATCGTTCTCTAATTGGTTGGGGCTGACGTTCCTGGAGTGGTCACTAGTTGAGCCACATTGTAAGTGTGGTCGTTCATTCCTGTCAGGCAATTTCGCTGTCACCGGTCTCTCAAAATGAAGCAGCGTATTGTGTTTCCTATCACACTTCCGACAGTTGCCTGATTGGCACTCCTTAACGCTATGAAAAGCCTTTAGACAGTTAAAGCATAATTTGTTTTGTTTAACACACTCTATTCGTTGTTGTACACTAGCATTAGCAAAGGATAAACATTTCTGCAACCCATGATTTTGTTCACAATACGGGCACAATGTACTATTGCTCATCGTCATAAAGGAACTAGATGACCTGGTCTTGTTCAATTTGAATTTGGATTCCACTGGTTTGTATATATTGCGGCCGCTAGCCTTAACTGGTTGACTGGGTTGCAATAATTCTAACGTTTGACATTTTTGTTCTAGGAATTTAATAAACTCCTCTAATTTGGGAAAGTCATGTAACACTGATGTAGTCTCCCACTCCTTTCTGATAGAAGGGCCCAAATGGTCTAGAGTCAATTGCATAAGCATTATTTCATGCAATGTTGTTTCTAGGCTTAAAGCTTCAACTGCGTTTAAATTGCTTGATAAATGATTAACTACTTGTCTCAACTCTGTAGCTGAATCATCGCTAGCCTTCATGGGCGTCAACAAAGCCTTAACATGCTACTGGAAACCACGGTCGGCGTCAGGCAGCTCTTACGTCATCCACCCCGCGCAGCTGTTAGCCTGGTAACACTCACGGAGCCAGCGTGCCTTATGACCTTGAACGCACCTTTCGCCCGATAACTCGTCTTTCTTGAGCCGATGCACTCGAGTTATATCAAAGATTTCTCAAAACTAGATGCTTGAAACCAATACTAAATATTAATTTAGCACGAAGATCCGGCCCGAAGGATCAAAATGTGGCATGCACATCGACTGATATCAGATCAGAAGGGCCGGTTACACAACGGTTATAATCGAAATAATGATTAACAAGTATGCAATTTAGTGGACTGTATAATTAACGTAGTCTAAAGGTTCTACAAACACAAAACACAAGCACCGTAGTCCGCAACTCGTCGTCACTCTCGAGCGTCTCAACACACACAGTCTTCTCTCTCCAGCGTCTCAGCACACACTCTTCTCTCTCGAGCGTCTGAGCACACTCTCTCCTCTCTCTCAAGCGTCTCAGCACACACTCCTCTCTCTCCAGCGTCTGAGCACACGCTGTAGTCCATGCCGTGCGCAAAGCCTCCGAAGCTTCGCTTCACTCAAACAAAAGAGTCTTACAAACCGCAACAAACAGGTTGGCTTTCTCTACGCTATCATGAATAAAGGCACCCGAGTCATTACGCAGGGAAGGTGTGGTAGGGCCTCTACCTTGGACCTCTCCCACATAGGACCAAAACGCTTTAGGGTCCTCTTTCAAATAATTATTTAATACCTTATTCCGGAAGTTAGTAAAAGCCTCGTGCATAGTATTTCTCGCTTAAGCGCGGTATTCCTTATATGTCTTAACTTCAGTTGCTCTATATTCATCGGATGATGTAGACGGCATATTTATTATTTTCGCCTGGCTTATTCTCTGACGCCCAAGCGCACTCCTAACTTGCTTATTGTACCAACGTGGCTCTTTATTGTCGACCTTCAATTTAATTGGAATGTACTTATCGATACCCTCCAGCATTATATCCTTGAATAGTGTCCATGACGACTCAGCACCTGATCGTTCGGTCATATCACGGAACCCAGTAGTATTTCTCGTAGGCGCGACCTGAAGCTTGAAAAGTTTGCCTTGGCAAATGTATAAAACTTTCTTTGAGGCTTAGGGTGCCTATCGATTTTCAACTTACACTCTGCATATACGGCCCGATGATCACTTATCCCATCTTCAATGGTGACTTTTATTCTTTCTGATACGTTATTTGCTCATTAATCTAATATGTTTCCCGATCGCGTTGGTTTTCTGACTAATTGAAGGGGAGAGTGCTCGCAGAATGTTTCGATTAATACCTCACAGGATTCGCGTTCTTTACCTCTAGATTCGAAACATAGGTTTTCCCAATCAATTGAGTGTAAGTTAAATTCACCACCGACTATAACGATTCCATCTTGATTTATCATTCTAAGCTTTGATAGTTGTTTCTCGAGACTTAAAATACAATCTACACCAGCGTTAGGTGGCCTGTAAAACGAGCATATGAATACCTTTTTGGAGCCATATTTACCTATGCGGCACCAAACACTCTCGATATCCTCGTCACTTATCGGAATCTCACTGCTATCTTACTTATGGCTAACTACTATGATAACTCCCCAGCCCGATCTATTAGCGCGATCTTTTCTATAGACACGATAGTCTATAGGAAATATCTCCTGACTCTAAATCTCCTCCGTTAACCAACTTTCTGTGCCTATCACGACGTCGGCGTGCAGACTGCGAATAATATGCTCGAACTCAGCAATTTTCCTACGGATGCTGCGACAGTTCATTACGATGACGTTTAACTTCTCACTATCACTTTGCATACTAATCTCACCCTTGACTTTCTCTTCCACTCTAAAACTACATGCGCTCCCATCACAATCTCTCCCACGACTGTATGGCGTCGCATCAAAATTGGAATTACGACACATCGCGCCCAATACGGAAAATTCTATCAATGACCTATCGCGAAATTGGTGCTGCATGTTACGCTCGGAGTATATTCTATCATTAGATAATCTTTCGGGATTCTTATTTTCTACAAACGCATCGATTATCCCCTGACCCAAAACTGACCTACACCCTGCCCTACTCTCTAGCGTAAAAAATCCCTACTGTGCTCGAGCATCCTATTCTCTGAGCCGATTCGGGCGTGTAGTGAACACCAGAGTGATCCATTGGTGCCCTACACGATTCGATATTCGACCGTAGATCGACGAAGTCCACTCCCAAGTCCCGACAGAAATTCCAAAGCCTTCGGTTCAGACCTTCAACTCTACTCCAAACCTCAGAACCGCGGTCAATCCTAGGGACTATATTGCAAACAGTAGGCCGCACATCGGAACCCGACTCCTCACGGACACGAGCAACTTCAGAGGCCAAGTCCTTAAAAGAACTTAAAATCTCCTCGGACCCGCGCTTGGTCACTTGCGGCACCGTGCCTCCTGATATACATCTGGAGAAGACCCGCTCTTCAACTCCCTCCCGGAGGGTACTGGATAACAGTGGTGCCAATACACGCCGAACGTTAGAGCTACCTAACACTAACAACCTTCCCTTCCCAACCCGACTACCCTTGGGCCCGGCTTCCATTAAAGAGACGGGAGTGGGTACGGGCGCAGTGGCCGTGGAGTCGTCCTCCGAAAACACCTCGAACCTATTACTGACAGGAAGCGAGTCAGCCGAAGCATTCCCAACTCCCTGCCTCCGCAGCACCACCCCACGATCTCCCCGAGTGGACACCACTCTCTACTCATCGGATTTCCCAGCCCGCGATTACGAGTTCGCTCTACCGGCTACCGCACCCAGGTGAACCCGGGCCGCCAATTTGGCGCGGCGAGCTTTAAGGGATGACCCCGCACCCCCCACACGAACCAAGGCTGCCTCTAACCTTTCCACCCTCTGAAAGAGGTCCGCAACCACCCTCTCCAGCTCCGTTATTCGAGCCCTCATGGCCTCGCAAGCAGCGGCGCACAAGAAGGAGGGAACGGGAGTCCTCGGTGAAGCCATCCTAAACTTACCTAATTTATATGCTAACGCAAAAGGGTTACAAAATAAATACAAAAGCTGGAATGGGATAAGGCTAAAGAATTTGGTCTGTTTTAAAGCGGAGACGCTGTTCGTGTAGCGTACGAGAAAGGGTCAAACGCAGGTATAAAGTGAAAGGCGTAAACAACACAAACAAGGTTAGATCACACACAGGAGACGATAGTACACAACAAAGAAAAATATAAATACTATGGAGCGTAAAAATAAAACAACCTTACTAATGTAACGAGAATATGCTAGTACACAATAACTACTATGATATAAATATTATTTTCTCAATGGGAGAATGAAATTTCTAACAAGAAACTACGAGGCTTAAAAGTTAACTATTGCGGTAGAGAAAATAAAAACTATAACGTGGATGTTATAACAAAACTAATTACATAACTTAAACGAATGTTAAATAAAATTACCGAAGGATAACAATAGAATAAAGTAAATTGTTAGTTCTACTTAACACTACAGCTACTCTAGTCGCTCGAGGTTACGTAGGAGCTCGCAGGAGCAAGTGGAAGGCACGTCCGTTCACTTCAACAGCCAGGTAATGGCTCTCTCTCGGTTCGCATAATTGAGAGGTTAGGAGCGGGATTTCGGTTCAGGTTCGGTTCGGTTCGACACCCTGGTTATGACTGAGAGAATCGAAACACAGCAGAGAACGGTAAGAATTCTCAAATACAGGGGTTCTGATTGTTCTCTGCTTTAAGATCAAGATATCACTTATCTCATATGGTCATCCGGTTTTAATAATGCTTATAATTCACATCTAGGCAGTGTTGCCAATCTAGCGAATTTGTAATTAGATCTAGCTACTTTAGGTTCGATCTAGCGTCTAACAAAATAATATTATAATGACTATTTACAAAACTAGCGAATCGATTTAACAATCGAGCTAATTGTCGTTATTGGATAAAATTAGGCCATACGAGTCTATACTAAAAACAAGAAATAAAATAGAATAACGAAAATTTATATAGTTAAGCAGAGTATTCTTTTCATTTGTTTTTCACTTTTTATTTTCTTTTTTCTTTATGTAATTTGAGCAGTTTACTACACCGCCAGAACAGTGGATATTATTTACGGGAATAGTGGTATTGTTGCCCTTAAGGATAAAGGGAGAGAGAGCGCTTGTTCATAATAAAGTTGGGGATAATGTTTTCGTCGGAAAGCACGAGTTACTCTAACATAGACACCACTTAGACTATATTTCTATAGTTAAATTTGATGGAATAACTCTGACCTAACGTCGTATTCGAAAATGATTTTGTCGTAAGATAACTGCTATATTTTCAAAGGTACCGCAATTTTATTTTTACCGCTCGTCTCACGTAAGTTACGAAACATTGTATTACGTAATGTAAAAAGTTCTCCTACTCAATTTCAAGGGACCAACAAGATGATACTGAAAAAACAATTGGCGACAATGCACCTAATAGTAGAGCTGTTTCTCAAACGATGGTTCGCGACCCCTTAAGGGGCTCAAAAGCAGTGGCGGATTTAGGGTGGTCGCACATGGCGCGCGCCAGGGACCCCGCAAAGTCTGAGGTCCCGTTAGGTATGCCAGTGTTTCTCAACTTGGGTTACGCAGAACAATAGGGTTCCGCGAAAGATTGAGCTTCTGTGTGGATCGGCGAAAATGGGGAAAAAGGCAAAATTTCCCTGCCGCTCAGTTACCCTAAAGGGTGCTCCACGCTCTCGGTTTTTCCGACAGTCTTAACCGTACGGTTAAAACTGTTCGAGTAAAACGGAGAATGTGGAATCTGGAAGAATGCACTGGAACGAACGAAATCTGTCACCGCTTGATTTTTGCTCGGTCTAGTCACGGTGCACGAGCAAGTCTTGCCAGTGTGGAGCGTGTTCGTTCCAAAACCGTACAGTTTTTTCAAGTCGTGGTGTGTTGCATAAAGTCACAGTGGAAAAGTCACAATGCCGATATACTATTCAAATTTCTAAATTTCGACGCTGTTTTGAAGTTTAAACAATATCTTGGTTGCGATGAATAATACGACGGTAACTAAAATGAACAAATTATCGGCATATTCACGGAATTTCGACGCTGTTTTGAAGTTTAAACGATACCATGGTGGCGATGAATAATACGACGAAAACAAAAATGAACAAATTATCGAGGTTGCGCGCTCTGCAAGACATCCCCGAAAGTGCCTTCGCCCGCAATTTTCTCTGGTCTTATTAATAATTTGTCGACCTCCGTCACGGTGATAAATGGGATTTACTCAATAAAGGAACGAGACACTCGTTCGAAATTTGGAAAAAATATTCGATTTACATATTTTAAGGCGATGATGAAAAAAAGTCTTAAGAAAATTCCTGGGTTCGATAATTCCGTTTCTCATAAACAAAACGAAAAAATCGACTTTTCGACGCACAGGATTTTATTATTTTTGAGATTAAATTTAGAAAGAATTAACATACGATCTGCGGATCTGAACACTTTTGAAGAAAAAATTATATAAATTACATAATATCGGGAATTAAAGTCCTAATTATGTGTCTCGCGGACTATTTTGTGGCAGATTTAGTCCTCTATCCGAATATTTTTTAAATATAGAGCATACAGATCATATAAGAACTAGGGAGGGAAATTAATGGGTATTCATTGTTGCTTGACTGATGTTATATAACGTGATACGAGTATAATAATACGAGTTTATTAATGTATTTATGTAAACTGGAAGTTATAATTGACGGAGAGTAAGGGTCCGCCTGCGATAAACTCGTGAATACCGACTTAACCGTACCGGTAAAACTGGGAAGAAAACAGAAAGTATGGAGGCGACCTCGATATACGGAGAAAAGCTTAATCGTAAAACTATTGGAAAAACCCCGAGTGTGGAGCGCCCTCTTGATTTTTTCCCTCACACCCAGTGACGGATTTAAGGGGGGTCGCAGTAGGCGCGCGACAGGAGCCCCTGAAGTAATTGGTCCTGAAAAAACGTTCGTGTATAATTTCAGATCTATAAAATGTCTCAATTTAAATATCAATGGAGCTTCTCTATGTTTCCATAGAAAAACTATCGTTAAGAGGCGTCACAAAAGATGGTGGCCCCCGACTGCTTAGCGTCAGGGCCCTCCAAATATTTAACGCCAGAGGCCCCAGGAGGCGTACATCCGTCAGTAGGAAATTGCCGATCCTGGGCCAGTTTCCGGAAGTCGCCCATTTTGAAAAACATGTCGATCGAAAAGATAAAAGAAGAATATAATTCGCAATGAATTTGAATGGGTTTTATAAAATTTTGCAGTTGGCGGCGCTGAAGGCAAGGGAAATTTGAATCAGTTTAAAATACGCAATTGGCAGCGCTGAAGGCGGGGAAAATTTGAATCGGTTTAAAATGTGCATTTGGCGACGTATAAAGCGGGGAATTTGAAATTTGTTGTAAATGAAAAAAATGAGCAGGTTGATCAAAATGTTTTTAATTTTCTCAGGTTATAAATACACAAATAAAAATCTACTTAGAAATTCAAAAAGGCATATATTTCAGATCCTCAAAATCTTTCAACGCCTGACCCAACTGCTTTGGGTAACATGAAAATTTCTTTTCATTATCATTGAAACCATGACACATGGAACCAAAATTGTTTTTGCTTTGGTTTTCTTTCAGGTTCACGCAATTACAAGGGGATTCCAAAAAATCTTTATTAATTAATATTATTATATGCGGAGACGCGGGTTGCATCTTTTGGTTGTCATCACTTGATGTTTAAATAAGATCAGGACCTCAAAGTTCTTGCCCTGAGACCATTTGAAAGAGAGATTGATTGATTGATTGATTTGGTCTTTATTTTGGGCGAGATTGAGACTAAAAAGTTCCATCTTCCACCTAACCCCTCTTCATGAAACATATGCAATAATAATAGAACATTATGTAAATACAAGTAACAATAAAAATACGAGTATTGGAAAAGAAAAGATGTAATTTTGTGGAAAAAATAAGGACTGCTGAATAATGAAATCCATGTAAAAGAACCCACTGCAGGAAAACACCCACACAAGAAGGTGGGTGTGAAAACCTGCGAAACCTACTTAGATTCTCTAAAGACTTCAATAAGTGAAGTTTAGAACAAAAGATAAATACATGAAAAACATAAAGCTATACATTCGGGAAAATTGGCACAATTCGAATAGATAATTGAAGGAATGAACATATAAAAATGACAAAATGAATATATATATTAACATTGTTATGACTAAACAAAATTGAGGACGAAAACAAATGAATAAAATAAAATAACAAATAAATGAATAAAATGAAATAATAAAGTATAAATCAAGCACAATAAATATTGTTTTGTCAAAATCAAGATTAATAAACATTGAAAAATTAAGCGTGTTTAACTGTTTCTTTGGAAGGATAAGAGAGATTGATAGCAGTGTCGTGTGAATGATGAGAGCGAGTGAAAATTTTTTATTGAGAGAGAGAGAAAGAGACAGACAGAGACAGCAGACTTTCTAAAAAAAATCTTCATTCTTTCTGAAGAGACTGGTAAAATTAAAAAAAGGAGTCAAAATTAACAAATTAACACAAAAGACTAGGGCAGTCGAAGTAGCTTTTCTTCTCATCGTCTTCGCTTCTTCCCAAATCGTTGTCTTCTCGTCCTTGTCCCTCCGGTGGGCTGAAAAGTGGGAGTAGTCTTTGGGCTGAAAGACGTCAGTGTGGTAAAAGCTTTTGATCACTTTATGACTTGAATTTTCCGTTTAAATTAGCTAATGAAAGGTTTAACTTATTATCTCATTTATTATACCAGCCAAAAAATGAAAAACCTAAAATTAGTGTATTTTCTAAGTCTTTTAATTCGAGGCATTATGAATGTTGATTTTTTGGTTTCTAGAGTGTTAAAAACTTTTGATCATTTATTACTGGAATCTTCCGATTTTAGCTTATCGAACTAAAGCCCATGGAATGGGATGAAAGCATGCATATTTATTTCACTTTGGATATAAAAGAACGTCTTGCGAAGTTTGGTCGTTGTAGGTCTTTCCGTTTTTGAGTTTTCAAGTTAACAAACAGATGAACAAACTTTCGAAAAAATATGAGAAAAACATAAAACAATCATTTTTATTATACATTATGTGAAAATGAAGAACAATCAAAGACTGGTACATTGTTGCGGATTTAACAAAATTATAAACATTTCATTGGATTCGGTGGAGGTTTTCGGGTTTCGCTGCGTTGGCGGCATTTCTGGCTCTCGACGTTTCGCAGACATTGCAGTCTGCATCTTCAGGGATGAAGATGCAGACTGCAATGTCTGCAAAACGTCGAGAGCCAGAAATGCCGCCAATCCAGCGAAACCCGAAAACCTCCACCAGCATTCAGCAGCGCTGCGAAAGCCTTCAACTCAAATTTCATTGGATTATATGGAAAACGAGAAATATTTCGTGAATATACACTCGTGGCCGCCGATAATAAGGTTTAACTGAACTAAGTATGTAAGTATATGTAAGTGCTTCAAAAAAGTTTAATGTAAATATTGTAAATAATGTAACCTAAGTTAATGTCAATAAAATGAAGTTGATGCATATAAAGGTATTACCTATATAAATGTTATTTATATAAATTCACTTTTATATTATTATTTGTTTATATCTTCTAATATTTTCTACACTCTTCTCGATTAGTTCATTATGACATTTCTTCACAGCTTATTTAATAGAATTCCTTATAGTATTTTTAATTTCTGTGAAGTGGATCATTTCCTTAGGGTTATTTGTCATTTTCAGTTCGATCCTTTCTTCATCAGCAGTCTAGTGTGTGTGTATATAAGGTATAAATGAGTAGGTTTGTAGTAGTCATGTTTGAGAGGGATAAGATGGAACAAATGGACGCTTACTTGGCAGTGTGGACTTTCACGGCGACAGAGGAAGGTTTGTTGTCGAAGCTTCTTCGGAAAGAAAATAAAACCAAAGGTGTCTCACTGGGGGTCGGACGTGGTGTAGGATAAGGGAAAAGGACGGGGTTCAGGGAAAGGGGGTGATGGAGTATTTGGAGCATGGGTGCTAGCCGAAGTACAAACCAGGGGAGAAAGGAGAGCGGAGAATGTCGATGTGTGCAAGCTCACATTGGCGGAACCGTGGCGCAGATGAGTTTTTTGGAAGAACTAGGATCGTCCTCGCATTTTACGATTGACGCCGTTTCAATGGCCGTTCATGCGGATGTTTAGGGAGGTGGTGGTGAGGCCCACGTAAAACGCCGGGCATTACATATAGTTGCGAAGATAAATAACATTTTTGGAAATGCAGGTCCCGCAGGATATAATGGGGTTACGAGGATGAAGTTTCCACTATTGAGCAAGAGAGGCACCGTGGTCTTTCGCATTGAAATGACTGTGCATGGGGTGGACCTGCAGGGAGTAAATTGCGAAAGGATACCATGGGAGCAAGACCGTCTTAAGGCATTTAGAGACCATGGGCAATAACGTTTTTGCGACCCCCCATTTGCAGAGCACGTCTTATATACCAAAATAACGTTTTTGAGACCCCCCATTTGCAGAGCACGTCTTATATACCAAAATTTTGAATTGATTGTAAAATGTTGCGACGGTTATTACCTATCTGATTTCATAGAGAATAACAATATACAGTATTACGCTATTTAGGGAGTGGCGGGGGGGGGGGGGCATAAAGAAATACTGGAAAATTAAAATATTAAATGAACAAAATGTATAATGTAAACTCACTATTTATATTATATATTTATTACAAATTCAAAGTAAAATAGCAAATTGGCTTTTTTTCTTTCTTTCCTCATGTCTTATAGTTCATAAGTATTTCTGACTTTTGAGTCTGTTTTATATCTTCTCTACAAATTTTGAGGCCCTCTAAAGTGAGTCCCTGGGCCAAGACCCCTTAAGACGGTTATGCATGGGAGGTTTAGGGAAGAGTGGTGGGTGATGTTATATGTGTGGGATGGATGGTTGCAATGACGTTTTTCAGTGCTTCGTGGTTGAGGCCAGGGGGAGTGAAGGAGTTTAGGAGATAGCTTTTCACTCCATTTCTGTCTTCTCCCAACCCCCTACCAATCCCCAACCCACTCCGTATCCTCCAATCCTCGACCTTTCCGCACTACCCTTCCACCCCCATGCCTCTACCCAGTGTCACTGCCATCAGTTCTCTCTCTGTAGCTGATGAAGGAATAACTCCGAAAGCTTCTACGTTTGTGATGTTTCTGTGTTGTTTTAGTCTTCGTTTACGGGTGTCGCTTCGACATCCTCAGGGCCTCGCCAACCTGAAGTCGTCCGATTGGTGAGTGTTCACTGGGCTTCCTCATCCCAACATCTTGTTGCCATCCATATATCCATTTTAACTTTCCTTTTCCGTATGCTGTTATATATATATATATATATATATATATATATATATATATATATATATATAGACAGGCCCGTGATTATTCTTGGTTAAACCTGGTTCTCCATATACTCCTATTTTCCGCTGTCCTCTCCATATCTTGATAACTCTGTTTCCCTTTCAAATCGTCTATCAGCTGAAACCTTTTCCTACCTCTTTCCCTTTTCCCATCTAGTTTTCCTTCTAACACATCTTTAATCATACTCTCTCTCCTCAGGTAATGTCCAACCCAGTTTGTCTTCCTCTTTCTGATAGTCTGTATAATCATTCGCTTCTCTCCTATTCTTCGTAGCACTTCATCGTTTTTCATCCTATCTGTCCATTTTTTCTTCAACATTCTCCACCAAGTCCACATTTCAAAGCTTTCCAGGTATTTGATGTCATTTTTCCTTAGCGTCCATGTTTCTGCCCCATACAATGCTATACTCCATACGTTGCATTTTATCAACTTCTTGCGGATATCTTCCTTTATATTTCCCGTAAGTAGTTGTTTCTTTCCCCTGAAAGCAGCTTTTGCTTATCCTATTCTAGTTCTGATCTCATCCGTACATTTTGCTTCTCATGTTATGATGCTTCCAAGGTATTTATATTCTGAAACTTGTTATAAAAGCTTTCCCCCAATACTTATGTTCATATTCTCTTCTTTACCCGATATTCGAATGACCTTGGATTTTTCTGTATTTATTTCCATACCGTATTTTCTACCTGTTATCACTATTCTATTTATCAGTTTTTGTAGCTCCTCTTCCTTTCTTGCTAGAAGTAATTGATCATCTGCGTATTTTACT
This sequence comes from Tanypteryx hageni, assembly GCA_028673005.1. Lineage (NCBI taxonomy): Eukaryota > Metazoa > Arthropoda > Insecta > Odonata > Petaluridae > Tanypteryx > Tanypteryx hageni. The sequence continues at coordinate 2,770,385 of CM054120.1, forward strand.
GTTCTTATAATCCTTCCTCCAATTTTGAAATCTCCTGAGCATTCTAAAGCTTCTTGCACTTTCTTCATATATATTGAATAGGGTTGGCGATAGGCAGCAGCCTTGTCTTACTCTACCGATATTTATTCCGCAGGTGTCCACATTCTCAAACCTGACCTTTACAACTTGATTCTCATATAGATTCCTAATCAGTCTCCTGTCTTTCCAGTCTACACCTATATCCTTTAATATCTTCATCAACTTTACCCAATTTACTCTATCAAAGGCCTTCTGCCAGTCTACGAAACATGCGAAGATATCTTGACTGTACTCTATTGCCCTTTCTGATATGGTTCTAACTACTCCTATAGCATCTCTAGTTCCTCGTCCTTTTCTGAAACCGAATTGATCTTCCCTTAGTATTTCTTCTGCCTTTTTCTCCAGCCTTTTATTAAGAATCCTCGTGATGATCTTCAAAGTGTGTGACAGAAGGCTTATCGTTCTGTAATCTTTACATTGCATTGCCTTTGGCTTCTTCTTTAGAGGGATCATTGTTACTTCTAGGATATCCCGAGGCCACTCTCCCGTGCCGTAAATCTTATAAATTATTTTCCTGATCGTATTTAGTCCTGATCCTATGACTTTATGTATCTCAGCCGGCGTGTATATATATATTAAACTTTTTCAAGATTTTCGTTTTTTCTAGTCGGTTGTGCACAAAATCCTACCTAAGAAAAAAATTTCGAATCTCCAGCTCATCTGGAAGAGCTTAAACATTAGTATCCTCCTATATGTTATATGTTATCTGTTATATCCTCCTCTGTAAGAAACGTCTAGATATAATGACTAGTAGTTGGTGCTTGCATTCTGAAAGCATATCATATCAACATCTGTGGTTCATACCCTCCTGTGGTATATGTAATTTCTGAGTTGCCTTCCAGTGTGGCTCTACTCAACGTCGTGTTATAAAATACTTGGCTCAGTGCAGGCACCTCACCCATATTTTCGATAATCGTCAGTAATAGTTAAAATTATGTTATGTTCGCCGCTTTTTTGGAGGGACCCAATCCTCTTCACCTGTGGATGCCAGTGCTCGTTTGTGCTTGTCCCAGACCGATACTCTGTTTTTATCGAGATCGTGGAGAACATCGTTTGTTTTTTTTCGAGCGCAAATCTATATTTAGTGGCCAAATCTTTGGCGAATTCTCTAATTGCTCATCTCAACATAAAAAACATTCCTATATATATATATATATATATATATATATATATATATATATATATATTTCGCTGAAGAAGGGCTTAGGCCCGATAAGCTTGCGTGTGTTTTTGTGTTCGTGTGTTTTACGTGTCTCTTCGACGCCCCCAGCAGCCTGCCAGCTTGGTCCTCAACTTGGTGAGTGTCCGCTGGGCTTCCCTCAACACCTTGTTGCCACCCTCATCACTACCTTTTCTTTTCCTTTAGTTAATATATATACCGTCCTTTTTCTCCTTTTTGTCTATATCTTTACGTTTCTTTCCTGTCGTCTTTTCCTCTTATCTTTCTCTTCCACCATGGAACTGACCCGTCTCCGTTATCATCTCCGTAGACACATTACCCTCAACTGCCAGATTGAATTCCTCAACTCCTGCCTTGCACTTGGACTCACCCCCAAATGCCTCACCATCAGAATTCCTCTTTCAGGTCTTCCTCCCCCTATACGCGCTTCCCTAGCCCTCACGTATCACCTCGCCTCTATCCACATTATCCGTTCCACCATACACCATTATACCACCCTCTCTAACTCCCACTTCGCTAATTGTAAATCTCTCGTTCTTTATCTTCGTCATTCTTCGCAATCCATATCCGACCTTCGTGCCGCTTTCCTTCAAGCGGCTAATGATATCACCGCACATCGCAACAGACTTCTCCGTAAACTCTCTCTGCTTTGCGTCCGGCACCTCAAACTTGGTCTTCCCCTTCCGTTCATAACAGCTGGCGAGGTTAACAAACCACCTCCTTCCCCGCCACTCATCGGTCAAACTCCCTGTCTTGCGGACCTCCTGGGATTTCCAACGCCACCATCACTTCATATCCTGAAAAAGACCCACACTTTCCTAACCCGCAAACCTTTGAAGCGCTCATATTTTTCGCACACTCCTGCCACCACCTCTTCATCTTGCCAACCAGATGAAGTCTTGAACCTTTCCTCCCACGTACTTACCCCTGCCGAGAATGAACTCCTCTCACGCGGCCTTTCCTTTTGTCCCACCACCAAATTTGATCATTTTCGCCTCTTTGCCGACGTCCAGTCCTTTGCCCGCACACTACGTCTAAAAACTAACCCTCCCAAAGAAGACTCTCTCACCTCTGCCAACCCAAAACTCCCTCCCGGCCTCCCACCTACCTTTTCCATCTTCAAACCTCCTTCCCAATACATTCCACCCACCCTTCCTTCCCTACACCCGGTCGAACAATACCTCAATTATATCCTTTCCAGAATCTCCCAACCTCACTTTTCCGATCTTATCGACCATACAGATAATCTTACCAGACGTGAAAGGCATGCCATTTCCACACTCAAACATCTTGACCATATCATCATCCTCCCTGCCGACAAGGGCACCACCACGGTTGTGATGGATCGCGCCAAATATAACGAGGAAGCCGAGCGCCAACTTTCTGACGAAACCTCTTACCATCACCTTACTTCCAACCCCACAGACCACCACTCCTACCAAATTTCGTCCTATCTTCATTCCTCAGGCAAACAGGAAGGCCTTTCCGATTCCGCCATTGCTCTAATGATCCCCAACAAACCCCGCACACCCACATTCTACCTTCTCCCTAAAATCCATAAACCCAACATCCCCGGCCGCCCCATTGTTGCCAGCTTTAATTCCCCTACAGAACGCATCTCCGCCTTCGTTGACTCCCACCTACAACCTCTCATTCGTCAATTTCCTTCCTTCATCCAAGACACTAACCACTTTCTCAAACGTCTCAAACACCTCCCCTTTCCTCTCCCACCCAATACCATTTTGGCCACTATCGATGTCTGTTCCCTCTACACAAACATCCCCCACGATGATGGACTCTCTGCCCTTAGTAAACTCCTGGACTCAAGACCACCCGACGCAAGACCTTCCTCCCATTTCTTATTAGACTTGGCAGCAATGGTGCTCAAATTGAACAACTTCTCTTTCGATGGTCGTCACTACCTTCAAATTAGAGGCACTGCGATGGGCACCCGAATGGCGCATTCATACGCCAATTGCTACCTTGGAGAATGGGAAAGACTCTTCCTCAACGTTCCACTCAGACCACTTTTGTGGCTGAGATACATCGACGATGTCTTCCTCATTTGGACGCATGGACCTGACTCTCTCCTTTCCTTTCTCTCGTGTCTCTCCTCCCATCCTTCACTGTCCTTCACCCACCAATCCTCTACCTCCCACATCACATTCCTGGATGTCGATCTTTACCTTCAAGACAGCCAAATCCGCACCTGTGTTCACATCAAACCCACCAACAGCCTCCAATACCTCCACTTTGATAGCTGCCATCCCCTTCATACCAAAACCTCTATCCCCTATGCCCTTGCTCGTCGAGGATGGAGGCTTTGTTCCGATAGAGCATCCCTTCTAGAGTATTACTCTGTCCTCGAGGATGCTCTTCTCAAACGTGGTTACCCTCCAGTCTTGGTCCGCGAACAGATCCATAGGGCGATGACGCCTACCCACAATGGATCTCATCCTCACACACCCACTATTCCTGCATCTACCCCTCCACTCACTCTTACGACACTTTTCCTTCCTGGTGTCCACGAAGCTCTCAAAACAATCCTTCATGCTGCCCACCCAATTCTTACCTCTTCCTCCCATCAGTCCCTCTTTATCAACCTTTTTGCCAATCCTCCGCTTCTCTCCTTCCGCCGGCCCCCAAATTTGGGAAATATCTTGTGGAGGAAGGAACTTCCCACTTCTACCACGCTTCTTGCAATAGGTTCCCACCCCTGCGGAAAACCTCGCTGCCTCACTTGCCCTATCCACCTACCATCATCTTCTTTCTCGAGTCCCTCCACCAACATCACCTACCCCATCACCTCCAGAAGCAACTGCACCACCCGTAACGTCATTTACCTCCTTACCTGCACCCTTTGTCCCGCGTTTTACGTAGGCCTCACCAGCAATCCGTTAAACATCCGAATGAACGGTCACCGGAATAGCGTTTCTCTCAGACGCCCCCTCCCAGTTGCATTACATGCTAATACCCACAATGTTCCCTTTAATAGTTGCTACAATGTTAGGATTATTCGCGCTTTACCCTATGACACTCCTGCCCCCCTTCTCCGACACTGGGAACTAGCACATATCCATCTTCTCGACTCTTTCTCTCCGCCTGGCCTCAACCTCCGCTAACCCTATTAGCCCCCTTACAATGTTTCCTTGTTACTTTGTAACTATTCGGACTCTACCTCATCACACTCCCTCTATTGGCTATCCACCCCTCCTACTCCCCACCTCCTCCAATCATCAACCTTCCCACATCACCCTGTCATTCCCCGCCCAGTGTGTCACTTTACGTTACTCTTTCGCTGAAGAAGGGCTTAGGCCCGATAAGCTTTCGTGTGTTTTTGTGTTCGTGTGTTTTACGTGTCTCTTCGACGCCCCCAGCAGCCTGCCAGCTTGGTCCTCAACTTGGTGAGTGTCCGCTGGGCTTCCCTCAACACCTTGTTGCCACCCTCATCACTACCTTTTCTTTTCCTTTAGTTAATATATATATATATATATATATATATATATATATATATATATATATATACTAGTAGAAGGTGCTTGTATACTGCAAGCATTTAATCGCAGCTTGAAAGAAACATTAATATTCAGAGAGATATTTCATCATGAGGAATATTTCCTTTCCTCTGGACGGGTTTTTGTTTTTTCACTATGGAAAAATAATGGAGTAAAATAATCACTGATTTTTGCAATTTTCGAAATATTATACTTTTCCCACATTGAGTGCCACGTATTTCTGCCAAATTTTAAATTTATAGTACAATTAAATGTGAAAAAACTTTATCTAATTGTTTAAATTGAAATAATTTCTAACGGCCAAAATAACAATGTTGTGGATAAATTGAAATGTTTATTCGTTTAGATAGATTAACCTCTAAATAATTTAAAAATTTCAGATCCCTAACTTGCGGCGTAGTGTCTAAGCATCTACCTATTTGTTTAAACTTTAAGAATTTTTAACTGACAAACAAATTAAAATATCAAAATTTCTACAATCCCTATTTCGTCTTTTTACAAATCCTACCACTAAAAAATTTTGAATCTCTAGCTCATCTGGAAGTGCCTAAACATTAATATCCTCCTATCATTATATATAGACGTTCCTTACAGAGGAGGAGGACGAGGAGGATATAACATACAAGTTGTTGGTGCTTGCATTCTGCAAGCATTTCATCTGACCCTGATAAACATTAATATTTCAGAGAGATATAGCATTATTAGAAATATTTTTTTAATTCAAAATATTTCACCTCTGCGCCCAATTTCTATCTTTCCTTATTGAAAAATATTTGATTAAAACAATGCCTTAAATTTTCAATTTTAAGAATACTATACTTTATCTAAAGTAAGATGCTAATTCCACAAACTTTTGTCAAATTTGAAATTGTAGCACATTTGGAAGTGAAATAATATTTATTTAATTGTTTAAATTTCAAAAGTTTAATGCGGCCGCAATAACACTTTGTTGGAGCTTTTCAAATGTTTGTTAGTTTAAATGCACTGAGCTCTACTTAACATTAAAATTTCAGCTTCCTAGCTTGCCCCAAACTACCTAAATATTTTTCTAATAGTTTAAATTTTAAGAATTTTAAACAGCCAAAGAAATTAAAATATCAAAATTTTTATAATTTTTTATTTCGTTTTTTCACAAAATCTACCGGTAAAAAAATTCAGCTTCGTAGCACATTCGATAATACACAAACCTCAAATATATGTTTAAAAATTGCGAATCTTTAGTGGTCGAATTTTTTAACTTTTTCAAAATTTTCTTTTTTTCTGTGTATAATTTGCTACAAAATGATTTCAAAAACTTAAACCTACAGCATTTAGTTTTCAAGATAAAAATTATTAAACTTTAAAGATCAAATGGGGTTAAAACAACCTCTAAAAATTAACTATTTAAAAATTTTTGATTTTATAGTTGGTTATGAGATAAATTCTATAATCTTGCAAAATTTCAGCTTCCTATACTTATTAGATTTGTCTACACACTGGATTACGTTTTCCCATGCTAACGTATGGGAGATATTCCGGGGTCTCTGGAGTCGAACCCAAGACACTGTAGGCAAAAGTGACAATAATTCTCAATAGATATTGCCGCCATCTAGCAACACTGAAAATTTCATTTTTCTAGCTTACCGGCAAGTGCCTAAAATTAATTTACGAAAATGGCGTAATGCTTTTCTTATGGGAAAAAAAGCAAATTTCGGAATTTATGGACGTAGGTAAGAAGTCTCATTATATCTGTAAGTTTCTCTATCATATCTACAAAAAATAAAACTTTCAGCTCTCTAGCTTTTGTAGTTTGGGCTGGACAGTAGTATCCTCCTGTTAACATCATTATATATCGACGACTCTTACAGAGGAGGAGGATACAGACAGACATTTCATCATTACAAATATTCTTTTAATTTTAAAGATTTCACCTCCGCACCGATTTTCTTTTTTTCCACATGTAAAAATAATAATTTCAAACAATCCCCAAATGTTGCAATTTTAAAAATTTTTCACTTTCTTCATTATGGGGTACTAATTCCACACATTTCAGCCAAATTTTGAAGTTGTAGCACTTCTTGAAGTAAAATAATATTTTTCTAATTGTTTAAATTTAAATAATTTTTAACGGCCGCCGCAATTCGAATATGGTAAAATTGAAATGTTTATTTGTGCAAATTTACTACTTTGTAAATAATTTGAAAATTTCAGCTTCCTAGCTCATCCCGTAGTACCTAAACAGTTATCTATTTGTTTAAACTTTAAGAATTTTTAACTGCCAAACAAATTAAAATATCAAAGTTTGTATAATCCATATTTCGTTTTTTTATGAATTATACTTATTAAAAAACTCTCAGCTCCGTAGCACATTTGGAAATGCCTAAACACTGAAAAGTTTGTTTAAACAATTGCGAATTTTTAGCGGCCGCATTGTTGCACTTTTTTAAGATTTTCGTTTTTTCTAGTCGGTTTTGCACAAAGTCCTACCTATGAAAAAAATTTCGAATCTCCAGCACATCTGGAAGTGCCTAAACATTTGTATCCTCCTATATGTTATATCCTCTGTAAGAAACGTCGATATACAATGATAACCTAACGGCCACAGGTAGCGGTCGCTTATGAATGACACTGTTGTGGTGGCCGTTTATGCGGATGTTGAGGAGATTGCTGGTGAGGCCAACATGATATTTACCTCCTGAGATGCACCCTATGTCCCGCTGTTTGTGTTGACCTCACCAGCAATCCCCACAACATCCGCATATTGTAAAAATATAAGACTCACCTTTTTGTAAGCATTATGGACAAAACTATTTGAAGGGTAGCACTCGAGAAGGGGCCGTAGTTAGTGAATATTGGTTAAGAGAGGCACTCAACGGGAAAACGTTGCCGACCTCTGGTTTATGCGAACCTAAAAAATGGAACGAAATAAATAATGGTTTTCGGTTTCGCTTCGGGTTCAGAAAAATATTTTTTGCTCGGGTTCGGTTTCACTCCAGCAAAAACAACGGTTTTTTCGGTTTTCGGTTCGGTTCCGGTTCGATGCCCTGGCGCAAAGTCAGCGCCTCGTCCTTCGGGAGGAACGTTAAGCAGTTGGCTCCCTTAGTGTATTTTGTAAAGAGTAGGCTAATGCTAATGCTAATGATGACAGTGCAAAATGGCCATAACGGTCGACGCACTTAAAAATCAATTACTGCTATTTAAGTTAATTTTTTTATCCAATGTGATTTCTATGTTGTCATTTATTTCTTCTCTATGTCGTTCATCTAGCATTGGAGCAATATACATGACCGGTGGAGTATTTCACTTTTTGGCTGAGGAAAGTTACGTACATAAATATTCTCGCTTTATTTTTCCATTTTTTTCTTAAGTTTCATTCGTGGTCTCTTGGGGATAATTGAGAAATGTCATTTCTCCAGCGATATACAGATCGTCTAATAATATTCCACCATATTACCTTGACTGTTTTTTCTTAGCATCCTTGCCCTTGCCTTCTTTTCAGTACCGCTTCTCCCTTTTAACATTTTATCCTTCTCGAAGTATAATGGTCACAACCGGTCTCAACCCGAAACTCGCTCCCTATAATCGATGCTTGACCTACATCCCAATGACAACCGACACACTTTCCAAGTACTTTTTGCCACAGTCACTTCCGCCTCATCTTCATGTATGTGTGTGTCCGCATGTAGATATGAGGGTTAAAAAGCAACAAATCATTTATGATTAAAATTGAATATATTTATTGAAAAAAATAACGAGTTAATCTTAAATATCCAAAACAATTTAATGAATATAACATAAAGGAAACATAAATATAACGAGTACACGAGAAAATACGGTATTTAACTTGTGAGTAATTATCAATAAAAATATTGTTGCTTAAATAAATATAACTAAGAATATAAATAAATTGCGACTACTTACTTTTATTGTTAATCCCAATTAAACGTCTTGAAAATATAAGTCCATATAATTTATGCTGGTTGCACTAAAATATTGAATATATACACAGTACATATTTATACCGTATAAATGACCATGATAAATGGATGTTAACACCAGGAATACTAGGAAACCACTGAGATCTCTATTTCCGGCTACTCTAATTTTTGATAACGTCTTTCCCCGCACATCCTTTTTGTCAACTATACAACATTCCAGTATACTCGGATGGGCCCCTTAAAGAATTGCGGGTCCGGGTACTGTAGATCCCTCTCCCCCCTCCCATCGGGCCTGTTAATGCTATAGACGTTATTACTAATTACGAAAAATCATTTCTGATATCAAGCCACCTGCGACAATAAGGAGAATCCATTATACAAACATAATGACTGGGTTTAAATAGCATGTGCCATGATACGTAAAAACGGTGAAAACTCATAATATCTCGGTATCCTATTTACATACGATTAATCTTGGAAGGAACATATTCGATGGGCATTAGGAGCTGCTCTTAAAAGGATTTTATTTATTTATTTACTAAGCTCTAAAAATAACAAAAAGCCCAAATTACGTTGGAATGCATAAAAACCACAATAATATAACAATATAATAAATACAAAAATATGATAAATATAACAATATAAAAAACTGTGACACAACCGTGTTAACAAAACAGCTTAATGATTAGGGAAATTAAAGGATTAAATAGTAGATACATAGTAGATTACGGAAGCAAATGGGCGAGAAAATGTCAAGATGCGGAAGAGAGGCCATTGAAGAATTATATGCGAAGGAAAGCCTATGAAAGAGAGAGCGTTGGGAGAGGGAAAGTCGAAATTTCGGTGTGTGAAAAACATTCTGACGTCGAAGGGAAAAGGAAAGGGGAGCGGCAAAAGCCATTCACAAGAGAATGAAGTAAATGTATATAGGTAATATGCCGCCTATGAGTAAGAGATGACATGCTTAATGAGGGTGCGATGCCGTACTATGACGTAGAAAAATTTTAATGTGAAATCAAGTCGTTTTAGGTTTGAAGGAGCAATGCTGGACCAAATTGGAGAGAAGTAATTTACTATCGGAGTTACACAGCCATTGAAGAAGGCCCAACCATCACTTTCCTGCGAAATACATCTGGTAATATCGTTCATGAAAGCAAGGAAAAACCCAACGCGCTTGTTAGACATGTTGAGAGAGGTTTTACTGCCGACAACTAACGATGTAAGAATTACATACAAACATTGGCGTTTCGATGAATGATGTAGTACTTCCAGAGAGAGGCATAGCAAAGCAATTTGGCTCGATTAAAGCTAAAAACCACAGGTTAGGAGGAAATTCCTGCTTGTGCCTTAATGAACTAGGTAACCGACAAAAGATCACCTTGCCTTAATGTGATATTCGAGAAATTTATCTCTCGTGGAGATGATTCCTAAGACTGGAAGTTAGCACAGGTTACCCCTATTCATTAGGGCGGCGAAAAAGAGAACCCTGAAAATTATATACCGATTTCCTTAACGCCAATATCTTGTTAGTTATTAGATCATATTAATGTCAGCAGTATAAGTTGATCACTTGAGATTCGACGAATGTCAGCATGGATTCAAGAAACGTAGGTCTTGTGACGCCACCAAGCTCGGTTTATTTGTAAATGTTATATTGATGAGCTGAGAAGGAATACTCAGGACGATGCAATCTTTGTAGATTTCAGGAAAGAATTTTATAAGGTACCTCACAAGAAATTAATCTTGAAGCTAGATAAATTAGCTATTAATAGAAATGTTGTGAACTGGATTAGAGAATATCTTATTATAGTGGAAATGCTCAAGGACAGTCAAAATTGTTTCTCAGGGAAGTGCCTTCGGTCCGTTGTTGTTTTTCCTTTACATGGAAGATATCAGCTTGGTACTGTGAAGTAAAATCAGGCGCTTTGCAGACAGTACGGTCATTTATAAGGGGATAAGCGATCCTACCAATTATTAGTACTTTCGGATCAATCTCGATGCGTGATGCGAAGAATTACAGCAGGGAATTAACCAGGGGAAAGCTGTGTCGCAAACTTCTGGAAAATTAATAGTTTGGTAGATGATATTTATTATGTCGACGGAATAGATGTCTCCCTTTCAGATTCTGTCAAATATCTAAGAGTTACAAATCGTCGCGACCTCCCGTGGGACACACGTTCGCCGAGTAATAGGCGCTGCTAGAAAAAATAGGGATAGCACCAAAACGGTGAGAGAATCATGTTATTTATCTTTGCTAAGGTCTCAGGTAGAATATGCATCAGCTATGTGGAATCCATACAAGAAAGTTCTCATAAAGAAGAAAGAAAAATTGCAGCGCAGGGCAGCAATAGTTGTCAAAAGAAACTATAATAATAAGCCCAGCGTTGCGTCGCTAATTGAAGATTTGAAATGGGTCTCGTGAAAAGAACCCAAATTACAGGTTAGACCTAAGTTGGCAGAAAAGTATGTTTGGGAGGCTGGCTAACGAGATCAAATAACTATTCAGGAACCCTACATATTTCAGAAGGCACAATAACTAGGATAATATTCGCGAGATCTATTGTAGAACGGAGCGACACAAAGGACCGCTCTCCCCGAGGAGAATTAGGGAATACAATAAGAAAACAATAAATATGTACTGTGAATATATTTATTGTAGAACACTGCATAAACAGCGAAATAAAATTATTTTTAATACGTTTTTGGAGATAAATTATTACATACTTTTCAGAGACACACGTACGTATAAACTTTTGTATTGTCTGGCGTTTTTAATATTCTTCCCTTTATTTTTTGTTCCGTTTGCCCATCATGAGCATTAAAAATACTGTACCTTGGGAGGATATTGAGACCTTAATACAACAAACTCGGAAAATTTTGTGGTGTTTTCTGAAGAGGACTTATCGGAAGAAATTTATGATGAAATAAGTGAGGAAGAGGATAGTCTTAGGCTATCAACTAGTGTTAGGGGTTACAAAATGATCTCCTTATGAAGTGTTTGAAAAATATTTCCTGCAGAGACTTTTGAATTTTTAGCCAGGGCTTGAAGTAACTAGGTATGATAATTGACTATTAATTGAACTTGAAGGAGCTTTTAAACTACATTGCTAAGACGATGGCTAAGAAAATAAGTTACCTTGGTAGGTATCTTTGTTAATTGTATATGATTCGATTGATTTGCCCTATTTATTTTATGGTTCGTTTAAAGCATGATATACAAACACTTCAAGTCATTTAGAATAAGGCAATGAGTATAATTACTAGCTGTGATAGAAGAGCTAGAATATCTGTCATGTTGAATTGACTGAATGTAGAGCAATTTGGTAAATATAATATTTTATTGTTTATTTATCAAGTAGCAAGGGGGAAGTTACCAAATTAATGTAATTCGTTCCCCAATGCTCGCGGTGAACGGACGTGCCTAACCCTTTGCTCCGACCCTCACTTTCACTTCCGCCCCCACTCTACCAACAATGTCCGCGAAGACTAGCTTGCAGGCCCAAAACGCCGATCTTAGATCCCAGAATAGGGATCTGAAGAAAAAGATTGAACAATTGACGAAATCCATGGCCGGATTCCATAATCAGCTTGAAGAGGCGAGGAAACTGGACGGATCGGAACGGAGAGATAGCCTTACGTCCATTGAAGCCAGTTTCTTCACTTTTAAATCTGGTGTCATGAAAGACCTGGAGTGCATCATGGAAAAGATTGATCTTCTCGCCGCTAGCCACTCTGTCTTCGAGGAGAAGATCGACGCTGTTGACCAACTGGCCAGAAGGAATTGTCTTCTCGTCCACGGACTTGCAGAGGAATCCAACGAAGACGCTTACAGTGTTGCTAGCAATTTTTTTAGCAAACAAGTGAAAGTGCAAGTTAGTATGGAAGCCCTGTCCTGTGTTCGCAGACTTGGTCGACCTCGTGACTTGAGACCGAGGCCATTATTAGTCAATTTTGTAAGTTGTCGAATCCGAGATCTTGTGTGGCGTAACAAAAAATTTTTAAAGGGCTCCAAGATCCTAATTACTGAATCTCTGACGCCAATCAGGCAAAAGTTACTGCAGGAATCACGTGATCTTGTGGGACCCACAAACGCCTGGTCGGTTGAAGGAAAGATTTTTGTGATAAAACAGGACGGATCCAAATGTTGCTTTTGCACTATCCGAGAATTTAACGTTCTCAGACAAAGCTGGCTTTCCCAGTAATTATCCATTAATTTCAGCTATGTCTTTGTTAAGTGCTCACCTTCTCCTTATTCCTAATTATTTACCACTGTTTTCTTCTCTTTCGTGTTGGTGTCTCACATTATGAGGGTTTATGTTATGTAAATTGATCTCCTTTTATATTGCGTGTGTATTACGATATTTTGTTCTTTTAGACTATTAATATATCTATGTTTTAATTTCATATTCATTTTGTTTCTATTTATACACAACTTGCTTATTCTTTAATTCCATACTATAATTTTTATGTCAATAGGTATTTTCATTTGGCAGTTTCTGCTGAAATTTATTTATAACGTTGGAGGTAAGTGGTTGTGCTGATATTTTACTGTCTTCTGATATTTTCTTCTTTCTTCTTGTGTGAATACTATGTCTGAATCTTTCCCTAAATTCTTTCTTCATATTCTCAAAAGTAACCCTTTCGAAGCTTGCTACGATTCTTTCCGGCTACCTGAAAATTCGCAGAACGCTTGTCCTTCCAGGAACTGCCCTCACGCTCCCTTATCTTTTCCCTCCCCTCACATTCCTGAGTGGACAAGGCTACTTCTTAGTAATTCACTTTCCCCATTTCCCCGTAATTTTCAAGCTATCCATGTTAACAGCCAGAGTCTTATCCCTCACATTGAAGAGCTTCGCTCTATTCTACCTGAGAAGGGTGTCCATGCGATCGCGGTATCTGAAACTTGGCTGAAACCTTCTCTTCCTTCTTCTCTTGTACATATTCCCGGATATAAGCTTTTTCGTAATGACCGCACTGGAAAGAGAGGGGGTGGGGTGGGTATCTATATTCGCGAAGAGCTATGTTGTAAATTGCTCCTTAAAAGTGATAGCCTTTATTCTCGCAGACCTGAATTTCTCTTCCTGGAAATAACTTTCAATTGTCAGAAATTATTATTTGGAGTTGTGTACAAACCCCCTCAAATTTCAAATCTATCGGATATTGAAATTCCCCTCACGGAACTTAGAGTAGATTTCGATAATGTCATCCTTATGGGCGATTTTAATTCTGATCTCCTGAACCCGAATAATTTTCACACTAAAACACTCCTTAATATATTACACCCGCTAGGACTTAGTATTCTCCCGCTTAATCCCACACACCGCACCCTAACCTCTTCTACTCTACTTGATTTAATAATAACGACCAAACCTGACAAAATACTCAAATACGGTCAGATCTCAGTCCCGGGGATATCTGCACATGATCTCATTTATGCATCCTGCTCTTTCAAAGTACCAAAGGAACAACCAAAATTTATTACTTTTAGAGATTTTAAAAACATAGACATAAACAAATTGACAGATGATGCTCTCTTAGTCCCTTGGGAAAGTATTATTAATATAAATGACATAGATGACAAGGTGAATAATTTTAATGCTTTCCTCCTCAATCTATTTGATCGCCATGCCCCACAAAAAACAATTCGTATTACTAGAAAAAATTCTCCTTGGATTACGGATGATATAAAAAGATTAATGTCGAATCGTGATTCCGCTTTTCGTAAATTCAAACGCACAAATTCTACGCTCCAACTCGAACAGTATAGAAAACTGAGGAACTCAGTAAAGCAGGCAGTTAGAAATGCCAAAATCAAATTCTCGTACTCAATAATTTCTCCTCAGTCCGACAATGCATCACTATGGAGAAAACTGAAAGTATTCGGAATTGGGAATAAGAAAAGTGACTCTGAACTACCTTCTGTCTCTCTTGATGCATTAAATGATGCCTTCTCATCACCACCTAATATATTTTCAGTAAATCAAAGAAATTTAACTATCTCTGACATTTTTTCCTCAATCATAAACTATTCACAATCCTTCAGTTTTGCTTCTGTCTCCATATCCGATGTAAAGAAGATAATTTCTAAACTTAATTCGAAAACAAAAGGCTATGATCTCATCACTGGATCTATGCTCCATAATTTGATTCATATCTTGGCACCGATCATTACACATATAATTAATTGCTCCTTCTCTAGCTGTTACTTTCCCAGTTCCTGGAAACGTGCTCTACTGCGACCTATCCCTAAAAAGGCTAATCCAACAACTCCACAGGACTTTCGCCCTATAAGCATCCTGCCAACGCTATCCAAAATTATTGAAAAACTAGCGCATAAACAAATACATCAATATCTAAATGAATATGAGCTCCTTAACCCCTATCAATCTGGATTTCGTACTGGCCACAGCACTGCTACCGCATTGATCAAAGTCACAGATGATATTCGGGAGAATTTCGATAACAAAAAAGCTACAATTCTCACACTATTGGACTTCTCTAAAGCGTTTGACTCCATTGACAGCGGAGTATTACTTGCCAAACTTGCTAAAATGAACTTTTCCCTTAGCTCTTTGAAATGGATAAAATCTTATTTTCAGAATCGCTACCAAATGGTATCAATCTCTGATAAAAGTTCATCGTGGAAAAATGTCTCCCGTGGTTGTCCCCAAGGATCTACATTAGGACCCTTATTCTTCGCCTTATATATAAACGATATCTCTAACTCAATTCATCACTGCCAGTACCACCTTTATGCTGACGATCTGCAAATATACATAGGAACTCAAATATCTCATATCAATAACAGAATTGATTGCATGAATAGGGATATAAGATCGCTCATGACCTGGAGTGCTTGTAATGGCTTAATGTTAAACCCCTTAAAATCTCAATCAATAATTTTCTGCTATCCTAAATTACTCGGCAAATTACAAAAGTCAAATATTGACCCAGTATTAATTAACTCCACTCCTGTACCGTTTTCCAAGTCAGTAAAAAACCTTGGTGTTATTATGAATGATACACTCTGCTGGTCTAAACATGTAAACGAAATTTGCCGAAAAATCAACTACTCACTTTATTCACTTAGGCTACTTAAAAACATTCTTCCAGTAAAACTAAAAATTTTACTTGTAAATTCGCTTGTAATTCCTCATTTCGATTATTGTGATTCCGTTTTTCTAGATCTAAAACAAGATTTGTTACTAAAGCTCCAGAGGACTCATAACTCTTGTGTTAGATACATTTTTAATATGAGCAAAAGTTGCCATATAACAAACGCATTCAAAGAATTGGGCTGGCTGTTCTTGGAAGAACGTAGGAAGATGCATATCCTAACGCAACTAAGAAGTATCCTCACCTCTTCCTCGCCTAAATACCTAAGCTGCAACTTCAAACCCCTTAATTCTGGCCTCTCCCTGAACACCCGAGGATCATCCAAATTACTCATTCCCACTCATCGTAGCAGTTACTATAATAAATCCTTCACCGTTACCGCCTGCAATCTTTGGAACTCTCTCCCCTTTCACTTTTACTCTGTCAATGGTATTAACCAATTTAAGAATCATTGTGCTAAATACTTAGCCAGCATTAGGTCCTCATAAAAATGTAATACTTTCCTCTGTATTTTTCCTTCTAACTTTCATTTAAATATCAGCACATCACTATATCCATCAGCAAACAGGGCAGTGATGATGATTTTTATTATTTTACTTTGTGTACATTTGTGCTGTACTATTCTTATTTTTTTATTATTTATGAATACCTTGAAATGATTTTCATTTCTCTATATTGATTTGTATTGAATTCTGTACATTTATATTTATCATATTGTGTATCATAATGGTTAGGTGGAAGAAGGGGCCATATGGCCTCAACCTCGCCGTAGTAAGAAATAAATAAATAAATAAATAATGAATTAGTCACTTCTAATAAAGAGGTTTTCTGTTACGAGGCGAAGCAGAAGGGGCTTTTCCATTTGGAAAGACGGCGGAAATCAGCTACTTTGAATGCCGTGTTCAAATGGGGAGGAAGGGAATAGGTATAATAAATTACCAGAAGAAATAAGAAAAAAGACAAATGTGGACACTTTTAAGGAATTGTTAAAATGTTTTTTATTTGATGAAATTATTATTATTGAGTTGTCTGGTTATTTATTTATATTATTTTTGTTAATGGCGCATTTTTGAATTAGTCTTATTAGGCTAAATAAAGAAATTAATAATAATAAACAAAAAGGTATGCTAAGACTGTAATTGAGAAGTCTGCTGCTGCTGACATAAAGGCATTTATAATACTAATAAAGATTGCTATGGGCTTAGTCCATAAGTCTACACTCCAGTATTACTATAAGCATATAGCAATATAGGCGAACTAGGCGGTCGCCTAGGGGGCCAAGTTACACGGGGCGCCAAATTCGAGGGAAAAAATCGAATTAAAAAAAAGAAAACAATAAAAATGAAATGACGAAGATGTCATTATCTCAATTCCTGTGCGCGTACGGAGGGGGTATTATTTATAATTCATCTCTCTACATTTCTGAGAATTTATTAGTATGGCATGTAATTTTATTAATTTACTACAAATTGTTGTACATTGTAGTAAACAGTGCTGTTTACGCCTGCCGCATCATGTTTTGAAACAGACGAGCAAGAAAGAGAAAGAATGTAAAAGCTAATATTGAAGAGAAAGGTTCGGTTCTATTCACTCTCGTTTGGCTTCGCTGGCTGAGTACATCGTGAGTAGTGATTCTGGTCCGAGAATTCCAAACAATATTTGCCGGGAAATTTAAGAAATTTTCTTGTTTCGAGTTCCGGGAAATTTTCATTCGAGACTTCAAGACTCAAGAACTTTTTAAAATTGGATTTTTTAAAACGTATTGAAACCCCGAAGTGGGCCTCAAGCCAATATGATCCATACGCACTGCACTGCAAAAATAACGTACCTCTGACTGTCGGCCCGAACGAACCTCAATAATCAGGGCCGGGCGTAGGCGGTAAGCGAGGTAATCGGGGCGCCGAAAATCAAAGGGCGCTAAAAAGATTGTCGGTGTTTCTCCCATTTTCCCTTTTAATTGATAAATTATTGGAGAGTGTTGAGTGAGTCCACATATAGGTTTCATTTGAGAGATAAAGATACAAACGTGTTGTATGTTTCGCTTGCGGGGTATACAAGTATAAATATATTCAGTAACTTTGCGCCTACCCTGTTCCTGTACTGTACTGGCGATCAAATCTCTATTTGGAAGTTGCAGTCTTCCACTATAAACTATATATTTTGTCCTTAGTTTTTATATGATCTGTAAGGTAGATACAAATTAAAGTGTTATTCTGATACAGTACATCATTTATCACAAAGAAGTCTGCGAGTGCACATATGTGCGACTTTCCTTTGCGGAGACAAAAATTGCAGTTTTTTCCGAGATCATTTTGCTCGGAAAACCCGTAAGTAAATTAAAATAGCAAATTATTAGGTCAAATTTTACTCAAATCGGTCTACAAATGTTTCCACATTACCATACACACACACACACACACACACACACACACACACACACATATATATATATATATATATATATATATATATATATATATATATATCAGAGGCGTATATTCAGGGTGTGCTAGGTGTGCGGTGCACACCCACGGATTCGCAATGTCACAGATATTATATTTTTGCATTTATTCCTGTTAAAGTCTCCCCTAATCGTTTTCTGGCTTCGCGTGATTACTAAAATCAAATCCAATATACAATGGTTCATAAAGAGGAGAAGTTTCGGCGCGTAAACATTGTATCACATTCATGTTAATAGCCCGGGTGTGCGGTAAGAAATACGGATAGCTTTGAGCCCTTTAAACATACGTACAGATGGCGCAGCGGGTCAAATTCTTAGCCACCTTGTGGATTTAAACCGTCCAGAAGGCGTGGCAGGGTGTGCACTGTGACAACAGCACCCAGAAGTAGTTAGCGGTTGTGATTGGCTATTGTGTGAAGCAATCCAATTCAACGTTGTTACTTGTCATGAGATGCTGTTTTTGTTTTCTGAGTTTCGTCTGTTTTGCGTGCGTGGGGTAAAGTGTGAACCGACGTGTTTATGACACCGATTTAGACAAGTTTTTAACATATATTTATAATTTTTTAGATATAATTTATAACTTTTTGCTCATATTTACAATGGTAAACAGTGTTGACGATGTACTGAATGCCCCGTTTTCTGCCCGAGCTTTTGCGGATTGTATGAACATAGTCGAAGAAGGTAAGCCTCGTCCTCCTCTTCCAAATTTACTGTGCAAGCACAAAGATGCAAAAACTGAGTACATGAGACATTTCTCTGTTTCACAATACGATTCAGTAGAATGGTTAACTGGATGTGAAGTGCTGTCAAGACTTTTTTGTTGGCCTTGTTTATTATTCTCCAAAGAGAAAGGTGTTTGGAATAAGCACGAGTATTCCGATCTTAATAATTAGGCTGCAGCAATGCAAAAACATGAGCGCTCCCAGCCACATGTTCAGTCATTTTTAAATCTTAAGATGTTTGGAAAACAAAGAATTGACACTCTCATTGACAGACAAAGAAAAATTGAAATTAGTCGTCATAATGAACAAGTAAAGAAAAATAGAGACGTTTTAAAAAGATTAATTGATGCTGTATGTTATTTGGCTAAGCAAGAGCTTCCTATGAGAGGTCATGATGAGTCTGAAGATTCAGCCAACCGAAGTAATTATATAGAATTTTTAAATGTGCTCCGTGAGTATGATCCTCCTTTAGACTGTCATTTAAAGGCATCGACTGTATTTCGAGGAACTTCTCCCATAGTACAAAATGATATCATTAACGCTATATCTGATGTAGTTAAAGATGCTATAAAGAAAGAAATTTCTTCCGCTACATTTGTGGCCATTCTTCTGGATGAAACTTCTGATGTAATGTCAAAATCGCAGCTATCAACTGTTTTCCGTTTTGTCCATAATGGGCAAACACACGAAAGGTTTATCGGATTTACAGACGTAAGTGATGATAGAACGTCTAGTGGTCTTTTTAAACAAGTTGTAAACAGAGTTGAGGAATTTAATATTAAGGACAAGTTGGTCGGCCAAACTTATGATGGTGCCTGTGCAATGAGTGGACATATTAATGGGTTGCAGAGTAAAGTTATCGAGGCCTATCCTTTAGCAATATTTACGCATTGCTACGCTCACGTTTTGAACTTAGTTCTGAAGCAAAGCCTCTTGAATATCAAGGAATGTAGATTGTTTTTCCAAACTATCAGTGGATTGGCAGCATATTTTTATAAATCATAGAAAAGAGTAAATGCTTTGCAAGATTTTGTTGCTAAAAAATTACCCTCCGTCGCACCAACCAGATGGAATTTTACTTCCCGTTTATCAAACACAGTAAAACACCACAGAAGTCAACTTATTGCATTTTTGAACACATTGTGGAGAATTCTGGGGATTGGGACGTGGATGCTGTAATCAAAGCTCGTGGTTTTCTGTATTTATTGCAAGATTTTCAAACAATTTTTTTGCTAGAAATATTTTGTTCTGTTTGGCTATATTGATGTTTTGAATAATATATTGCAAACATCATCCTATGACATATTGTACTGTTGTAAAAAAGTGCATGATACTATGAAATAGCTTAGGAATGACAAGGAACATGGATTTGATGATATTTGGGTTTCTGCAAAGAAAAGGCATACGGTTGAGTCGTCAAAGCCTAAAAGACGAAAAGGATCTATAGAAGAGGAGAAGAGCGCGTGCCTTCGATTATACCAGAGAATAGTCGACTGCTTGTTCCTGGAGATGGAAGAAAGATACTCTTCACTTTCGAAACTTGAGTTTTTTCAACTCCTTTGTAGCGAAAGATATGATCAGTATGCGAAAACTTTTCCTGATGGTATTCTAGAAAAATTAAAGGATTTCTAAGGACCAGTTTTTGACTACGTTCGCCTAAAAAATGAACTAAAAGTGCTCTTTTCTTCTGATGAATTTGCGAGGAAACCAGTGCATCGCCTATTAAAATTCATGCAAGAAAATCAGCTTCAGGTTGCATTCAAGGAGATTTATAAATTAGCGGAACTTATCATGACGATTCCGAGTTCTACTGCTACAGTCGAGCGTTCTTTTTCGGCTATGAAGAGAATACATACGTGTTATAGAGGAACACAAACGCAGGAAAGGTTATGCGGCCTAAGTTCACTCGCCATTGAAAAGACATTGCTGGCGGAACTGAAGAAAAGACCTTCATTTTATGATGATGTGCTAACAAAATTCCTAAGGCAAAACAGGAGATTGGAACTGGTGTATAAATAAGTAAGTAAAATGAGTTTTTTAAGCCTTTCTTTGATTCAATCCGGAAAATAATATTTTCCCAAGTGATTACTTTTTCAGATTTCTGTGCGTATTATATGGTTGTACATATTTAAAAATCGTAACAAAATACAGATAATTCGTACCTCACTCTAGTATCTTCTCACAACGAAGCGTTAACCATTCTCACATAAACGGCGCGCGTGATGCATAGCTCAAGTCTATTTGACGGGGAACCCTTGTGTTGTCCATAATTATGGATTGTATAGTTAAAATCATATCAGTTAGTAAATTAAAGTATTCAAAATTATTCTAAGATTAATTGCATTAGACCAATTAAGAAGAGCGCTGCTGCGCTATGCTCTCTTGAAACTTTCACACGTCGATAAAAATGCAATCGTACGTTCAAATTAACACGTGAATTTTGTAGCGCGGGTTGCATAACCCCCCCTCCCCAATGAAAGCACACCCAACCTAAATGGGCACGCGACGCCACTGATATATATATATATATATATATATATATATATATATATATATATATGGATGTCAACAAGGTGTTGGGATGAGGAAGTTCTCTCTCTGTAGCTGAAGAAGGAGTAGTTCCGAAAGCTTCTACGTTTGTGATGTTTCTGTGTTTTTGTGTTATTTTACGTGTGTCGCTTCGACATCCCCGGGGCCTCGCCAACCTGAAGTCGTCTGATTGGTGAGTGCTCACTGGGTTTCCTCATCCCAACACCTTGTTGACATCCATATATCTATTTTACCTTTCCTTTTCCGTAAGTTGTTATATATATATATATATATATAACAACTTACGGAAAAGGAAAGGTAAAATGAATATATGGATGTCAACAAGGTGTTGGGATGAGGAAACCCAGTGAGCACTCACCAATCAGACGACTTCAGGTTGGCGAGGCTCCGGGGATGTCGAAGCGACACACGTAAAATAACACAAAAACACAGAAACATCACAAACGTAAAGCTTTCGGAACTACTCCTTCTTCAGCTACAGAGAGAGAACTGATGGCGGTGACACTGGGTGGAGGCATGGGGGTGGAAGGGTAGTACGGAAAGGTCGAGGATTGGAGGAAACGGAGGGGGTTGGGGATGGGTAGGGTGTTGGAAGAAGACAGAAAGGGTGTGAAAAGCTATCGAAGGTTGAGGCCTGGGGGAGTGAAGGAGTTTAGGAGATGGATATGCGAAAGCTCCCACTGACGGAGTTGGGGAGCCGAAGCATTGTCGGGGAGAGCGCGAATGACTCTCACTGTGAAGCAGTTGTTGAACTTTAAATTATGTTTGTTCGCATGAACGGCCACCGGCAGCGGTCGTTTGAGAATGACGCTGTTGCGGTGGCCATTCATGCGGATGTTGAGGGGATTGCTGGTGAGGCCAACATAAAAGGCGGGACATTGGGTGCATCTCAGGAGGTAAATGATATTGCGGGTGGTACAGTTGGTGGTGGAAGTTATGGGGTAGGTGATGTTAGTTGTGGGACTGGAGAAGGAGTTGCATATATATATATATGCATATATATATATATATATATATATATATATATATATATATATATATATGCATATATATATATATATATATATATATATATATATATATATATATATTTATATATAACAACTTACGTAAAAGGAAAGGTAAAATGAATGTATGGATGTCAATAAGTGAGTGAGCACTCACCAATCAGACGACTTCAGGTTGGCGAGGCCCCGGGGATGTCGAAGCGACACACGTAAAATAACACAAAAACACAGAAACATCACAAACGTAAAGCTTTCGGAACTACTCCTTCTTCAGCTACAGAGAGAGAACTTCCTCATCCCAACACCTTGTTGACATCCATATATATATATATATATATATATATATATATATATATATATATAGTTTCAATATCCGAAATAAATCCTGTCAACAGAATCTACAGAAGAGATTAAACCAGTAAGATAACAGTTAAATACTGACCGTTTTATGAACATAAACAGCATAGATTGTATTTAGTGGATTAATAATAAAAATCAGAGATCTAAACAGTGGTTCTTAACCTTTACTGCAGCCTGCACCACTTTTGTTCTCAAAATATGTTCTCGCGCCCCTTATCAAAAATCGTTGAAGCAGGTTCGTTCTTTAAACTTAAGATATATAACAACTATAGAAGGAAAGAGATAGAATTATATATATTTGTTTTAATTTTGCAGTAAAACTAAGAATACTTGAAAAATTACACAGATTTTTAAGTTTTACTTTTATTTAGGATTAAAATTAAGAATAAAAAAGTTACTTTTTTTAAGTTTACCGGCTCAGTGACTCTTCTCCTGTTGCTTTAATTCAATGATATTCAAGAAACGAGAAACGTTTTCTGAAATTTAAGCAGTATCTGGCCTTGGTTTTGATGTGTAAGAGATATGAAAATCCTATTTCACGCCAGTATGTAGTCGCAAATGGCACAAGGATCTCCAGCGCTGTTTTCGCCAGTTTTGGAAACGGTGCTAGTTGAGCACAACAGATATTCTCAAGCTTCATTGTCTCAAACTACATTTAGATTCGTCCAATACCTCGTAATTTAATGAGACCATCTTTCTAGCCATTACTGAATCATCAACAAAAAGATTAAATGCATCTATAGGGTCTTCTAGAATTTTTCCTGGTGGTAAAGTAACCTTATTTGTGGGAACTCTTATGATGTTGTGTGCCCTAGCCCGACGTATAGCAGATGGCTTCGAATTCCAAGCGTTGCCGTCTTTTCCGAAGAACACAATAGGTTTTCCTGCTTCAGTGGGAGTTTCGCCATCAGAATGTGGTTATGAATAGTTATCACTAAACTCCGATGCTTCACTTTCGTGTTCACATTCACTGTTGCTTTCTTCTTCATCCAATTGATAATCATCCCCGCTCACTTCATCGGCATCTATCAATTTCTGTATTGCATCTGGAGACAAAATTTTATGTGGCATGGTCTAAGAGATACAAAAGAAGGCCTATTACTACCTACTCAGATTCTTAAAACGTTGAAAAAATTATACCTAATGTGCACTAAGTGAATGAAACCTACCTCTTATCTCGAAGCCGTCGAGTGTTTATGTGGTTCCAACTCGAGAAAAACGCAGTTGGAAATCACTGCCGCAGCGAACAGGCTGATACAAAAACGTGTACACTGCCGCTAATGGGCTGGAACATACTAGCATAGATTCACTTTCCGCCAATTTGTTACAAAGAGCGCCTCTGTAGACAAAGAAATAGAATACTTTATATAAAATCTAGGCAGACTCGGCCGAGGGTCTAACGGGCCTCGGTTGCCCAGATAAGTCGTAAATACTTACATTGTCCGAAAATTAGATAATCATCGTAATTTTGGAAATCGTTCCACCTTCCTATAAATAATACAATCGTTTACAAAGTATTGAAACTTCAACCACATGCCCTGCATACTTCTCGTACTCTAAGCATCAGGCTCTGGGTCCGTTGGACCCTGCTTACCCAGATAAGGGTTAAACTGACACGGCCGTATTCATAGTTCTGCTAGTCCAGGTTTAAGGACGGTCTAAGGAAGTTAGTCCGGCATTTCCGCTAAAACGGTATTCATAGTGTCGCTTTAGCGCCGACTAGTGGTAGGTAGTCTCGGGTTACTTAGTCCTGGTCTAGCTAAACCAATGATGAGAAGGTTTAACAGTGGTTTAAGCTGAGTTGGGACGCCATTGTTTCTCCAACTTTTGAAGTGATAGTGGGTGATTTCGTAGGTTATTATTAGTTAGTTTTATATCTTTAGTGATGTCAGAGGTAGTAATTTAGTTGTATATATGTTAATATTGTTTAGTTTTTATAGGGTAGTTAGGTTAGTTTATTGTAGTTTCATTCGTTTGTATAACTAGTCTTATTTTAGTTTCTTAATTTTGCGAGCAAGTTATTGTTTTCTTTTTTAGTTTTTTTAGCTATAATTTAGAATTAATTTGTTTAATTAACCGTTATTGCTATCGTTTGGGTTGTTTGTACTTAGTCGTTTAGCTTTTCGTTACTTGTTGTTTTTATCGTTTTTTTCTGTTACTGCGTCGTTATTGATTTAATACTGATTCTTATTACTGTTATTTGATTTGTTAATACTTAAATGACTGGGTCAGATTACAAGGGAAATTACAAGTCGAAAATTCGTGGGGGAAAGATGTATTTACTGCACCCAGACCCATTTACAAAATATTCTAATAAGCTATTTAGGAGTAGGTACAGGTTTCAAAAGCTGGAGTAGAGAAAATTTATCAAAAAATAGGGAATAACCTAAATCATGGAGCAGCAGATAACATTGGACTACCTATTTCACCAATGCCCCAGTTGCTGACTTGCCTGCATTTATTTGCAAAAGGATCATATCAGGAGAGTGTAGGTGAGCTGCATGGAGTCAGCCAGGCTTCAATGAGTAGTATTTTGAAAAAATGTTTCTGTGGCACTGGCTTGGCATAGACCTGAAATTATCAACTTCCCAAATTCCTTGCCAGAGCTGAGAGAATAAATGGCTGCATTTTATGTCATCAGAAAATTCCCAAAAGTCATTGGATGCATTGATTGTACCCACATCAAAATTAGCCACCCCTGTGGGTAAATGCTCAAGGGTTTATTAATAGGAAGAACTTCTGCATAAATGTGCAAGTACCACTTTAATGTGCTCATAAATCTCACTTGAATATGCAACGTATCTAATTTGGAATATGTACCTCTGCTGTGTAGAAGTGTCATATGATGTTAATGTATCCTATAAAATAATAATTTTAATATATTTCTGTAGATTGTTTCAGGAGCTAATTTGAAAATAAAAAATATCATGGCCAAATGGAGAGGTAGTACACATCTTCAGAGTTTTTAATGAATCCAATTTAAAAGGGAAGTTTGAAAAAGGAATTTACAGAGGAGTTCTTTTGGGAGACTGGTTATGCCTGCCAACAATATTTACTGACCTCTCCCCCTGGACGGAATACTTTAACAAACCGACCTTTTCTCTGAAAGACGCGGCCCTTGCCATGCTGGAAATTACATATGCAGCGCAGATGGTAAAAATTGATTTATTAGATGCTTTCTTTCAAATACCAATTTGTGAAAGGCACCGCCAATTTTATGGCCTGTATTTGAATCAACGATCGTATGCCTTTAATCGCCATGCCATGGGGCACACGCTCGCGCCAGCAATTATGCAACGGTGTGCTAGGGCAGTGGCCCACGAGGTGGGGCAAAGATTTCGCATAAAGATGTTGGCATATTTAGACGATTGGTTGCTGTACGATGTTCACTTAACAGAAGACTTAGTCTTGGCTGTGGTTAACTTTTTAGAAACGGATTTAGGAATTTCCCTTAACCACCGTAAAAGTACGTTACTCCCGAGAACTAAATTAGTTTATTTGGGGGTAAACATTGACTCCGTTTTAATGGAATTGTGGCTCACAGAGGCATCATTGGTGAAATTGCACTATGTAATGTCCATGGTAAAACGTGTGCGCGCAATAGACATTCCCAGAATTGCAGGGTATACATCATGGTGTTGCCACATGTTGGCCCTACCATTATTTTTGGTCTTTGATGTTTGTAAGAGAAATGTGTTGTGTTTAGAAGACTTTTGGACACAAGGTGTGTTCCACAAGCACAGAAAGTTCGCCAATAAGTGCTCCGAATTCGCCATGCATACAGATGCTACTCCTTGGCAGTTAGCGTGGGTGATCTCGGAACTTCAACTCACGGAGATCCTGCCTCTGCAGAAAGAAAAGCCGATCTACCTAGCTGAGGCCGAAGCTGCACTAAGGGGAGACCTGGTAGGCCTTCAGAACCTGCCGGCAGACAGGAGCCTCATCGTTTTTGTGGACAATCAAGCGGTGCTCTTTTTCATTATAACCTGTTGAAAAATATGTATATAGAAATAATAAAGAATGCGTCACAGTTTGTGACATGGGCGTACGTTCCGACGCAACTCAATCTCGCCGACCGTCCTTCCCGGACCATCCTGCCTCCTCTATGCCAGGCCGGCTCCTTATTGGAGGAGTCGAGTTGAGACTGGTATATAGGGAGTAGGGTGGCCGGGGCTCAGGGACATTGTGAGAATGGCCAGATTGGGATTGTGGCGTTGGGACATGCGCCCATCATCATACATAAACCTTAAAATTTTGTTTAAACAATTAGGAATTTTTAGCGGCCGCAATGTTGCACTTTTCAAGATTTTCGTTTTTCTAGTCGGTTTTGCACTAAATCCTACCTAAGAAAAAAATTTCGAATCTCCAGCTTATCTAGAAGTGCTAATGATACACATTTCTGCCAAATTTTTAAGTTGTAGTACTTCTAGGAGTGAAATAATATTTTCCAATTGTTAAAATTTTAAACATTTTTAACGGCCGCCGCAATATGTTTATGGAGAGATTCAAATGTTTATTTGTGCAAATGCACTACTTTGTATATAACTTGAAAATTTCAGCTTCCTAGCTCATCCCGTAATGTCTAAACAGTTATCTATTTGTTTAAAATTTAAGAATTTTTAACTGCCAAACAAATTAAAATGTCAAAATTTGTATAATTCCTATTTCGTTTTTTTACGAATTCTACTTATAAAAAAATTTCAACTCCGTAGTGCATGCGGAAATACATAAACCTTGAAAATTTGTTTAAACAATTGCAAATTTTTAGCGGCCGCATTGTTACACTTTTTCAAGATTTTCGTTTTTTCTAGTCGGTTTTGCACAAAATCCTACCTAAGAAAAACATTTCGAATCTCCAGTTCATCT
The DNA here is from genome assembly GCA_028673005.1 of Tanypteryx hageni. NCBI lineage: Eukaryota > Metazoa > Arthropoda > Insecta > Odonata > Petaluridae > Tanypteryx > Tanypteryx hageni. Next base: position 2,798,157 of record CM054120.1, read on the forward strand.
GGAAGTGCCTAAACATTACTATCCTCCTATCATTATATATCGGCGTTTCTTACAGAGAGATATATGGGAAATTTACGAAAGTATCTAAAGTAAAGAAGAGGCAGCAAAAACAGTACAGACACCAGGAAACCGGTTTGTTACACAAATGCCTGCAGAAACCATTAACATTTATTTATTCAGTGCAGTTTTGGAAATTTACTCAGTTTCTCTCAATCATGATGGCCTTATAAATATGCTAAGAGCCAAAGATGTTTCTGGTTATACAGTTCTTGATAAAGCTGTAACAAGTAAAGAAGAATCTGTCTTTTATCCGGTATGGAGTCTTTACACTGATAATTTCAGTAAAGAAGAAATAATTGAAATTTTATAATCGCCAAAAGGGAGATCTTATACAACTCTCCATTTAGCTGCTAGAATTCCTAACATTTCTCTATTGAGGGAGGTTTGGGAATTATACATCAGTAACCTCATCAAGGAAATGATTGTTGGCATCCTAAGAGCCAAAGATGAATTTGGAGATACAGTTCTTCATAAAGCTGTGGACACAAAAGGAGAATCCTTCTTCAATCAAGTTTGGAATATTTACTCCAATACATTAAGTAAAGAAGAAATAATAGAAACAATAAAAATAACAAATAGTGACAATGCTACTATTTTGTATGAATCATTAAAGGACTTAAATATTTCCATCTTAAGTGTTGTGTGGGATATTTACTCAAAATATTTCAGTGAAAAATTAATGAATGGTGATACATTTCTTCATAACTCTTTAGATAGTAAGGATTCATCATTCTTTAGTCATTTGTTTAAAATTTATGCAAATACCTTGAGTAAGTATGAAATTAGAGAAATTCTGATAATACAAGACAGTTTTGGTGACACAATACTGAGTAGAACAGTGAGTAACTTAAACGTTGACTTATTGAGAGAAGTGTGGAATGTTTATAGCAGTTACCTCTGTGAAGTGGAACTCATCATAATAATAAAATTCAAAGATCAGTTAGGCAATACAATCCTTCATAAGGCTTTGAAAAGACAAGAAGAATCTGTATTCAGTGAAGTGTGGAAAATTTACACAAACAAACTGAGAATTGGTCATTTTGCTACATTCTTCAAACTCGTGCATTCCTGTATAGAGCTACGGAGACATTGAACATTTCCATTTTCAGAGAAGTTTGGAAAATATACAAGGATTACCTTGGAGAAGACCTCCTTGTGCAAACGCTAAGAGTAAAAAAGGAGTATAATGATACAATACTTCATAAAGCTGTGAAAAGTGACAATGAATCCTTCTTCTGGAAAGTGTGGAATATGTACACACATATACTGAGTAAAGAAGAATTGATCCAAATGTTAAAATCGCTAGATTGTATGGGTAATACAATCTTGCATTTAGCTGCAAAGACATCAGACGTTTCCTTTTTCAACAATGTGTGGGAAATGTATGCCAAACAACTCAGTCGTGAAAATCCTAAGAGTCAAAAATGAGGATGGTCATACTATTCTTGATAAAGCTGCAACAAGAACAGGGAAATGTGGAATATTAACACAAAAACACTGAGTGAAGAAGATATCCCTGAATTTTTAGATGAGCATTATAATTTAGTCCTTCAAAAAGCTGCAATTAATATTTTATTATTTAATGACGATTGAGAAATTGACACCAATTATCTCGGTCATATAACCTTGGTGAGATTTCAAATTCAAAAATGGAGATTATGGCAGTCATTATGAAGTAATGTCTCTGTAATTCTGAGATCTCCTTAATTAAGAGATTGACATATTCTTTATTTACCAATTTTTGTTCCATTGGATAATGATGCAATTCCTTTCGTCCTTATTGAGTGTCTGTTGTGGTTTGTAGTTGAAAGCTTTTGAAACGGATTAATTATAGTAATTAAATTTGCGTTTATCCTAAAAAAATGGAATTATATTTCTAAGGTTTCTGTTTTCTATGGAAGTTTAAATAGTGCTAAAGTAAGGAAAATTTATCCATTATTAATTAAACTAATCATTCAACGATATCATTTTATCTAGAATCTCATGTTGAGCTTGTCTTCTTTTATGATAGTTATCCATCTTGTATTTTGGAATGTCTTTTGTTAATTAATGTTGTCTATTTGTGCTGAGGTAACATTTCAAATAGGTGCCATTTTGTATTTTTCAAAGGGTTTATTGGTAATTAATGTTGTATATTAGTGCTAATGAATATTTTCAAATAGATGTTAGTTTTATTTTGTTCTTATTTCATACAAATCTTTATAAAAATTACAAATATTTTAAATACATTTGAAGTAACTTTCAGTGGCTGTAAAATAAATTTACTAATTGTTTAATACTATTTCCTGAAAATGTCTGCCACTGATGTGAAATTTTGTATGAAAATGTTAAAGAAAAATGTAGCTAATTAAACATTCTGTGACTTGGTTTATTTGCATTTGACTGAATAAAACACATCATGATCATCCTATCACAATGAAATTTATTGTAATACCTAATGCTCACATACAAGTTAAAGTTACATATTTTGTACTACCTAGGGTTACCATCTTCTGTCCACAGAAAAGGAGGACATTTCCATGTTTTTGGGTGAAAAAGAGGACAAAAAGTTCGTCCTGGATTTATAAAAGAGGACAAATTTATTAATTTTTTTCAGTTTGTATGAGATGGCTTTGAAGATTTTGCTTTCTATGCTATAAAACCTGTTTTATGCATCATTTAGTAATTTATTTGGCTAATCCCAAACTGATTTAGTTATCGTTTTTAGAATTCTTTCTTTAGATCTGTAAATTTATCAGCATCCATGCATACAAATTGTATGGTATAATTTATTAAGTAAACTGTATTATCTGGAATATACTGGAAATAGAATATAACTCTTTTTGTTTTTTAGCATTTTTTCATATTTGAAGGCTTGATCCTAATTGGTAACAACTTTTAGGTTATACAAAATACACTTCTGGACAGCCGAGTTTGCAAACCATGCCCCCTTTTGTTTCCTTGCTCTGATTGGTACCTTTTTAGATAATGGGCACAGTAAAACTGACAGTTGCCTTAATGTTTTGTATATGAACAGTGCAGTATTTTACGCTCCAACATTTTATTGAGTTGTCCATCAGTTTTTCGTGTTTGCCAGAAGTTTTTGTGTTCGAACTCTATCAAACGACGAACTCCAGCAAACTCCAGCAACCCCTGCATATGCTTGCACTCTGCTTTGCATGTATGTACGGGGTATCTACTTTTATACATAACAGACATTAGCCCAGAAGAGAATGCTACAATTGTGCTAATTAACCAATAGACTTTTGCGAGAGGTACCCCCTCTTCTCGAGAACAGATCGAATGAGTGGACTTCCAAACTGGCAATGTTGCAGAATGGTAAGCTGGGAAGGCAAGCGAGCAGTGATGAGATTTAAAGCAGGGAGAAGAGACAGGAGACAGAGAATGGCAGAGGACTGTCGAAGGTGAGAGAGAGCAGCCAAAACCGACCGGCAAAATTTCCTTGTTCATCCAAGTGTTATTTTCGTATTGTTTATTATCCCTCCAAGTGGACAACTCTGTTGAGTATATCTTTTGTATATTTCTGTTTTGTATAATTTCACTTCAATATAGTTGTAAGCATTTTCCTTGTCACATTACCATTGTGTTATCTTTGATCGCCTGTTGACTTCTAGTCACAAAACGGAGTTTTTTATGGAACAAGGTGAGAAATTATTTTCTTTTTTATTTTATTTATTTTTTGATGTTTTTTTAGTTTAGTTCTTTTTGTTGTAGATTTTATGAAAGTTATTTAAATTTTAACTAATTAAATTTTGAATTAATATGCTAATATAGGAAACTGCATACCTTAGTAGTTTTTAAGTAAAATATGAATTAAAAATATATTTTAAATTTAAAGAGCCCCTTTTTAAAATGGAAACAAAACCGTTCGCAGAAAATCTTTCTGAAGAAGAGAATAATACAGAAGATGAGCACCAAAGTCAAAATCAAATGTCGAGAATTAAGAGAAAAAGAAGAGGAACTAATCATTTTAACGAAGAATGGAAAAAAATATATTCTTGGATTGCAGCCATAAAGGGTGGATATACAAAATGTATTCACTGTAGCACGGAATTCAGTATTACAAAAGCCGGGATTTCAGACCTGAAACAACACCTAAAAATGGTAAAGCACCAAAAGCTTGAGAAAACAGTAGCGAGCACCGGAAATCTAAGTTCTTTTCTTTCGGCATCTTCATTGCAGGGCCAACCAAGTGGGGATGCAGTGGATGCAAGGCATCTGGGCTCCCCGATTTTTGGGTGCCCTCAAATATTGAGTATAAATAATATATTTACATCTTGAAACAAATTTTTGCTTTTTTATTAAATTAATTATCATTATAGTTTATTATTATAAGTACATGTTCTCTCTAGGTTGTAACATTGATGTGTACAAAATGGCAGGTTTTTTTTGACATAGTGGGTCCCCAAAAACTTGCTTGCATCCGAGCCCCGAAAGTATGTGACTGGCCCTGCTTCATTGTGTTCATTATCTTTTTTTAAAAATACGGCAGCTGCAGAAGCAACTTTTATTTTTCATAGTATACAGGATGCACATAGTTTTAATTCTGTTAACTGTACCAAGTGTCTTGTTTCCTGTAATATTTTCCGATTCTAAAATTGTGTCCAGATTTACCTGTGGATGGACAAAAAGTTCCAAGATTGTGGATATTTTGGCAAAAGTATCTCAATGTAAAAGCATTAATGATATTAAAGACAACAATCAACCATTTTCGATAGCAACAGTTGCATCGAAAAAAGGAAACAAAAATATCTCCATTAGTACTGCGATATTTCTTAAAAGATGAAGGGGTGCAAACAAAGATTTAAAATTTTTTAGAATGCTCAACAGAGACATCTCAAGAGATTGATAATTGTTTAATTTCCAAAATTGAAGAAGCGGATTTGAGCTTGAAAAACATTATCATTTATTGTGGAGATAATGCATACGTAAATCTTGGATGTCATCTAAGTGTATGCACTGAATTAAAAAAGTAAACCCCGATATTATAGATATTGGTTGCCTCTGTCACATGATTGTTAATTCGATTAAAAAGGCTTCCAGTTGCTTAAAGTTTGATCTGGAATATGTTGTTGTAAAAATATTTAACGAATTTAGCTCACACACAGAAAGGAAACGAACTCGGATAGAATTTTATGAATACTGTGAACTAGAATATTCTGAAATGTTGCAGCATGTTTCTATTAGATGGCTCTCTCTGCTACCAGTTATAGACCATTTATACAAAAATATTTAGCCAATTAAATCTTATTTTTATTCAAAGACTTCCCCACTAGCTTTATTGTTAGATTTTTTAAATAATGAACTAGCTGAGGCATATTTAGGTTTAGTTTTAAATGTAGGGGCAGTTTTACAAAATGTAATTTTAAAGTTGAAGCAAAAAAGTCTTATTGTTATTGAAATGTTTGAATTACTAAAAAATCTGCAAGTTGCACTAAAATCTTGCATAGAAGAAAGGTTTTATGGTATGATTGCAAAACAAAAGCTGGATAGTTGTGATAACATGACCGAAAAAAAAAAATATTTATCAAAAGATCAATTAGGTTTTTAGAAAAATACTTGAGTATGTTGAATCTAGATTTCCTCTTCTGGATATAAATTTGAGAGTTTTTTAAAATTAGATGAAACTCCACATTTTGAAGAACTTTTGAATGTAGTAAAATTATTTCCTATGTCGAATCTTGCAATTGATTTTGAAGTTCTGTTTGATAAATTTTCTCATTAAAAAAATGGTGCCGTCATAAAAAAGAATTGCATATGAAGAAAGATGGAAAACTTTTTTAAATACATACAATGCTCCCAATATGCAAATAATAGTTCAATTTATATTTGCTCTTTCTCATTGTTTGGCTTGATGTTTTATACAGGGAGAAAAGAAAGAAATTGCTTACTGCTAAACAATGTGGAGGCAGAAATTGTCATTAAACATAATTTCAATAAAACTTGCTAAGAATTTTAAGAATTTGTTTTGCAAAATGATAATTTATTGAAAAAAATTAAGTCAAGTGAAACGTATTAATATTAATTCAGTTTATTTTGAAGAGTTGCCTTATAATATTTGTTTCTATTTTTTAACACGTACTTAATGTTAATAATATAATTTGCTAGAAGTGATTGAATGTAAAATCATACTGCTTATACTTTTTACTCTCTCCATTGTAACTAACAAATTGTAAATTAGAATTGAGATTATTTGGCATTAGGAAATTAATATTGTAAAAAATTGTCAAATATTTAATAAAACAACAATTGTGTTTCCTGTTTATGAATACTGCTTGTAATCGTTGAGTATATTTTTATTAATTAAAGAACCTTTATAAATTTTTCAATTGTATGTTTAAAAAATAAGATGAATTTGATCTCATCTCTGTTATTTAAATACACTTTAAAATAAAGTATTTTTGTAACTAAAACATCTTTATTTAGCTGAATAAATACTTTTTTAACAAAACCTCTCCTACACCTATGTACTGATATTTTAAGAAATTTACCCGCGTACTGATTTTTGGAAATTTTCGTATATATATATATTTTGATGTTAATGACTTGTACTGTATTTATATGAGTAAATCTTCTGGATGAATAAAAATTATTATTATTACGAATATTCAAGTGTATATTACCTTAATATTCAGTTCATTTTTCAGCTCTTGGTTGATACTACACTACACTAGTGTAGTTGTATTGTAGGATTTTAAGTTAACTAGAGGAATTACCCGTTGAACATCAACAGGACTTTATAGTGTGATTTAAATTTAACTTCTGAGGGGTGTGTGTTAAAAACTTATATATAGACGCACACAGACTTTAGTGTTGATATATGCAACGGGTAATTCCGATAATAAGAAGTAGTTAGTAAAATTAAAATAAAAACAAATATTCGAAAAAGATTTTACAGATTCATATAATATGTTCCAAAAAATCTCGTAGTATTTCTTTATAAACAACATTTCTTGTGTAGAAACGACCATCACTCATCTTTCCTTGTCCATAATTTTCTAAGATATTCGCTCTGATGTCTTCTAAACGTGTAACTCTGGAAAAGGCGACGTATGGCTGTCTGATGGGTGAAGCTTAAAACACCTCGGATCCCAACAGTTTAGAAGAAGAAAATAAGAGATGTTAAAGTGTAAGAATTAACATGAAAAAAACCTGAGCTGGCTGGTAATCACCATATGAAAAAATATGAGTGCAAAGGCTTTAAGGCTGCTACTTTAAATACAAATGAACTTTATAGGTTATCTGAAATTATATACGTTGCTATTACGTTTGGCGTTGCTATATCAATAATTTCGATGTTTCATACTACTCGCGAAGCGAATAACGCAATTATTTCGTCCATTTTAAGGCTTAATAGACGCTAATTCAATCAGAGGCAACAATGTGGGTCGCCTTGACAACACCCGGAAAGAGCACGAAAAAGTTATAAAATTTCGAAAAGAAATGCGTGTTTCTGACAAATTCTTTCGTGTAACATCTACACATCACAAGAATAAGAAATTCTAAAGTTATAGCCGTCGAATAAAACAAAAACGGGGAAAATCGGTCAATATTTACATATTTTAATGACTGAATGAAATAAATCTTACACCTTGAAAAATCGAAAATTCCGTGTAAACTTATGGGAAAACATAACCGTCTCACGGAGTCGAATCCGGGACTTCTTCCGGGATGTTTGATTTTATAGGGACCACCTCATGGAGGATTAACGATTGTGAAAGTTTCAGCTCTTAATTCCATAGAGAAATGCCCAAAACTACTGGGACAGGCCGACGGACAATCGAGAATTATTATATAAGGATTCCGTAAGGTTGGAAAAAAACATCTTTTTTATCTCGATATCGTATTTGATCCACTTGTGTCGTATATTAATTCCGATACAAAATATGTGGAGGACTAGCGATATATATCGATTCTTCGAGTTCGATTCTCACATTCGAGTTAGCTGTTTATGGAGAATTATTGAGTGTGATAGATACTTCGTGGATTGAGAAGAATTTGAATTGAGTGTGTCGTAAAAATATGGAGTTATCCAACGGTTTATCTAAATGCAGGCCTTGTCTCTGCGGTAGTGGGAACTTTGTTCATATTTTTAATGTAAACGTTGAGACGAGCTACATAGTGGCGGATCTAATCTCGGATTTGCTTCAGCTTGAAGTAAGTAATAATAATAATAATTTTATTCACCGATTGGTACATTGTACATGGTTTCGTCAAAAGAACAAGGAAATGGAAAATTACAAAAATTTTTTTTTACATAACATATGACAGAATTATAAAAGGAAAGACATCACAACGTTTCTTTACAAATATCGTAGAACTCCTCCAGTGAGTGGTTTTTTAATTAAAAATATCTTAAGACTATGTTTAAATTTTTTAAATGTTTCAACTCTTTTTATGCTTGAGGGAAGCAAATTCATTAATTTAGCACCTTTATGGTAAGGCCCCTCACTATTTAATTTAGATACCCTGGACTGAACATGTAAATCTAATTTGGTTCATGTGTTGTGTCCATGAATGTTACAATTTAAAGTATACAAATGTATGTTTTTCTATACAAACAATATCATATTATAGATATATAATGCAGTCAGAGGCATTATTTTTAAATTATGAAAATGAGGCCTACATGATTCCCTAGAAGAAAGGTTTAACATTGCCCTTATCGCACGTTTTTCCATTTTAAAGATTTCATCACTGTACCTTGAACTACCCCAAAATATAATTCCATATGATAACACTGATTAAAAATTTGAGTAATAAACACATTTAAGGATGATTATGCTAGTACAAGTAAACAGGTATCGTAATTGATAAGTGATTTTACTTAGTTTGGAGAGAACATATTCAACATGTAGCGACCATCTTAAAGATGGTTCAATCTTAATACCTAAAAAGGTCACATTTGCTGCAAAAGATAAGTCTGTGCCACAAAGATTAATAATTGGTGGGGAATTTTTTCAGAAAATTTATGCATAGTGTTTTCTGAGGATTTAAAGCTAACATGTTTTCGTTAACCCAGTTTTCAAGATGTCTCATTGATAAGCTCACTTTGTTTTGCAATTCTTGGTTAGTGTTTGCATTAATTAGGATACTTGTATCATCTGCAAATAAAACAGTTTTTACATCAGATACACAGTCAGGCAAATCATTTACATAGGTACAATAGGAATAGGATTGGGCCCAATTTTGAGCCTTGTGGAACACCAAATTTTACTTCCCTCAAGTTAGAATGATAGTTTTGGCTATGATTCATTGGGCTGTCACATTAAGAAATTTCTACAAGCTGGGTTCTTTCACTGAGATAAGAATCAAACCATTGATTTGCAATACCCGAGATTCCATACTTGGTAAGTTTATGCAACAGCATTTCATGGTTAATTATGTCAAACGCCTTCATAAGATCTAAATAAATGCCAATGGATAAGTATTTTTCATCAACTGCATTTAATGCACTGGCAAGGAATTCATAAACAGCAGTAGATGTAGACTTGTTTTTTCTAAATCCATGTTGATGATTATTAACCCTTTTACTGCTAGCCAATTTCGAGAGGTATGCTTGGAAAATGCGATGCCATTTTTAGCGAAAATGCAGTTTTTAAGTAAAAAAATTCTAGTGATTTTAATTTGAATTTCACAAACGTAACTTTTTTTAAATCATTCCTAATATTTCTTAGAAGGTGAAATAAAAATATTTTGGGTTGATTCCAGGTTTAGTAAAAGAAATAAAAATTACATTTGTTGACATTTTAAATAAAAATTAAAAAAAACTTTATTTAAACAATATTTTACACACTTACACAATAAGCACGTTTGATTATGTTGTTTATATTCGTTAGAACAATTAATTTTCTAGCTGGAACTATATTTTTGAGTTAATATCTACATTTATTGAGGCTTTATTTGTTATTTTTATAAATCACTGCACGTAACTCTTCTCCCGCTCAGCCCGTACACTTATGTTCAGGGAAGCATATACCATGAAGGCCTTTCTCACACTTTGCACACACTGTACGGGCCCTTTTTCTTTTGTCTTTGTTATTTTGTTCTCTTCTACTACACACAGCAGTCCTTCTCCTTCCTCTGAGGTAATTTTTTCAGCAGCTTATTGCCCTCTATTAACTGATTCCTCTGATGTCCCAGGTCTGTTGTTTTTCTCTTGAAACCACTCCTTTGCAAGTTCTTCAATAATGCTTATATTGAATGATAAACAAGATACTGGCTTTTTCATTGAGGGGAGATTTTCTTTGTAAATGACATAGCTATTGAGTACCATATGGGAAAAAATATTGAAGCAGATTTTTTTCCAATATTTTACAGTGCGTCGTTCGTCAAGGCAAGTGTATAACATCATATCCGATGTATCTATTCCCCCCATGAATTTATTATATGACTGCGACGAATACGGGTACGCCTACAGCTTTCTGCTTTGCATTTGGTAGATAATAGTAGAACAGGGAAGCATTGAGATTTCTTTTCCCTAACTGCAGCAGCAAGTATAGGGCCGCGACGAAAATACTTTTGCTCTCCTACTCCAATTTTTTTTAAAAATTCTTCGGGAAGAAATTTTCTGTTTCTTCGAATTGTTCCTGTAGCATATGTTCCTAGTTCATACAATCTCTTCGCCAGAGGTACTGACATAAAAAAATTATCTATAAAAATGTGATAACCCTTAGAGAGATAGCTCCCCATACTAAGTAATTTCATAACAACAATATAAGCCAGGCATGTTTTTGAATTTCGGCTTTGTCCTGGTTATCTTTAGCCCCTTTGTATAAAAAAATCCCAGACAATAGTGTACCACAGAATCGCACAACATCCAAAATTTTATGCCCCAGCGATGATGACGCTTGTTGGGTATATACTGCAATAGCTGTGTTTTATAAAAAAAATCCCAGACAATAGTGTACCACAGAATCGCACAACATCCAAAATTTTATGCCCCAGCGATGATGACGCTTGTTGGGTATATACTGCAATAGCTGTGTATGATTCTTAGTGCCAACCAAACTCTCATCAACACTCAATTGCTCATGTGGTATGTAGTGCTGCCTGAATAGTATATTAGCATGGTCTATGAGAGGTTGTATCTTAGCACATGGATCGTAACCGGGTTCTCCTGGTCTGGGAAGCCCTTCTGTGTCAGCCAAGTGGAAGAATTTTAGTATTAGGTAAAAACGGTCTCTTGAGAACATGTCATGGAACCAACCTATGTACTGAGATTTTTTGATATACCAATACAATTCAATTGTTGGGCGTTTATGAATGCCCATATTCAATATACATGCAATGAAGCCTTTTAGTTCAGGTAAATCAACTTTTTTCCAATCTCTTGCGCGAGATTTTGGCAACAGATTTTTATTTGTCATAGGCAAATTTTTTAGCATATCTATTTGTTTCCCTTACTATTGAATTAAGAAGTGTGTTGGTAAAAAACAAGTAGAAATAACTTATTGGCGGGGAATCATGGTGTGGGGCGTGTTTTGGTCCTTGGGCTTCTTGGTAATCACAAGATGGCTGAGGAGGGTTATCAGAGTTCTCAAACACCTCTTCCCATTCACTATCTTCAATATCAACTATTTCCTCATCTCTCTCCAAATCCTGAGAGTCATCACTCTCCGAGGAAGAAACAATTTGCGCACGGGAAGATGTTGTCCAGACGAAATTGCTGAATGACTCATCACTGCTTGAGGATAAAATACATTCCTCACTTGTGTCAGATTGTAATTCACTGTTACTAACATCAAACTCAAATATAACATCTTCGATGTCTTCATTTTTCAAATGCTTAGACATAACAGATGTTTCAGAGCAGTAAAATATGATAATCACAAAATTAAATGACGTTAGGCACAGCTTAAAAATATACACTCATGTGAACGCTCCATGATACAGCACGCTACTGATGGCTGTGCGAGATGAAAGTAAAAATAAGAAAATAAAATGTCCAGCTCATGAATAAGCATGAAGTTTGATAGGACATAGAAGCATAAACAACACAGATAAAAGAGGCATTGTGCTTCACCACACGTCGCCTTCGCTAAGATGTTTATCGCTGCGTAGAAAAACACGGCCGATGAATCGGCCCTCTGCAGTTTTCGTGTACGCTGAGTGGGCCGATAGATCGGCCGGTCCACAGTAAGAGGGTTAAACAGAGAATATTTTTCCAAATAGTTCATACGTTTTAGCGTTACCCTTTCAAATATTTTGGAAAACCCAGGCAATAGGCATATTTTTCTATAATTTCCTACTTCAGTCATATTTCCCTTTTTATGTAATGGTTTAATTTTTCCAATGTTCAACTGCTTTGAGAATATACCCTCTGATAGGGACAAATTACATAAATATACCATTAGGTCTGCTATGTATGGAAGGGAAAATTTAATTATTTTATCAGGTACATCATATATACCAGAAGAAAGTTTGTTTTTAAAAGACTGACCTATTTCCAAGATTTCATGATGGGTAACTGGATACAGATATAATGAGTGCATTGCTGCTTGTGATATAGGATATGCTCTAATGATTAAATTTTGCTGTCTGATATTTGAAATGATTTTTTGAGGAGTTTCTATAAAATAATATATTAAAAGCTTTTGCAATGTCAGTTGGGTTTCTATACTTACTTCCCTCTTTAATAAGTTCTATGTTATTTATAACCCTTTTGCTGGTGGTTTCTTTGTTAATTATTTCCCATGTAGTTTTTGATACATTTTTAGAATTTGCAATTAAGTTATCATGACGTGTTATTTTAACATTTTCAGTGGTTTTTTTAAAAAAACTACAAAAGGATTTATATTGTGCTTCAAGTTCTGGATCTCCAGTGGTTTTGGCAAGAGTGAAAAGTTCCCTTTTATGCCTGCTCATTCTGACAATTTCAGGAGTAACCCAGTTACGGTTATTTGAGTTTGAATGGTATTTTTTGCATTTCCGAATGGGAAAAAGAGTTTCAAAATAATACAAAAATTTGTCCAGAAAAGCATCTATTTTATCATTTAAACTCTTAGCCAAGTAATTTTCATCCCATTACTCATTTTGCAATTTGCAACTAAATAACTGTAACTGATCATCATGAAAGCACCTCTTGTATATAAATGAAAAATTGTCCTTATTTACTTGTTCATTGATGCCTAATAAAATTCCTTTGTGGTCTGAGAAGCCAGTATTAAAAATTTCACATATGATCACGTGTTTCCAATGTTTGGATGGATATACTGATTTTATTATCGTATATGGTGGTGGATATTTCTTGAACGTTCCAGAATATATTGAAAATGCGAAACTGGTACTAGAACGTGTTTGTTTTACAAATCGTGTTATGTTGGTGATTTATGGTGCATCTAAATAGTATATGTAATTTTAAGTGGTTAATTATTAGGATCTGTTTACAATAACCCGTTGAATATGATAACATAATAAGTGTTTTTTGACTGAGTATTGTACATAAATAACATTAATTATAAATATGCCTCGATTGCTTTAACCATATCTGGCAATCCAACACCTTCCCGTCTACCTGGAAGGAGGCGTACGTCATACCCATTTTGAAACCAGGCAGAAAGAACACTGACCCATCTAGTTATCGTCCAATATCCCTGACAAGCTGCATTTGCAATTTAATGGAGCGTTTAGTCAATAACCGCCTACAATGGTACCTGGAGAAGAACAACCTGCTCTCCGATTACCAGTGCGGTTTCCGGAAGCGGTGTTCGACTCTTGACCACCTGGTAACCATTGAAACTGCAATGCAGGATGCCTTCATCCAAAGGCATCACCTAGTGGCAGTGTTCTTTGACTTGGAGAAAGCATACGATTTGACCTGGCGATGGCATATGTTATGCCAATTACACAAGTGGGGCATACGTGGCCATCTTGCCTATTTTATAAGAAATTTTTTAAGCGAGCGTTCCTTTCGAGTAAAAATTGGAGCGCAACTTTCAGATGTTTACACTCAAGAAAACGGGGTTCCTCAGGGCAGCATCTTGAGTGTAACTCTCTTTTCTGCTGCAATTAATGAAATTACGGACATTATAAGGGCCCCTGTCCGTTTCTGTTTATATGTGGATGATCTTGCAATATATTTCTCATCATCCACCATCTCTGCAGCCGAACGTCAGCTACAGCTGACGATAAATAAATTAGAAAAATGGGCTAGCAGACATGGTTTTCATTTTTCTAACGAGAAAACCACATGTGTTCATTTCTCAAGAGCAAGGGGCCACACTCGTGACCCCTCATTGACCCTCGCAGGAGTAGAAATTCCTGTCAAGGAATCCGTTAGGTTTCTTGGCCTGGTATTCGACAGACGCCTAAGTTGGAAAGCCCATATCATGGATCTGAAACAGAGGTGCATCCAACCCCTAAATTTAATGCGCAGCCTCACAAATAAGAACTGGGCAGGGGATCGACTGGTCCTAATGAGACTGTATCGAGCCTTAGTTCGGTCCAAATTGGACTATGGTTCGATTGTTTATGACTCTGCTCGCAAGTCATATGTAAAAGCCCTTGATACCATTCACCACCAAGGTATCCGGATTGCTCTTGGTGCCTTCCGTACCAGTCCGGTAATGAGCCTATATGCAGAATCAGGCGAACCCCCACTCCATCTTCGAAGACGGCAACTCGTGCTCTCATATGCTACTCGAGTTAGAGCTACACCGAGGAACCCAGCCTATTCTGCCACATTCCAGAGCCGCCTAGATTATAGGTTCATTAACCGTCCAAGTGCCACTCGTCCCATTAGGCTATGGCTATGTGATGCCTTTGCAGATTTAGGGTACACAATACCAGAAGTGGTCAAGATGCGCTCAATCAGCATTCTGCCTTGGCAAATCCCAAGGCCTAGGATGTTTTTAAAATTAACAAACCTTCCAAAACCTAACACTCCACCTTTTATGTACCGACAGCTGTTTTTAGAAATGCAGGATATATATTTTAACTATGTTTTTATTTATACAGATGGATCGAAAACCCAGGATGGAGTCGGATGCGCTGTGGTGGAAGAGGAGGTCGTATCCTCCACATGCACACTCCCAGCTACAGCAAGCATCTTTACAGCAGAGATGACTGCTATAAACATGGCCCTAAAGCTAGTCCTTTAACATAAAGAACGACGATTCATGCTTTGCAGCGACTCTTTGAGCAGCCTTCAGGTTTTGGATACTTTGTACCAAGGACAACCACTCCTACTAGATTTTCAACAACTCCTGTACAAGGTCTCTCGTCGCGGAAAAGCGGTGACATTTTGCTGGATACCCGGTCACCAGGGCATCCAAGGTAATGAGATTGCAGATACTGCAGCGAAAACTGCGGCATCTATGCCTTCGCAACTCAATGCTCTCCAGACAAGTGACATTTTATCTTGTATTCACGAGGCCTCGAGGAAGAAATGGCAGGCTACTTGGGACCTCGTACAGGATAATAAGCTAAAGAGTGTTAGGAGGACCCTTGAGCACTGGAGTAGCTGCTCAAGAAAGGATCGCCGGGAAGAGATCAAGCTGGCCAGAATTCGGATCGGCCACACGAGGCTCACGCATGGGTATTTACTCAGTAGGGAGGATCCACCGATGTGTGATACGTGCCATGTAACTCTGTCCATCAGACATATTCTGACGGAATGTTTGGATCTGAGAGGACAGCGGCTTGCCTTTCAGATTCCCGAGCAACTCCATCAAGCCCTGGGCGACGATCCATCTGTTACTAGCCGAGTGTTAGAATTTTTTAAGCATACAGGCCTTTTTAACAAATTATGACAATGCCCTAACTATTTATTGCAAAACATCTGAAGGACAGCAGAAGTATTTTTTATACAAAGTGTAAGTATAAGTAGCAGGTACTGGTGCCTATAACTCTAACTGTTGGTGCGCCAATAAACACACACATACATACATACAATTATAAATATGCATTGTGTGGGATAACATCTAAGTAATTAATTTCTGTACGTTCGCAAAAAAACTTTGGAATTCAATGTCATCAATAATTTTAAAATTATTTTGAAGCTTGCCAACAACCATCTCATGCCAGACAGCACGTAACCACGTACTGTACTTTGGATCTCTTCCTGAATAGGCTAGGCGGTTAGATGGATATCCACCATTCGTGTGCTGTACATGTTTCCGCAAGCTGACGGAATTCAAAATATTCAAGGAATAATGCATAGTGTGTAAATCGTCCTACGACGATGATTATTTTAAACGGGAGATCATCGTTGAAGACCCAAACATCTTGGAGGTAGGCAATCCATTTGAGTCAATTGTTGTGATGCTTTGATTTGCAAGACGTTATTTTTTCGTCAATGAAATGTTTTTCGAGTAGATTATTTGAAAAGTACCTATTTTAGTCATTCAATGTCCATCCTTAAAATTGTGATTTCTCTCCGGAAAAGTTCAACGTTTGAGAAATAGATACAAGTGAAAATCTGTTCCTCCTATAAATTATAAATGAAGTGTAATCATCAAAAATTCAGTATTTTTTACCTGGAGACATTTTTTGTTCCGTTTCTATTATCGATATTCATAATACCCTTTTTTAAAGTTTTAGATTAGTTTACTTTCATATACTACTGCTGATGTGTCACTTATGCTCTGATTATTCCTTCTAGACCATGCATCGTCCTATCAAATTAGAGGAGGAGTTGTGTACACAGTACATTACTGTGGTGAGTACTAGAATCTCTTTCGGTAATTCAATTATTTAGCCTTATATTCAATTTTATACTTTTAAAATTTCGTTTAAATAATTTGGAAACTAGTTGCAATCAAGTGATAAGGAAGTATAGAAATATTTTCTCGTTACGGAATTATTTATTATTATATTGAAAGTGTTGCATTTGTCTAAAACCGGATTATTGATGCATTGGCGTGATTTTCCGTCATTTTTTCAAAGGGAGGAGGGTAAAGGAGTTACTTTTACAATTTTTAGATACAAATGAATACATTGAATGCTTATGTGAAATAACATTGTTTTCTTAATTATTTCCTTTTAGAATCAGCATTTGCTTGTGAATGAAGCGTTGTCAGCGGAGAAAGATGTGGAAGAAGAATCTTTGGATGATAGAAGTGATGCTTGTTCAGAGATAAATCACAAACTATAGACCTTGGAGGTATTTGTCTTCCATTTTAACACAGTTACAAATCCATATAGTCTGGCCATTTATGAATAGTTTAGAAAAATTCTAGGGTTGATAGAAAACAAACTGATTACAAAAAAAACAGACTAATGTGAAATATTTTATAAGTATCTGTCATGAAGTAGTGTCATTCTGATTTAATTCTGATCTTTTATAGTGTCACAAAATGCTCTAAAATCTCTTTTCTATCCATGGAATTTTAAATGTATGGTGGAGAATATGTCATTAGACCAGATCTAATCATGTACAATGATGCATGGCAAGAGATTTTCATTATTCTTGGGAAAATTATTGATTTCCGATGCAATTTGAAATGGGGTTCTGTTATCTGCAGAATGAACTTTGTCGAGATTTTTCAAAATTACAGCATTTAATCAGTTTATGTACTTATTTAAATGAATTATACCAAACATTTATTCCATGGACTTTTTTCGTTCACATTAATTGTACCATAATGCAACATTAGGACCGTTTTGATTTTGCAGAGGACAGAAAGGTGATGTCTCATTATTTCATTAATCGTGACAATATATTTCAGTGATGTATTTTGAAATTTGAATTTAGATGCATTTAAGCAAATGATAAGTTTGTAGAAAGGCAAGCCAGGAATTCTTGTTTTGTTGCTAGAGATCTGTTTGAGAAAATCTCTTTAGTTTGCTAATTCATCTCCATTCCTCCCTACTGTGACCTTGTTTCTTAATTATTGTTAAGAATTTGGAATCTCCATTTTGCTGGAGATAGAAAAGTGATATAATTGCAATTTAATAATCTTATTAATTTATTAATCAAGCCATATAACATCTTTCAGTAGTGTAACAGAGTATTTATTTTTTATTTTGAATTGTACTATTTATTATTAATGTTTAAAATTTATAATATTTTCATTTTTCATAAGTAATTTGTTATTTCGTAATGTGATTATAATGATGAATTAGTGAATTTTGATTCAAGGTTGAGTATAGGAGACCGATTCCATTACTTCATTACTCTTGTTGTTTTTCTGTTTCTTCCAAATATCTCCTTTAGGGCTTAATAAATGGAAATATTTGTAAAAATCTGATTTGGCTACAACATGACTTTCTCCATATCTGTAATATTTCTAAAAATTCCAAATAGGTTACATAATAAAACGTATTGTATTTATATGTCTTTATATATAGACATTCCTTACAGAGGAGGAGGATATAACATCATTATATATATATATATACGTTTCTTACAGAGGAGGAGGATATAACATATAGGAGGATACTAATGTTGAGGCACTGCCAGATGAGCTGGAGATTCGAAATTTTTTCTTAGGTGGGATTTTGTGGAAAACCGACTAGAAAAAACGAAAATCCTGAAAAAGTGCAATAATGCGGCTGCTAAAAATTTGCAATTGTTTAAACAAATAGGAAATATTTTTCCTTCGCCAAGGAAGGAGTATTTCTTTTGGTCGTTCATACTTGCATTTTTTGTCGCGTCATATTGCCAAAGTCGGACGGTGAGTGGATTGAATTGATGTGACTTCTCGAAGTACTGGGCACACTTTTGAAGCACTGAGATTGCTTTCGAAGCGTTGTGATCGCTTTCGAACGGAGTCATGAATCGTGAGGATATTGTGCACGTTTCTAGTATCGTATGTCGGTAAGACGCAACTGTCTCATTTTACATTAATCTCTTGTAATCCTCAAAGTACTTGAAAATAGATAAACGATACGATACCCCTTCGGTGACACTGCTGCTGCCAGCAGGCAATCAAATATAATACACTGGCAAAATGACAAGAAATATGCTAACAACTATATTGGAGTGACATAATACAAAGCAGAAATATAGTAAGATACTTAATAGAAATGTGCACTTGGTGGGATCACAAATGATACGAAAAGTATTCGACTCGCAGGGAAAACTTCTGCAGGCCGCGGCACACAGGTGCTCCTCTCTGAGTCCTTCCTCGTTCTCTCTCCTCACTCCGTCTCTCTCTCTCTTCTGGCCACTCGTCCGTGACGTTGTCAGATTGGAAGTCCCCTAGTTCACACTGTATTGCAAATAGAGAGCACTGCACTCATGAAAGCCTATTGGTTCTGGCCCCTCGATCGTGACGTTCTCTTCTGGGTAGTCTGTTGCTATAAAAGGAGGAACTCTGTATGTACGCGCAGAGTACTCGCGTTTGCATAGAACTGAGAATGAGAACATTCTTATTCTTTTTTCCTTGATAGACCTTCAAGGTGTTTTCTGCATGACACAGCACTGTGGTATCATATAGTGGAACATATGAAGACCTTACTGCTTCAGGGACCTCTTGTCTTACCCTATTTACAATACCTAAAATGCTTGTCTTCTGCTCTGAGTTTCTTTGACTATTTTAGTGAGGTTAAGAAATTGTCTGTGGTCACATTTCGTCCATGATTCAGCTAGGGAGTCATCAATCGCATGACGACATTTTCTGGTAGACTGATTGGAAGGGTGCAACTCGTCTTTCCCAAGGTAGGGAAATTCATTCAACATGTATTTAGAGGTGAAATGAAATTGGAAAAATAAGCATTATGCCTTTCTTTTATTTTAATTGCTGTGTAGGCTCCTGAATACATTTAGTATTTTTTTAAGGTATGATGCAAAGGAACTTTACAGAAGTTACAAAAATATCGTGTTTGTATCTTTTTCTGTGAACGGAACATGCACTACAGTTTCTAGCTGGATATACATCTGACAAGGGAAGCCCACAAGGTATGACACTCGCATCGGATTGAAAATTTGCAGAATGAAAGTATACGCAAAATAATGGACTCCTATTTCTACCTAGGTGTCAACTCGTCGTCGTTTACGAGAAAATGCCCTTTGAAAAACGCGATCCGAGAGACAATGAAATAAGAATGGTAAAAGTCCTTTTATAATTAGGTAAGAGCGTTGGTGCAGGGGAAACGAGCTGAATTTCAAATGTTTTTGCCAGGGTTCAATTGGACCAAAAATTTTTCCTCTGCTTTTTTAGAATTTTTTTTGCAATTTCCGTCATACCATCAATAAAACTTGCACAACATTTAAAAAAATTTATTCCATGCATTATAATTACTAGTTTCTTCAGCGTCTAGTCATCTTATAATGTTGTTATTAAAGTTATGGTGTTGTTGTTAAAGGGATTCGTTATCAGTTGCTGGTGTCAATTATTGCCATTATAGTTATACAGTAAAACTCGTTTATAACGAACATGTAAATAATGAAATCTTGTCTGTAACGAAAATATTTCTCGGTCCCTTGGACTTCTCCATAACCCCAGTAATTACATTTCACGGGTGTAATGAACACGAATGTTACGAAATCTCGGCTATTAGGAAGTATTTTTTGGTCCCTCGACCAGAAAATGTCCCATTTATAACGAATTTGGTAAGCTCAGCTACAAAAGGAAAATATTGAGAGACCCTGCTACATTGCGCTCATATATGGTTTCATAGCCCCATAAATCACCCCTCCACTCCCCCCTTCTGTAGCCATCGCACACGCTTGCTCAAGATGCCCCCCGGCTGGCAGGCCAACGAGTACGGCCACGGGCATACTGAAGCTGTTGCGTCCCATTCCCCTTGTGAGACTCATTTTTATAGGTTTTATTAATAACTACATATTTTAATTTATGCGATAAATAAACTTAATTTGCATGATATCATAAAATATGGTATAAAATCATAGCAATTAAAATGTTAAATCCAACGGAAAGAAACAAAAAAGGTCTTACGCGGTGAATAAGCAAGGAAATTGAGAACGCTGCATATTACAAAGCACTTTTAATACCAATAAAATCTTATTAGGTACATAATATTAAACAACAAATATTTAAAGTTTTTTAAAGAATGAATCAATTGTTGATTGACGAGCGGCTGTCTTAATGCTGCATGGGCTGCGTTTTCAAGGCGTTCAATCATTCTAAACATTTTGTCATCTACGTTCAGCTGGCTTATATACCTCCGGAATGTTTCCAAAGCTTCCATTCCCTCAGCTGGAATCACTGGCTGACATTCCTCGTCGTGGTCATCCTCGTCTTCACCCTCCGAGTTCCCTTCCGAGCCACCCCCACCGTGAGAATTGAGTATCTCATCGACGGTCTGTATGGCTGCAACGGGAGTGGAATCGTCCGCCGACAGGTACTCATCAAAATTTAAAGATGACTCAAAAAGTGACAGGATGTTATCTCACCTATCAGTGGCATCTGGGCTATTTTCTACTTCTGAAAGGGAGTCTGTGTCAGGGATAACCTCTTCGGCATCCTTGAGTTCCCCGAACCCAGCCTTTCGGAAGCATTTCTGCACTGTTTGAGGATTTACTTGGTCCCATGCCTCCTACAGCGAGGAAAGGGAAGACGGATAAGCAAATGCCATATTTTCATATGGATGATAGTATAACAAACTTAATGGAGAAAATAACGATACTCACAGCGAGAAAATGCATGGCTTGGTAGATGTTCATTTTCATGGCTTCCTTGTATTTCTTCAGGTTAATTAAATTCAATAGCCGCCGAACCACCATCTTTCTGAAGTAATGTTTCACTGCTCTGATAATTCCCATATCGAGAAGCTGAAGCATTGATGTTGCATTAGGTAGAAAGATTTCCACGCGCACATTTTTCATGAATTCCAAATCTGTCAGGTATGCAGGGCAACGATCGATGAATAGAAGAATTTTGCGGTTTTTCGTGCCCATCTGTCGATCTAGCTTCTTTAACCACTCAATAAAAATAGATCCTGTCATCCAGGCCTTTTTTTGGTGCTTTTATTCACATGGAAGTGTTTTTATGTTCTTGAAGCACCTTGGTTTCATAGATTTCCCAATTACAAAGGGCTGAAGTTTCTCTGAGCCATCCATATTACAGCATAGCAGCACAGTGACTCGCTCTTTGCTGCGCTCACCGCCGTGGCAAGACTCCGTACGCGACACCATGCTCTTGTCTGGTAGGAGATTGAAGAACAGCCCCAATTCATCAGCATTGTTCTTGGGTGCATATCCCTGGCGTTTGGTCTGAAGAATCTCAGTAATCCATAGATCAACTGTTGTTTGATTTACAGCATGAGATTCGCCGCTAATTTGATGGTATACTATTCCATTCCTTTTCCTAAAGCAATCTAGCCATCCGTTATTGGGAGAGAACCCTTCGATACTTAGCCTCGTAGCGATTTTCGCTGCTTCTTCTTTAATGTGCTCCCCACTCAGAGGAATATCTTGGGCCTTTGCTTGATGAAACCACTCTGCAAGCACGTCCTCTAGGTCCTCATTCTTTGCAGTTTTCAGTTTCTTCCCCTTTGCGCTGTCCTCAACAGCTGCCTTTTCAATGGCTTCTCGCTGGGCCAAAATAGTGGAAAGGGTTGACGGAGAGATTTCATATTTATGAGCAATATCCTTTTTGGTAAGATTGCACGGATTCCTACTAACGTCATTTAAAAGTTTTAATTTTTCTCCTATGGTAAGGGATTTTCTCTTAGCTTTTCTCTCTTTTCTCATGCTGGCTGAATGGAAGACATGTCACTGTCACTTGAGCACACGAAAAGTCCAAATGCTCACCTCACTTCAATATGCACGAAGAGATCTGGATTACTTTCCAGCGCTCGAAAGTCTCCACAGGCTTGTGTGCCTATCAGCGACAATCATTTCTCCATATCCCTTGTTGCTCCAGTTTGCCTATTTTTCCTTCTCCCTCTCCTCGAAATTAAACCCGATAGCGAATGGCTCATTGTAAAGTTGCCAATAGCATCGGGTTTCACGAATTAGGTTCTGTCCCTTAAATACATTGTAGGCCAAAGGTGCTGATCTGGTGTGATGTGAGACAACTGGCTCCTGGGGAGTAGCGGCATCTAAAATTGCGTAATAAGAGCGGTAGCTGGTACACACGTCACAGCATGAGTGAACGCGACCAGCATGAAATAATGATATAGGCACGAAAAATGAAAACGTATGTGAAAAAATGTATTGAAAGTCCTTAAAACAATCGAATTAGTAGTTCACTAAGATCTCCATTCGTCAGAAACGTACGTAAAATACTTTTAACTCTATAACCATCTGTAAAATGTTGAACAATTTTTTACGTATGTACCATGCATTATTCTTCGAAAAACACGAACGTAGCTTGCTTGGAAGTTGACAAAGATTCCATAGAATACATAGTAATGCATTGTGGCCAGTTAACATTAAGCAAAAATCTACCCTCGCGTTTCAGACGGCAGAAATAGCATTTTTCGGATATAACGAAGTCACGCTTATAGTGAAAAAACTGTCGGCCCCTAAAATTTGTTATAAACGAGTTTTACTGTAATTGTCATTATGTCACAATATTGTTGGGTTATTTCGATGTGTTGTTCTGTATTCTTCCTTTCAAATCTGTCCATATATTGATCATGATTATAAAGGAAACAACAACAATAACAACAAACAACACACCTTGATGCTTTCCCTTGCGGGGTAAGCCATGCCATATGTCTGCCAATTACCAACCCACCACCTTCCTCCACACACTTCTATCCTTGCACACTTCTTTTGCTTCACTTACACTCATACACTGAGTCACTCATTTCCTTTTATTCCTCATACTTTTCACGTCCCTTTTTCTCAAAGTCTCACCAACCACATCCAACCAAGTCTTGCGCGGTCTGCCTTTCCCTCTCTCGCCATTCACTCTTCCTTCATATAGTCGTTTGGTGATTCTACTCTCCTCCATTCTTTCTATATGCCCAAACCACCTCAGCAGACCTCTCTTATACAGATCTGTCACACTAGCTTTCATACCACATTCGTTCATCACCCAATTATTCCTTACTTTGTCCCTCCTAGATTTTCCACTAACTCTTCTCATGTATCCCATCCCAACCGCATTCAAACTACTTTTATGCTTCTCCTGACATACCCATGTTTCACTGCCATACAGCAAGGTAGGCATTAAAACACTTGTATACAGACATTTTCGCTTCTTTTGACAACCATTCATTCTTTGCAATCGACCACACATTCCTTGCCACCTTTCTACCAGCATTCACTCTCCTTTTGATTTCCCCATCTACTCTACCATTTTTACTGAACATTCTACCAAGGTATACAAATTCATCCACTACCTCAATCGTTCCACCATTTATGCTAAATTGACAGTCTCTCATTCTCCCGATGGAACACAACTACCTTGGATTTGGCCACATTTATCCTTAAGTCCATTCTCACTGTCGTATCATGCAGGCTATCTAACATTCTCTGCAATTCTCCTGGGTTCTCAGCCATTAACACAGCATCATCAGCATACAAAAGTGCATGAAAATTCTCTCCACCAACCATAGCACCCACCATATCCATACATGCCTGTCTCACACATTTATCCATGGACACATTAAATAACCAAGGGGACATGACACATCATTGTCATACACCTTGCTTAACTCTAAACCAATCACTCATCATGCCATTCACCCTTACACATGCCGTACTTCCAGTATACACTACTTTTATAGCATTCAGCAACCAACCATTCACTCCATACTTGCTCAGAACATTCCACAATTCATTACGATTCACTCTGCATATGCTTTCTCTAGATCAACAAATGCACAGTACACTTTCTTTCTTACAGCCATGCACTTCTCAACCACTTGCTGTAGGGCAAATATTTGGTTGGTGCAACCCCTTCCAGGCATGAAGCCACATTGCACTCCTCATATTTTATCCATAGTTACCTTTTGTACTCTTTCAATCAAAACTTTCCCGTACACCTTTCCAGGTATACTCAGCAAACTAATCGCTCTATAATTCTTACATTCAGTCCTATCTCCCTTACCCTTGTAGAAAGGTACAATTACACCATCCTTCCATTCAGCAGGCACTCTCGAACTCCTTGCACACAGATTGTACAGATCACACATCCAACACATAAGCAAATCACCTCCATACTTCAACATCTCTCCCATTATGTCATCCACACCTGCAGCTTTTCCATTTTTCAACGTATTCAATGCTTTAACTACCTCGTTCTTTTTAATCCCCTGATATTCATTAATATTCACTCCAACAAATTCACTCGAATTTTTAGATCCATTCACAACATTTCCATACAACTCTTCAAAATACTTTTTCCAACACTCCCTTACATCACTCTCATTCCACACCATATCACCATTCTTTCCTTGAATTCCGCTCACACCCTTACTCACTCCTTGCCTTGCTCTCTTCACCCATTTCCAGAACAACTTCTTATTCACCTCAAAATCATTCTGCATTTTCTCAGCTTCATTCATCCGCAATTGTTCTTGACTCTCTTTCACAATATTTTTTGCAGCTCTCCTTTTCTCTTTATACATTTCATACAGTGCCTTTCGCTCATTTTCATTCTTAGCAGCAATCATTCTCACATATGCCTTCTTTTTCTCATTCACAGCCACTTTAACTCTCTCATTCCACCATGCATCACCTCTCATTCTTCGAACAACTGCAGTTCCACGCACCTTAGTAGCACACTGCAAGATGATACCTTTCAATCTGTTCCAAGCCTTCTTCTCAATCTCTTCTCTCATTTCCTCCTTCCATTCACTCTCTTCGGCCATTAGCCTTTCTTTTAGCATACTTTCATATTCCCACCTATTCATTTGCTCTTGCAGTCTTTCCACTTTTAGTCTAGTTACCTTCTCCCCTTTCCTCTTTCTCACAATCCATTTTCTCCCAAGATCTACTCTAGAGATCACTAAATAGTGGTCTGATCCACATTTCGCACCTCTCATAACTCTCACATCATTCACAAGCTCTCTCAACCGTTCATCATACACAACAAAATCTATCACACTCTTCGCTTTTCCTATTGTCCATGCATACAAGTGGATTGACTTTTGCTTGAACCATGTGTTCGAGACAAACAATCCCATTTCCATACATACATTCACCAAGCTTTCACCATTGTCATTCACTCTTGGGTCACCAAATTGTCCAAGGACCCTTTCCGTGCCTTCTCGTTTTACTCCCACCCATCCATTCATATCTCCGAGCATAATTACTCTTTCTCCTGGTTCACACTCACTCAAAATATCTCTCAGTTCTTCCCAAAATTTATTCTTATCATATTCATTCTCACCGTCAACCGGAACATAACATGCAACAAGCATAATCCTGTGCATACCCACTTTCATCTGCACCCACAACAGCCTTGGTGACACTAATTCATGCTTTCTCACATGCATCTTAGCCCTTTCATTCAGTATCAATCCCACACCTTGAGTACCGTGCACGCATTCATCTACTCCAGACCAAAAGACCAAATACCGTTTTTCATTTCTATCACATCCCTCCCTTTACGCTTAGTTTCAGTCACACACAAAACATCTATCCTCCTTTTATCCATTTCATTCATCAATTCACTCTCTTTCCCATACACAACTCTTACATTCCATGTTGCAATCTTCCATACTGGGTCATCATCAGTTGGGCCAACCTGCTTCGACCTATGCCGCCCATCATTGGTTCGGTCGTCCGAGGCATTCTTGTAGCACATTGTAGTAACGTTAAAAATAGGGTAAGCAAGGTTACCAGCCTATACTGTATCCGTGCCACATGCAGCATTCCCTACTAATGGTAAGGGCACAATACCGGTCAGTTTTGGCACAATTTGGCCGTCATGCTACAAGCGAAACCAATACCCAGTATTACCCCAGGTATGCTTACGCTATTCTACACAAGCTAGGATCTCTACTCTAGAGACTACCTTGTGAGCTAACATTCCGTTGCCCATGTCCTACCAACTAGGAGGTGCAGTTTACTGACACAATTTGGACACTTATAAAGGGAATGGGTAGTGAAATTGTGAAAAAATAAAATAATCAGAGCAATGCAATGGGTGAGTTTATTTTTAGAATGCAATCCAAAATACTACAGAACTTTTCAACTAACTCTGACAGTCCAACATTTATATCAATTCCATGTGCGGTCCTGATATGGCAGTAATAGACATTTTCTATCAAACTTTTCTGTTCAAATTATGTTTTGGGACAAATGCTGCTATTAGATATTTGTACTTTTTACTTGAATGTTTTTTACAACATTAACCCTCTCCGGTCTGAATTTAAATGCCCAGTATCCCCAGTTTTGAGCCTTTTAATTTGCACGAATCTCACTCCAAGTACATCAGTTTACATAAATATTAGTGACAATGATTTCTTATTGTATTTTATTGAAATTTTCAGTAATTATTTACTTATTAATGTATTATTTATTTAAAAATTTCCGCCTCTATTCCCTTCTCCTGGTGATATTCCAAAAAGCATCCCACTTTGCATAAAGCTAAGTCACAATTGCGACACATCCATGATGTTTGGATGCCTTTTCTTTCATCTGCAGTTGACACAGATTTTTTTCTTCAATTTTGATGAGTTTGCGGGGATTCTTCGATGAAACAACCTGTGGCAAATTTCTTTTATGCCCCAAGGTTTTACGAGATGAGAAATTTGCAATCATTTGCTTATGGAGGGCGTGCCTGATATCTTTTTGTGTGTATCCATGCTTAGACATGGCCGGAGAATTGATTTCGCTAAGTAAAATGAAACTGTTAACTATAGCAGTGTTGAAAACAAAGAAAAACAAATATTTCCACCATTTCTTTGTTTTTCTTCCCAAATCATAATAGCATCTTCTCTGGTCAGCCCTATCAACATCACCCATAAATTTTGTATATTTGGTGATAGCCTGAGGACAAGAAACCATTATCTGTTCATTCCCTTTTCCCGTTTTTTGCACATATGTGGCCGTATTTGGGTCACAATTTGTTGAGAGAATGCATATGTCTCGGTTTCCATGCCATACTGTGGCTGTAACTACACCGCGCTGCATTATTTTACTCTCTCCTCTTTTCAGTTTTAATTTTTTAGGATATTTAAAATTTTCCAGCCAACCCTTACGATTTGGTCTAGTAGTTGCACATGCATATGTTTGTTTTTCATATAAAATATTCATAAGGCCTACAGATGAGAAAAAACTGTCAAAATATACATGATGATTCAACCCAAGAAAATTTTCTAGTAAGTTCATAACAACTTGGTTACCAAGAGGAATGTCTTCATTTCTATTATCTTTTTTTCCAACAAAAACACTTCCTTGAAATACATAGCCATGAGGACTAGCAAGAACCCAAATTTTGAAGCCCCATTTTGTCGGCTTATTTTTTATGTACTATTTTATATGGTGACATCCTTTGAAGGCTACTATTGCTTCATCAATTGCTAGTTCCCTACCCACTCTATACTTGTTCCCTACCCACTCTATACTTCTCATGAAATGTGTCCATTATATCTAGAACTGGCCTAACTTTATGGAGAATATCATAACCTTCATCCCCTTGCTTCTTTTCCTGAGTAATGTCACTCACATGGAAATATTTTGAAATCGACTTATACCTATTAAAATTCATGCATTTACTTAGAATTGGGCAGTCAATATAAGGGCTATGCCAATAATCCCTGTTTTCTGACAAATCGAATATTCCCATGTAAATTAGTGCTCCTAAATATGCCTTTAGTTCTTCTATTGTAATGATTGAAAAAAGGTTTTATAAATTTAAAGGGAGTGTTACACATCAGCATTCACAACCAGCAAAAAACTAAGACTTCGAAGAAAAATTGTTCCAGTTTTTTTTCACAAGTACGAGTGGCCAATATACCTGTGTCAAGCTCAATGCTCATTGAAAAAATGAATTTTGAGAACGCTTTGGACATTGAGGACTTGAAAGTTTCCAATGGGTGGTTTGATTGTTTGCCTCGCAGTTTGTGGTGATGCCCAAAAAATTAATGAAGAGGAAGTGATGACCTGGCTGCCAAATAATAAACATTTTGGATAAGTACGCACCCAAGGACATTTATAATATGGATGAAATGGGCATTGTTTTGAACATGTTCCTCAATCGTACTTTGGCTCTCCGAGGCGAAAAATGTCACGTCAGCAAACGGAGCATCTCACCGCAGTGCTCTGCACCAATAGGTATGTGTCGGATAAAAATACCTTGTAATTATCGGAAAATATGCCAAACCATGCTGTTTCAAAGGTATTAATCATGATAATTTGCCGATAATTAGGTTTACATAACAAAAAGTCATGGATGACGAGAGATCTATTCAAAGGTTTTTCAAATAGGAATGCAAAGGTGTATGGCAGTTCCAAATCGTAAAATTTTGTTGACTCCAGACAACTGTTCTGCTCACCATGTGACTCATATAAATAAATGTTGAGTTGTTATATTTTTCCACCGAACACAACCAGTGTTCTCCGGCCACTCAACCAGGGAATCATTCAAAATTTAAAGCGCCATTACAGAAAAAAACATCCTGTTTTATATATCTTTGTGACTGAGAGAGAGAGTGAAGAAGAGAGCTTTCCAGTATGCGATCTTACGGGAACCAATAGGAATGAAGTAGGCGGAGCCTTCCCCTTCGGGAGCTCATTCCCACTCTGGCCTCCGTTGTGCATACATTGAGTCTCTGAGTGCTATGTTGCCATGTGCTAATGCCTTCGTTGACCAAACAGTCAAGACCACCCCATCCCAGTAGCTCACTGCTGGCATCTTTCTCTTTCTTCTTAGCTCTCCGCAACGTATTCTAGTTTTGTATATATGGCAGCACTGAGTTTGAGTTCTTCAGTGAGGAAATGACTCCTCTCTAGGAGGTGGGGAAATGTTTCTCCACCTCCAAGCAGCAGAAATACACAAGCCATCCCAAGTACATATGAAATGTCAGTCGCAAAGATAAATGAAATCGACTATAGTGCCCTCATGCTTTGTGGATATTACAAATGGGTATTTTTGGGATGATTTACAAAAATGGACGATTTTAGACATGCGCAGGGCTTTGTCATCTGCGTGGCAGTTGGTGACCACTATTAATTCCTATTGATTGCAAACACTCGCCTTGTGTTTATTTATTTTATTTAATTAAAAAAGGTCCATAAACAGCCAAATTTTGGCCTTTTACAATGGATCCGTAATATAACAACATAAAATAACAAATAAAATAAATTAAATTAACAATCGTGGAACAGATATTAAATTGTTCCAAACAGGAAAATGCAAAAACAGAAACATATTCAAAAGCGTTTAGACAATAAGAATTATGGGGGTGACCGGGCAACTAGTGCAGAAAAGGATGAGATGGGGAAAAACATATCAATAACAGGGAACAAACGAACCAGGGAATTAAATTTTTGGGGCAATCGATAGAAGAGAGATCTTTTGGTGATGGAGAGTCGGCATTTGGGTAAGTGTAAGGGGTTGGGATTGCGGGTGGTACGAGGGGGGACGTGAAGAGAGAAGTAGGTAAGAAGTTCATTTGGTCGGTATTTACCATTCATTATTCCATGGAGAAATTTTAGGTCTGATGTTTTCTGTTTCTTTGATCATATTCTTTCTGAAGATGGGATTTTCTGATAAAAAGTATCAACATTTTTTCGAAATATTTCCTTAAATAAAGAGTGAGCTGATTTCTGTGTGATTTAGAGACATAAATAAATCTTAGGAAACTAATAGAGATTAAGGGTGAAAAAATAGTGCAAATCATTTTACTCGTCTCAACCAACAGAGCAGACGTTGTCACAGCAGACGGAATTTAGTTTTGCATAGTAAAACAATTAGAAAAATATTGTGTTCAATGTCTTCTTAAGGTGAAAACCTTTATATTTAATAATGTGAATGCCAATCAAAGAAAAATTAAAAACTTATCTTTATATAGCAAATTAAAAGCAGCACGTCTTGGGTTCATACCACGCACAGAGGCCGGAGATAGGGTAAGAAGCCGAGGTCTGTACCATGCACAGACGCCAGTGCTTACGGATTAAATAAACCTTACTCTTGTTCAGCCTGTGAATGTGCTTTCCCATACTCATATGATTTGAGTAGACAGTGTGAGTCAGGAATTTACTCCGTTGTTGCTCGTCGTAAAAAGTAGGCAATGTCCTCGCCAGGTTTGCCTCCTCTCTTGTGTGTGTCAGTTGTGGAAGGAATTAAGCATATAATATTCCAATGCACTGGTGGTGTAGTGGTTAGCGTGTCGGCTTTCTATTGCAAAGTTCGGGGGTTCAAACCCCTCGAATGGAGGTTTTATTAAAAAAAAAAACTATCATCAGTGCCTGGCAGTAGGCAGCAGTACTGTCAGTATGGTATAGAGCCGAAAACAAATGATGTTGGTTGGGTCTATATCCAATACAGCTGTAGGCGTGATCAGGACGATTTGAACGGCTACAGTACTGTGATGTGGAAAGCAAGAGGGAAACTACCACATTACAATCCCTAGTAAAGATTATATGGTTGGACAATATGAGTTCTCTCGAGGTAAAACAATCCGGAGGTAAAATAGTCCCCCAATCGGATCTCTGGGCGGGGACTGCCTTGAGGAAAACATTTGTCGAAAGTAAATTACGAATAGGGACTTGGAACGTAAGAACTATGAGAAAGGCAGGAAAGCTAGAGAACTTGAAAGAAGAAATGAGAAGAAATTGAGTTGACATTATAGGGCTAAGCGAAACTAGATGGGAGGGAGAAGGACAGTTCGACTCGGAAGAATTCACGGTAGTTTATTCTGGAGGAAATAGTGGGGAAAGGGGAGTTGCTCTGGTACTTAGGAAAGATATGATGAAAAGCGTGACAAAGATAATAGAAACGAACGATAGACTGATGGCAATAAAGCTAAAAGCAGTCCCAGTGGACATGCTGATAATCCAGGTATATATGCCAACGTCAGCTCATGACGATGAAGAAATAGATGAGATCTATGAGCAAATTAATGAAATTTACGAAGAAGACGGAAGAGGAAAGGTAAACTGCATAATAATGGGAGATTGGAACAGCATAGTCGGAGAAGGACAGGAAGAAAATGTTGTCGGGCAATACGGACTTGGGAAGAGAAATCGAGGAGGGGAGAAACTCGTAGAATTCTGCATCAATAATGACCTTGTAGTGACTAATACATGGTTCAAAAACCATAAACGAAGGTTATACACATGGAAAAGCCCAGGAGATAGAATGAGATGCCAAATAGATTACATCCTTGTAAAACAAAGATTCAGGAACAGCATAAAGAACGCCAAGGCATTGCAAGGAGCAGACATTGATTCAGATCACAGCCTTCTAATACTTGACGTGAGTACAAAGCTCAAACAAATAAGAAAAACGAGAAGAGAAAGACAGACCTGGGACCTAGAAAAACTGAAAGAAAGGCAGGATGTAGTCAGCATGAAGTTGGAAGATAACCTAAGAAAGTTGGAAAACAAACCGAAGACCCTTGATATAGAATGGGATGAAATTAAAACCCGTATCAAGGATACCTTGGATAAAGAGATTGGAAAACAAGAGAAGAAAATCAGAAAACCATGGATCACGAAGGAAGTGCTGGAGAAAATGGATGAGAGACGAAAATGGAAAAACGTTAACAGTGAAGAAGGTAGAGCCAACTATAGGCGCATAAACAATGAGTTGAGAAGGGTAACAGATAAAGCTAGAGAAAATTGGATAAAAGGAAAATGTGATGAAATAGAACAAATGGAGAAGTTAGGACGGTACGATATGATGTACGCTAGGGCACTGGAATTAAAAGATAAGAAGTCTAATGGAATTTGTGGTAAAGGAATTATGAATACGGATGGGAAGATAGTCTCAGAAACAAAGGATGTAGCACAGGTATGGGAAGAATACATTAAGGAATTATACAGCAAACAGGCAGGAGCGGCAAAAATAGAACTGGAAAATGAGGAAAACATTGAAGAA
Organism: Tanypteryx hageni; assembly: GCA_028673005.1. Taxonomy (NCBI): domain Eukaryota; kingdom Metazoa; phylum Arthropoda; class Insecta; order Odonata; family Petaluridae; genus Tanypteryx; species Tanypteryx hageni. Next base: position 2,831,072 of record CM054120.1, read on the forward strand.
GACAACTTAGGACCAAGTATTATGGAGAGCGAAGTAGAAAAGGCGATAGTGGAACTAAAGAAAGGGAAAGCCACGGGCAGCGATGGAATACCGGCTGAGATACTTAAAGTCATAGGATCAGAAGGACTAAAAGCGATCACGAAATTAATTAATAAGATTTACGACACGGGAGAGTGGCCTCAGGATTTCCTAGAAGTAACAATGATCCCTCTAAAGAAGAAGCCAAAGGCAATGCAGTGTAAAGATTACAGAACTATAAGCCTTCTGTCACACACATCGAAGATCATCACGAGGATTCTTAATAAAAGGCTGGAGAAAAAGGCAGAAGAAATAATAGGGGAAGATCAATTCGGTTTCAGAAAAGGACGAGGAACTAGAGATGCTATAGGAGTAGTTAGAATCATATCAGAAAGGGCAATAGAATACAGTCAAGATATCTGCGCATGTTTCGTAGACTGGCAGAAGGCCTTTGATAGAGTAAATTGGGTAAAGCTGATGAAGATATTAAAGGATATAGGTGTAGACTGGAAAGACAGGAGACTGATTAGGAATCTATATGAGAATCAAGTTGTAAAGGTCAGGTTTGAGAATGTGGACACCTGCGGAATAAATATCGGTAGAGGAGTAAGACAAGGCTGCTGCCTATCGCCAACCCTATTCAATATATATGGAGAAAGTCTAATGCAAGAAGCTTTAGAAGGCACAGGGGATTTCAAAATTGGAGGAAGGATTATAAGAACAGTGAAATACGCAGATGATCAAGTACTTCTAGCAAGAAAGGAAGAGGAGCTACAAAAAATGATAAATAGACTAGTGATAACAGGTAGAAAATACGGTATGGAAATAAATACAGAAAAATCCAAGGTCATTCGAATATCGGGTAAAGAAGAGAATTTGAACATAACTATTGGGGGAAAGCCATTAGAACAAGTTTCAGAATATAAATACCTTGGAAGTATCATAACACGAGAGGCAAAATGTACGGATGAGATCAAAACTAGAATAGTAAAAGCAAAAGCGGCTTTCAGGAGAAAGAAACAACTACTTACAGGGAATATAAGGGAAGATATCCGCAAGAAGTTGATAAAATGCAACGTATGGAGTATAGCATTGTATGGGGCAGAAACATGGACGCTAAGGAAAAATGACATCAAATACTTGGAAAGCTTTGAAATGTGGACTTGGAGGAGAATGCTGAAGATAAAATGGACAGATAGGATGAAAAACGATGAAGTGCTACGAAGAATAGGAGAGAAGCGAATGATTATACAGACTATCAGAAAGAGGAAGGCTAACTGGGTTGGACATTACCTGAGGAGAGAGAGTATGATTAAAGACGTGTTAGAAGGAAAACTAGATGGGAAAAGGGAAAGAGGTAGGAAAAGGTTTCAGCTGATAGACGATTTGAAGGGGAAAGAGAGTTATCAAGATATAAAGAGGACAGCGGAAAATAGGAGTATATGGAGAACCAGGTTTAACCAAGAATAATCACGGACCTGTCTACGGACAGACTACCTATGATGATTCCAAGATGCTTATTAGCCAGGAAAACAGAGTAATCAGATGTTAAAGTTACTTGATAACATTTTGTAGTCCTGAAAATTGACTTTAGAATCCATTTGAAATGACTACTGATGGAGATGTTTAGAAGATTTATGAGGTAAACATATATTTGAGTGTTTTGCATTTCCTGTGATGTGAATTCAATCTTGAAACTTATTATTTTTCACTGCACATTAAGGAATGATTCCACCAAGTCACGACAGCTAATGTAAATTTTATTTGAATTTTTCTTTTCAGAACTGCATGAGTCCTTTGAAGTTGGAGTCTGACGAAGAGTACGGTGGTCCAAATGATGAGGTGATTATGTTTTAATGAATTTTATCTCAATTAATGGGAAATTTTTTATGATTTTGAGCATTAAATTTATTTTTTCCTAACCTACAATGGGAGGATGTTTGACAACTTTGTAGTATCGTTGAGCTTTTGTGAGAGTGTAGCAGCTGTTTGTAACTGAATAGCTTCATTGAATCAGCTCTCTATGATTTACCATCAGTTAGAAAAAAATAATATTTGGATTGGAAATAATGAATTTAGCTGTATTTAAGCAAATGTTGTGATGCAAGGCAAGCCAAGAATTGTTGGTTTGTTGATACAAATCTCTTGGAGAAAATCTTTTTAGTTTGCTATTTCGCCTCCATTTATCCTAACTGCAACTATGTTTCCAAATTATTTTTTAGAATTGGTAATCCTTTCATTTTGTGGAGGACAGAGAAGTGATATAGTGGTATTTTAAGCATGTCCTATTGAAACATTAATCAAGACAATATACTGTATATACTGCAGTCCCCGGACTTAGGACCTAATTGGTTCCTGTACAATGGTCATAAGTCAAGACATCGTAAGTCGAACCCTGATTTCCCATAGGCGCAATGTTATAAATTGGGGTTTCGTTCCTGAAATCACATTTCACATCACGAAATACCAAAATTGACCACTAAATATGGAGAAAACTGTCAAAAAATTAAAGAGCTTTGCAAAAGAGATGCGTTCGCTTCAAGCGTAGGCTGCAGACTGAGTCACTAATGTAACTAATGTATGTTCCCAACTGATTTACCTCTTGCCTACATGCAATGGGTATCTAAGAGGTAGTGCAATGAATAGCTGGATAGCAAGGGAGAAGACAAACCAGGTGCTCTTAACGAAGAACACCAAGGGAGCCAACAGCTTAACGTCCCTTCCCAAGGATGGAACTGAGTCAGCTCAGACTGCGTGTTCGCTATATCGGCCGTACTATGACACTATGAGACCACCCGATGTTGTGAGACAACTCACTTGTTCCTTTGGCGGAGAGGGTAAGGCAATGATGGAAATCCATCTGAACTGCGCAGCGCAGCTATGCGAAGAGAAATCGCCTGATGCATGCATGTATAAGTTTACTTACAGATATATTAGTCAATAATTCACGATCTTCTTTAGATATATACTTCAAGCAGGACCTCTCAGATTTGACAGACTGCAAATCTATATGAACCTCTGGAAAGAGCTCACACAAATGCACACGCAACTCACTTAAAAACAACTTATCGGAAAACCTCAAAAAACAATGCAAGTGGTATACAAAGTCCTCGGACAAAGTGTTCCGCTCGAGAGCTATGCACCAACTGACGAGATCACCATGAAGAGCATCCAAGACATCTTGGTGGGAACAGACCTGTTCCCGCTTGAATGCCAAGGTCAAGAAAAAGATACTCCCACTCCTTACATGCCTTGGGTCGGGACTTAGCCGCTGAAAGGAAAAGATAAAATCCTTAGTGTGTACGCACTCACTAGGTTATTCTAGAGTGAGCGCGTCGCGTGTGTGGGGTTGCGTCATTATCTATTTTTTGTGGCAGAAGGGGATGCCGCTACGGTCAAACCTTACATGGGAAGGATAGCGTCCATGCACTGGCCTCTTATCATAATGTTGACCGTTAAAGTAAAACACATCATGAAGTACATCATTATAGAAAAAATAATTCTTCTCAGTCCCCTGCATAGCAACATATCGATATGACGAAATAAAATCTGCATAATTTTGGTCATATTCGGAAAACTTAGTCAAGCTAATGACAAATTTATATCAATGCCATTGCCATACATATGGCAACAAATCTTCATCCTTGATACATGGCTTAATCTTGTACAAAATAGCAAATCTAAAATATACGAAGGCCAATATCTCAAATTGGCGCCAGTTCTTGAATTAATATGATTTAATAAACCAATGCTAGGCATTAAAACAAATCTTTGGATTTTATCCATGACTAAATTCACATTCTCTGGATTAATGCCATTGAAATGGATGTCACATCTTAAATATGCGGGTGTTGCAAATAATACTCCAAGATGCCGCACACCTCGATCAGTACGGCGAACCTCTTCGACGAATGGAACAAGTCCTTGCCTACCAGCTGCCGCCATGTCAGAATATCAGGAATAGTCAGGTCTGGGAACGGTAAAGGACAAAGAGACATTTAGTTTGAGAGTGGCTTTATTGCTTAAAAAATGATCACATGTGATTCTCCATACCTCTACCGGCTAAAGTTAACAGCATGGAACAATTAACCTTAATTCTAACATTGTGAAATTCTATACTCTACATGTTATACTTCACAGAAGTATCAGTCGACATACATTGGAAATAAATAGCGGGAACAGTTCTTTTTGCCTCGCCATCATACAACCACTTATAACAACAACAACCACTTATAAGTATTAGAATATAAATTAGCATCAGGAGATTTTAATACGGAAGTAGACAAATACTTCCTCATTCCAGGTTTAATTTTCAATATATTTTTTGATTATAAACGCCTCTTGATGGTCAGATTGTCCATGGCATTCATTTTGTTGGAAAACCTATCTTGAACTTTCCTATTAACATAGTCAACAGCGGTTTAACTATGGTCTATAAATTTTGAAATACGTGGAAGTTTATCTATCGGCTCAATATGTACCTCATTATCATGAGGAATAGCAGGCCTAATCGAACCGCTCTGTAAATATTATGCAAATTGCGAAGCCAAATCCTCGTTCTTCGGCCCCGAAAAATAATAATCTTCATCTTCATGATCTATAACCTGAATCTTTACGTAAATATTATTAACTATAAATTTTGAATACATTTCCTTCAACCCCTTCAAAACATCACTAGGACCTCTCATTGGCCATCCCAAATAACTATACTCTACCTTACGTAAACTAATCGGAATATTCCTATCATACCATAAATCCCGGTGATATTTTATTAAAAAATTATAGCAATTCCGGTGCTCTACCACAAATAGATGAGTAAGACTAAAAACCCTGTTTGATATAGCCCAATGATAAACCTGATAATTAAAGCTAAGTTTACTTACAGATATGTTAGTCAATAATTCACGATCTTCTTTAGATATTTACTTCAAAGAGGACCTCTCAGATTTGACAGACTGCAAATCTATATGAACCTCTGGAAAAAGCTCACACAAATGCACACGCAACTCACTTGAAAACAAATTATTGGAAAACCTCAAAAAACAATACAAGTGGTGATACATGCTATATGGCTTGCGTTTGCTGTAAGGCTACATCTGGAAATCTATTGTGGTGATTCAAAGGCACATCACGTCGAAAGCTTGCTCGCATGGCTTAGCTGTCGGTGTGAGTTGGCCTTTAGGCAGTGGTATATACGAGTTTGGACGTGTATGGATCTTATTTACACTTTAAGAGAGGACGTATGAGCGGGGGGTCGTAAGTCGAGGGTCTGCTGTACCTGAATATAAGACGAGGTTTTGTTTCAATATTCAAGGCTGAAAAATCGCTAGTCGTCTTATAATCACACGTTGTGTATTAGTGTGACTGACAGAGGAACCGAAGGCAGAGATAGGTACATGATGTATTGTTTTTACAATTACGACTTGCATATAGATGTTTACTGAGTGAATGAGGTAGTTTCACATTTTGAAGATAAATTTTTATTTTTATCTTAGTATTAATTTTTCATTTTCACTGTTTGTTTTTAATCATTGAAACTGCTTAATTAATGAGTTATTTTCTGTGTAATAATAATAATAAATAAGTGAATTCTGATGAACAACTGAGCATAGCAGGCTGATTCTGTAAACATATTTAAAAATTGACATCTCGTATTAGCTCCAGAAGGTTTGTGCAGTAGATGTTGCACTGATTTCATTTGTTGTAATAATGTATTTATTGATAGATGGAAATGTAAGTTTGCTTTAAAATTACGTCTCCCTTTAACAGGTTCCTGCTGTCACTCTGCAAACGTCATATGTTAGTGAGACAGACGGCGGAACATCAAGCCCAAAGGAGACTTTCTCAAATTCAATCTCGTGTGGAAATAACTCTCCAGTCAATGTATTTGCTCAGGTGAGTCTTCTTCTATTCACGCACTGGTGTAATGGCCCATCAAATATGATGCGTATGTGTGAATTAAGTATTAAGTTCAAATTGTAATGAAAATTAATGAAACCAACATTAATAGGCAATAAAAAGTAAACAATACATGTAAAATTCACATAATTCGGTGTTCCAGAGTGTGATAACAGTTTTGTATGAAAAAGAAATACATTGTGCCATTCAGTTCTTATATGCCCAAAATTATTTTTAATTTATAGAACATATAAGTTTTTCTCCATCTGTCTCTTTCTTCCTCTCTCTCATATTAAATCATTCAAATCATGCATTCCTTAAAAAATACCTAGGTAGTATAATGATTAAGGCGACAATATAAACTCGAGGTTTAACCTTGACATAGTTGGCAAGGCAACATATTGTTAAAAAGCTTAAAATTATCCAGTAAATATGATTTAAACAGAAAACTTAGGTGATTTTGTATCATAGGCAAAATGTGACAATAAGAATGATAAACGTTTTTTTTTTTAAAACATTCCAGGTCGGAAGATAGTAGGTCAATTATTTCTAATTTTAATTTGGAAAGAGTAAGAGCATATAAATTGAAAATGGATTTTAATGTGTTATCATATGGCACCCCCCTCCACTTCCCCTCTCCATGGAAAAATCCAAATTCTGGCCCCGAGGCACACATCCTCATGATCCCATTAGTAAGTGTACTGAGTTTTAAGTCTAAGTTTCTTGATTTTCGAGATATGTTGGCCACACTCACACGCAACCTTTTATTAATATTAGTGGTATTCACAAAAACTTTTGCGATGTCGGTCAGTAATCTGCATGTTTAAAACTAATAATACACTATTTCCCCTTATGAAATTAGACAACTGACATATTGAATTTCATGTTTGTTTTTATAATTTATATGTAGGCTTAGTAGGATTTGACATTTATTTAAAAAAAATCTTTGATTAAAATCGACGTTTATTTTCTCGAGAGATTTTCAACGAATATCGACACTTAAAAGTACTACTTAAATATAGGGTTGGCAGTTTTTGGCCTTTCAATGCGATGATTTAAATTTACTTTTTACATCAAAATTCTATGTAAAATTTGTTTGTTTTACAATACTCTGATTATTTATTTAAATTTTTATATTATATAAATGTCTGAAAAATAAATTCTTCGAAAATTGAATCATTTTGGCTTGGCATGGCAGTATATTTCTACCATTCACTTTCAACAACATAAGACGTATATTTAATTTTATGTTTTACTAATTAAATCGTAACTTTAAACCAAGAACATTACATTTGAGCCGGCCACGAGATTTCATTGACATTTTTTGGATTTATGACAAAATGTCCATGAAGTAAGTCTACTATGGAATCCAGTACACAATGTGTGTGTATATATATATATAAGAATATTTTCACTTGAAAGCTTACCTCTTTAACACGTTCAATGCTGCAACGAAATTTTATTTTTTCACCTTTGACTGAAACCAATTTTTCTGTTTTCTGTTTATATAGTGGTTCAGAATCATGAATTGATTAATTAGTGTTTTGCCAGATTACGATGACTCGCAGGGGTATCAATCAATATCTATAGCTTTATCATCGACATCGTTTTTATTGATAAGTGATTTATATGATATATGCTTTTACAAGATTGGAAACATGATTTTATCTTGAAATACGAACTGAAAAAATCTGTGAAAATTATCTATTTTTTTTTCAATTACGTTCATAATAATACTATAGGAGCGTGAATAAACATTTCATTTTTATTGCTTTGTTTTTAGTTAAAAATTCCTAGAAAGAGATTTTTCAGGCTAAATTTCCTAATAGGAAAAAATTATCATAAATAAGGAATGAGTAATATGTAATAAAATACTTTTGAACTGCTTTCAAAATTTTATTACAAATTATAAAGTACATAAATAATTTGTATACATTTTTACACAATTTTGTACTATATTTACATATTTACATTATAAAAATATTATTTACAATTGTATAAGGCCATGTCCTAATTGGCAGCGTTGCTATGCTATGCTAGGCTGTGCAAAGCTGAGCTGAGCTTCGGGTCTGTCCCAGTACACCGCGAAGCTACGTTGTTCCAAGCTGATATGTCAACGTCCGCAGCCACTAAGAGCCCCTATCAGAAGTCACGTGGCATCATTCTTGCGCTAGGCATAAAGCGCAAACACGAAGATGCCACGGAGATATAATGTTGCATTCAGTGAGAGAAATGCCGCCGATGAAGGCAAGTCGTTTGCTGCTATTCGAAAATAGTGCACTAAAATTTTTTCTTTTGGATGAGGTGAGGAGTTCCACGCATACCAGCTTTAAAATCAAACTGTTTTGGAAGGAACTGAGCTTCGAGTCTGCCCCAATACAGCTCGATCAAACTGTTTTGCCAATTAGTGCAAAATTCAGATTTTCGTAGTCTTTGACATAATTACTCATTTAAACGCCTAGCGAAGGATGAGAAATTAACAAAATGAGTAAGAAAATAAACTAAATACTTTTTTAAACAAAAAAATTGCCGCTTTTACATGGTTAAACAATAGTTGCCGCGCTTTCATCGTATCTTCCGAGTTTCTTCTGCCCCATTCATATTTGAATGGCTAAATCTCAGTCTATTCGTTGAAATCACATGAACATTTGCCTGTAGCTTTCGAAAGTGCTCCATAAGCCAAACCTACCATTAAAATGAACATGTAATGCAATTAATTGTTGTTAAAAAATAAATAATACCTAACGAGGCTCTCACATTTTGTATCTGTGCATGAAATTTTCACTCTCTTGCTAACTTATGTACTGTTAGGAATAGTTTGGTAATATCTTCGTATGAAATGTTGATAAAAGATTAAAGTTATTTTTGAAAGTGAAATGAACTCATTATCTTTATTGGTTATCGAGATATGGGATTTTACATTTGAGCGCGAGAAACTACTGCCACTTACAGTTAAAGTTAAAAAAATGCAGTGAATAATTAAATGAAGTCATGTTCAATCTCCTGTTTATGTAATCTCTACTACTCGTGTCCAACAAAAAGTTTTACCATAAGAAAAAACAGAAATTAATTCCTCCGTATTAACTTCCAACGTGCGCTAAGTGAAGCGGTGCCGCTTAAAAATCAAACTAGTTTGCTTTGCTAGCGGTGCTGCGCGGTGCTGGGCTATGCTGTGCGGTGTGAAGGGTGTCAGTTAGGACAGTCCCATTAGAAACCATTGGTTTGATTTCTCGAGCGGCATCGCGCCGCATAGCATAGCACAGCAACGCTGCCAATTAGGACACAGCCTAAGGGAATTTAGGGATGGGTGTTCCAGTAAAGGAAATAGCTATTCACCAAGACGAGGTGAAGAATATGGATCCCCAGTTTCTTATTCCATTATGCTCAATCGGGTAATAAGACATCATTTGATCACAATGATCGATGCCACCCATTGACTTGCTATAACAAGCAACGGCCTCCGGTTTGGAGGTGACACTACCTCCTCACCGGCGATGGACATCTATCATATTGCTTCCAAATTCAGAACTGATCATCAGAACATCCTGTTTATCTTTCCATTTCATCATGCAGACTCCATGAGAACTAAAGACATCCACAACTTCACCTTGTCTTAGTTTTTAAGATATTACGTCAGGAGGATTCCCCTTCCGGTTAGATCGAAGAAATCTGCAGGTAGATACGTTAATTTGATGCATCACACATTTAAGGTGAGATTTGAAAATCTTATTTTTAGGCTATTAATATATAGATTATTTTATTACTAGCGTAGCATTTAAATTTAAAAAAATCCAATCGGAAGATAAACAAGTTGGGGTGTACATGGGTTTCCCGTAGTACAGAAGTGCTTTTCGTCAAATTTGCCGTAGTATTATCGTATACTCCAGTGTGTTTGATTTAAAATCAGGAAATTATTTTTCTCATATTGTGGTAACCCTCCTTTTTGATCCGTTTTAAACACATTTATTTCGGTTCACCCAATTCCTTCCAAATTCATAATTACCAAAAAGTTTATCCTTGCAATTGTGGTACTCCTGCTGAATGGATCCGGTCAAAATATGTCATCTTGGTCGTTAATGTATGTGAATATTCTACGTACCAAATTTTGTTGAAATCGGTTCAGCCAATTCTTCCCTGATATATGCGTACGGACGGACAGACGTCGAGAAGATAATAGTGCTTTTCAGCAATGACGAGAAGCGCTAAAATACAGTGACTAATTAAATGAAGGTATGTTCAATCTCATGTTTACGTATTAGTTTTTCCCGTAAACAACAGAAATTTAATTCCTCCGCATTAACTTCCATGGTGCGTGGAGTGAAGCATTGCAGATCTAAAATCAAATCATTTTGCTTTGCTAGTGGCACTAAGCATGGCGAAGGGTTTCAGTGAGGACAGTTCCATAATAAACAATAGGTTTGTTTTCTCGAGCGACTTCGCCCCGCTTAGCATAATACAGCAATTAGGACACGGCCTTAGACGTGACCATGCGAACAATAGATTCCTCCCCTCCTCCTCCATTCCACTGCGCAGATGTTGTGCACAACCTCCCCTCTTCACTTCCCCTCAAGCATAGCTGTTGGTTTCGCTCTGCGTACATACATGGTCATGCATCATATATAACTCCACTATATATTATTTTTTCCATAGGAAAGAAATGTAAGAAATGTTGAATTCGACAAATAAGAGTAATTTTTGTTATTTAAATTTCATAGTAATGCCTAGATATTAGAGTTTTCCATGTCCATAAGCTATCACGTCTACCCTTTTGGTAATTTGTTTACTTTCAGTTTCCATGGTTACGTGAAGAAAACTTCCAAGCATCGTCAATGTCGGTATAATATCAGGGGAGTGTTGGAACTCAATTCTCAATATAACGAAAGTGGCTATAATTTTTACAAATTAGCAAATAAATGTTTGCTCGACTGATAGCGTAATGATTCGTCTCGTTCTTCTTCCATCTACCGTTTTAGCGGCTGGTAATCATCCGCAGTCTTCTTCAACTGGAGGTGGACTTAGAGGGTATGAGGTAGCTAGGCGATTGGAGTTTGCGAGGCCCACGACTTACGATTTCTGAATACTCGTTTATATTTTAATAAAAAAACATGCAAACAAATTTTGAATTATTTATTTACATATATACTTACTGCTTCTGATGTCGATCGTGGACCAGTCTTCAAATGGATTAAAGGCAGTTGGTTTGCTGTAGCAACAACGTTCGGCCATGATTCCTAATTCCACAACTAGCAATTTCGCATTGAATCTGTCTAAAAAATCTTCACTTGTCTTACAACAGCGGTTTTCCAATCTCATTTGTTGGGAGATGCCTCTTTTTACCATTGTTTAATACACGATTGTAGTAAAGTGACCTAAAATGTCGGTTTTTGTCATCTAATGGAAAGCCATCATTATCTCTTAAGATGCGTATCAAACCTTTCCGAGCAATATTGCTTAATTGCTTATGGGTCAAAGGGAAAATCTACTTGCCAGGATCACTAAAATTGACCAATACACTAGGCTATTCCCCAACAGCAACCAATTCTGCTGCCGTAAAAGTTGACGGAGCACAACTATCATAGTCATCACACCATTTTTGGGTATTATGAATAATTACACTTGTTTTAGCTCTAGTTTGCACTGTTATGTTGGGGTCTTCAAGATTTTCATTTCTACTTTCACAGATAACATCAATAAGATTGTAATTGTTCTCACTAACACTGCAGCTAGAATCAGTTTTTTCACTGCATCCCCTCTTGACAATTTTCATCAAAGATCCTTGACAGTTTCGTTGTGATTCTTCCAAAAGAGAACGCTTCTTCCTTTTACATGCTCTTAATTTAAACTATCTTTATCCCGATCTTTGCCTGGCATTTTAATACATGAATTGGGTTAATTATTCTTCTTAATGTAATAACGCTAAACTAAATATTTTAGTCAGATTAAAATAACGATATTAATTATGGTAATGTTTCACAAATACAATAAAATGCTCTGAGATAACGCCACTTAGTTATAGGCGATTCACAGGAAGTACGAACGAACTGTGAGGACCAGCAAAGTCCAACTGATCAAGTCCTTGAACACGTCAGTTCTCTTTTACAACACTCGTCTTCATCATCTAAAATGCATGACTAGTTATTTCTACTGGGCTTTTCAAACTCTGTAAACATTTCTTTCTCTTCTATTACTATTAAGCTCCTGTCTTATTAACTCAATGCTATCCGACGTAGATTGTGCGATACATCTGGCGAGAACTTTACATCCCGCCATCCGACGTACAATTTTCGTCCAGAAAAGATCGGCGGAATTAAATTTCTGCTTTGATTTTGTATTTCCAAGTGAGGGACGGGGCTAATTGAGGTCTATTTCTTTCCATCGTTCGACTCGATCTCTAACACATTCGCAAAACCTTTTAACTTTTACTCTCTTTACGACGGCATTCTGTGCGTGACTGCATATGCTCAGTATCTCTTTCTTCCTCTCTCCAGATCTGTTTCATTTAATCGCTCGTCGCTATTCTCCAAATAAATCCGCAAAAGATTTCTAGACGATGTTTTGAACACGACTGCTCACACATCACCATCAACGCAGTCATCTGCATAGAATAAAATTTTGCAGGAGTGTATTGTGACTATATCAACAACGTCATCAATAAATAAAGCAAAAAGTAAGGGATCTAAGACGCTTCCTTGGAGTACACCAGAGAGAACTGGAATAGCTGAAGAGGCAGTTGTTTAATACAAATTATTTCATATGCCTCCAAATGTTGAAGTTAAATGTTGTAACGGGTGATTCACTAGATTGAAATAAAAATAGCAACGGATATGTATAAAAAAATTAAAATGAATTTTTTTTGCCAACAGTAACCCTGTAAAAATTACTAACAACTGTCATTTCTTCAAATGACAGATAAACACTGTCATACTATACAATGTTTGTTAATTTTAGCATAACATTTTGAAATATCTCACTTTGAGAATAACATAATTTTTCATATTTGTTCTCAGTGGAGATTATTTATAACATATATTTCAACCTTTATCCACCGGATTTAAATGCCCATTCATAGGTTCTATCTGCCAGACTTATTTTGGGGTATTTCAAAAATATTTGTTTACATTCTGAATAAATTGCATATATAATAAACTATTTGTAATAAGTTGTTAAAATAAAAAATATTCTATAGTTAACATATTGCAAAATTAATGATGTTGCTTGTTAGATGAAAGAAATGTTTTGAAATATAGTATTGGTATTCAAATTTGGATCAATGCAATCAAATGCAAATACAATAATAGTACTAACGTTCATTCAACTCGGCCCGACAGTAAAAGGGTGCATACTGATGTTTTGTGTTCTGCCTCCATGTGATGATCTCCATTTAGATGAATCACCACTCCTTGCCAAGACATCTTCAGGCTCCTCCTCGTCATCACTACTGCTCTCTTATTCGTATGCATCAGAATCCAAATCAATGAAGACTTGCTCGATATCCTCATGTGGAGATTTACACTTATGGCCCATTTCCAAAAATAATTACAAAAATATATATGATAACTATGAAATAATTATATAAAAATAAAGTTATCACTAAGAAATAATCAGACAAACAGCTACTGAAATTTTGCATGCACAAGTTTCCTCTCGCTCTACTTCATGATCTGCAAACGAATGAACATAAATGTGGTAAAATGCATATATGTCAAAGGAAGAAGAAAATAATTAAGGGACCTTTGGGTAGGTATTAGTCCCGGCGTTCAGTTTATTGCATATCTCTGGGTTGCAAAAGAGGGTCTCACAGTGGGGGCCTATATTTTGAGACGCTTTCTCTCGAGCGATTGTTTACCCTCCCCTCCCCAATGCATAAGAACTTTTGTCTTGGGAGAGGAGGAGGAAAAGAAAGATATCTGGTCTTTTGTCTCCTCTTACTATTTCGATTCCGTGTCAAAAATGACATTTGTGACTGGCCTCAGAACTTAGTGGGCCATGATTGTGCCATTTGGCAAGCTTACCTAGAAATTTGCCAGCACACTGGCAGAGTAGAAACTTATGTTGTGTCAAATGCATTGCTCTTAATCCTTTTATTTAAAAAAGTAATGTGCTTTCATTTTGTTACATTAATACTTATTTTGTTTAACTTGCAGAATATGATTTCACACAGTTTGGTGGGTCATTACAGTTCTCATATGGGGAAGTTGGAGTTGGTGTGTGATTTATGCGGACAGAAGTGGACCAACAAAAATGATTTGAGTGAACATGTGATGGGTCACGTGGGAGTGAAGCCACATGAGTGCAGCATTTGTGGAAGGTGGTATTTGAGAAAAAATGAACTCTGCATGCACATGAAACTGCATAAAGGCAAAGGGATGTTCTCATGTGATATGTGCGGAAAAATATACTCTCAAAAAAGATTCCTCGTCACATACAATAGGATCCACGCAGGAGAGCGTCCGTTCTCTTGCAAATTGTGCGACAAGACATTTAAGTGCAATATGGAATTGGTTCGTCATGCTGCATCGCACTCGAAGAAAAAGCTGGTTTCATGTGATCTTTGCCCTAAGATATTTGCCACCAAATTAAATCTTAAGAATCACCAAAAGACACATACTAAGGTAAGGAAATGCATGTGAAAAGGCTTATTAGCACATTTAATTTCATACAAAAGAAGGCTAATGCTGGGAACGGGCTTCCCTCCTTCATGTGTTAAATAATATAGATCACTTTTATGTCATAGATTCGCTGGGCACATGAAATGCTCTAAGGGGGTTACTTACAGACCATGGGCCATTGATTGTCCAATACTGACCTACATTATGAAAAATTTTCACATTAAAATACATTAAATATTCATGTTAAAATCTAATTTCTGGAACGATTCGATGCATATTCGAATTGTCAACTGCAGGAAAATGAAACTTCATTCTTAGTAATTTTAAAATGCAAATGATTCTTATGCTATACTCATCTCCCTGTTAATGAAATGAAGAAAATAAACACCTAGAATTGATCCCATTACTTCAATGTAGATGGTGTGCAGATTAAAATTTAACAGGGATAAGGCCTAGCTATTCCTGTTAAGTCTCATTGAAAAAGAAAGAAATGTTTTTGAGTTATTAGCAGTTTTCATCACTTGAATAAGCTACCAACCAACTACGACTTTAATATATAGAGAGATTTTTAAAATGTTTTCATAAGCTTTTGGACATCAGATGAAAATATTAATTATACCATATTTATGGCAAAAGGATTTATTTATGAAGTAGGCAAAATTCTGAAACTTTTGAAACCAGGTATATTTACGAAACACAGAACTATGGATGAGACATTCATGTATACCTATTCTTCAATTTTTTATGCATAATTGTTATTCTGGAAAATAAAAAACAACGAATTCTACTGATATATTCGTTATTTTTAACTAAGTATTTTTTTTATTCTCAACCTGTCATTTTGGATAGGTTTATGATGTGACTGTCCAAACCAGAGAAGAGAATCCATCGTCATCTGATATGCCTAGGCCTAGATTAAGGAGCATGCGAAAGAGGAAGAGAGAGAGAGACTGTCAAACATCGGAGAGCAGATGCAGAGCACAGAAAGGAAAGCAGAGGAAGAGAAGGAGAAGAAGATGGTATACAAGTGTCATGATTGTGGGAAAGAATGCATAAGGAAGGGTGATTTCAATCGACATGTGAAGATCCTTTCATGTGTTCTACCTGTGGGAAGAGGTTCCTCCTGAAAAAGTACCTCTCAGAGCACCAGAAGACACATGTAAAGGAAAAGATTTTTGAATGCAATGAATGTGGGAAGAAGTTCCTTAAGAGGATATACCTGATTACCCACATGGCAGTGCATACTGGAATAGATCAATACAATTGCGCTTACTGTGACAAGAGGTTCAAGAGAAAGTATGAGCTGGATGATCACCAATCCTCACACGATGGGGAAAGGGTGTGGGAATGCAAGAAGGGATGTGAGAAGTTTAAGGATTTAATGAATCATCGCAAGTCTCATTTGGGAGAGAGAAAGTTCATGTGTGACGTATGCGGACAAAAGTTTGATTTTAAATCTTATTTGAGGATACACATAATGAATCACATGGGTATAAAACCACATGAGTGCCACATTTGTGGAAAGCAGTTTGTGGGAAGATTTGGACTCAATTTTCATTTTAAAATTCACAGTGATGATAGGTTGTTCTCTTGTGATGTATGTGGAAACAGTTTCCAGCAAAAGATTCACCTTGTCATCCACAATAGGACCCACACAGGAGAACGTCCATACTCTTGCAAACTTTGTGACAAGGCATTTAAGCATAAGTCGGGTTTGGATTATCATACAGCACTGCATTCAAAGGATAAGCCATTTTCATGCAGTCTGTGTCCAAAGAAATTTCCCTCCCATGTTTATCTAAAATATCACCAAAAAATTCATTCCAAAGATTCAAAAGGTGCCTGAAATATTGCTTTCATTATTAGCATTACAAGAATCCTATTGAACACCATTGCTGCTTATGTAAAAATTGTCTGTATAAAAGTAGAACATTTTATTCATCAATAAAGATAATAAGTAAAGACAATTATTGTAAATTTCTACTAGGCATAAATTTATTCGACCAGTTTTGCCTGTTACAGCAGGTCTAGTGGAAATTTAGAATAATTGTCTTTATTTATATTACAGAATATATCTGCAAAGTAAAGCTTTCCCAAGCACAGTTTGTTAATAAAGATAATAATCTATTAATATCAAGTAATTTGTTAATTGATTTTACATTAAATCTTTCAACATGACCCCAAAATCTAGTGTTTTTTTATAGGTGACTGAATTGAATTCTCAATGTTTTTCATTAGATAATGAATGCTACATTATTCATAATTTTCAAAGTATTTCTTAAAATTAGGAGGTTCAGAACAATTTATCTTGGATACTACAATAAAGATAAGGGCTTAGAAACATAATAAAAGCATAATAAACAATTAAAAATTGTGTAAAAAAACATGTTTTACAGAAAACTTTTGTTATTTAAAAAAAATGTTTTTTATTCGCTATAATGGAATTTGATTTCTCTTATAAATACTAGAGATGTTTGAAATTTTGAACCGAGTCAAGTTTTATTTTAAAATTCAACTCAGTTCAGGCTGAAAAAAAGTTCAAAAATTTTGAACTATCAAAAAAATGTATTTTAAAAAAACTATGCCTACATGATTGTTAAAAATTATTTCACTAGATTTATTAAGTTACAACTGTTGAACAATATATTTTATTTTGTTCACTATTTCTGGTGGTACGAATGTTCTGGGGTTTCTTTAATATTAAGTACCTAATAAATGCACCGTCCATCAAAAGAAATTTACCGCAAACATCAATATAGTAATTTGCTTCAAAATGCCCAATAAAACTTGCAAACAAAATGATATTTTCAATGTATGTGTGAAATATCATTGTATTTGAAATGTTAAGTTGACCATGCATTAGAGTTGTTTTGTACGTGTTTCATTTGTTTTATATTTACATGAAACTTTTCACATAAATTTTCAATCAGTTGTCCTTGATGTGTTTATTAAGGTGTGTGTGTAAGCTTAGTACAAATGCACTTGAAAGCTCATAGCCTATTACATGTTAATCAAATGCAGAAACTAAAACTATCCTGGTATCAAACCCATGCCTTTTTGGGAGACAAATATCCATTTATAACATCAATGAGTTCTCTCTGAGTATTCAGGCGAAAGATTCATCAAAATCGAACTGACCATTCTCGTTTTATTTGCATTTATACTAGGAGGTGATGTACTCGAGGCTTCTGATGCAGGGACACCAGTTATAATATATTAGATAATCTATTAATATTCAAATTTCATAATTTGTTACTTGATTTTACATTAATGCATTAGAGATCTATGAAAGTGTTTTTATTAATCGGAGGAGAAAGGGGAGATCTTTTCAATCACTCATATTATATTTTGTGTTCAGCTGGAAACATCACAAATACATAATCACTGTATCAGACTTATTTACCGGAGACTGAACTATTTGTCCAAAATCAAGGGAAAAGGTAAGCTTCTTTGAATATCACGTATCACTTAAATGTTTTAGTTCTTTTTTTCGTTTTATTTTCCATATTATCTTAGGCATAAGAATGGCGAAAAGTAAATGACAGTTTACCTCAAAATTGCAGAAAAAGTTTACCTGCTTTATAAAAGAGCATTCAGAGGAAGAGGCAGAATGTTTGATATGCAATGTTGCTAACTGTGGAGCTAACTGCATAAGCTATACACAATAATACATTTGGCAGTATTTTTCCAAATACAGTAATTGAATGTTGTACCATGTATGAGTGCATTTCTTTATTAATGTCTCTGAAGTTAACTTACATGTTTTTTTCACCAGCGTTAGTTAACGTATACAAAATATTCACAGATTCTTCCTTTGTCCTGCTTTTTGAATCTCATTGCCCTGGTTTTAACTGATGTCATCTGGTAAACCTAAACTCTGTCATTCCATTGCATATTATTTCAGGTCATTGTTGCTTTTTATCTTCCTCTGGTTCTTCACCCACATCTGCATGAGAGGCATATAATTTCTCCAACATCTCATATTTAATTCCTCCTGGTGAGACTATGAGTTCTTCAAACTCTTCCCCTTGAATACCACTAAACCCCTCACTTTCAATAGCTTTTTCAAGGGTAAAAATTTTCTCAACCTACATCTTAATCCTGTGAAATTCTTTAAAGTTATTGGCAGATTCAGGACATTGCTTTTTCCAGTAATCATTCATGTTTGAATCCTTGATTTAAGCCCAGGCCTCTTCATTGATTTCAATAGCTGTTAAAATAGTAAATTAAATCCAACACTAGCATCCATTTTTATTTGGGAAACTAACCATTGCATCAATGATACGTGCTAAACTTCCCCATAGATATCATATTTATCCGAATATAAGATGAGGTGTTTTTCCTATTTTAGCATCTGAAAAATGAAGGATATCTTATATGATCAAAGACATGAACGGTTTGCTGCCAATGATTTAGATCAGGTAATATGGCAACAAGCTTAGCAGCACCTTCCCACTGATTACGGCTATAAATTAATGGAATACCAGTGCAATCTGATTTGCCTACCTACCTGTTTGGATAGATGAGAAATGCAGACAAGACACCTGCATTTTTTGACATCCATAACAACTAGACAATTGATGACATAAATCAGGGTGTATCTTATGGCCTGAAAAATATGGTAAGAATTAAAATGAATGCACTTCTCATTCTCCCTCTATTTCTCTCATCCTCTCCCATTCTCCTCCCTCACTCGCTCCCATTCTCCTCCCTCCCTCTCTCCCATTCTCCTCCTTCCCTCTCTCCCATTCTCCTCCTTCCCTCTCTCCCATTCTTATTCCCTCCAATTCTTACTCCCTCCCATTCTTCTCCCTCCCATTCTTACTCCCTCCCATGCTCCCTTGCTTTCTTCTTTTTACTCTTCCCTCTAAAATGTGGCTCTCAGTGTGATATCTATAATAATAAAGCTACTTGTGCCTCACTGAGTGACTTAAAACTCTTAGGTACTTCTAAAGGCTTAGAAATATGAAATTTAGCAGGTAGGTAGGTCGAGTGGCACAACCAACAAAAATAAAAAAAATCACAAAAATGACAATTTTAAAGGTTTTTTTTTACTCCATTGTTTCATTCCCATCTCCCATAAGAAAAGCACTGAAAACTCTGAAAGGCTATATAAAATTGCTTTTTTAAGTTATTTACAACTGAGATACAAAGTCGTAACATGCACCATACTGTGGAAGAATCAAAGTTTATTTTTCTTGAAGACAGAATCCAAATCCATGCTGAATTTGTGTACAAATTTCATTATCATAAAATTGATACATTTTTCGGTTTTCAACAATGAGAAATATTAACTAGCATAGCAATGACTTTCAATGGGAATTGATATTCCATACTTTGAGAGCATTGATTTAATGCTAAGACTATTATAATCCATTTGATTTCAGCCAACGAGGTATACATATGATGACGTGATAGTTTTAAGTTAATTTTTTTATCCAGATATGGTATGGGTGATGATGCCATAATCCTAGCATACAAAATATCCTAATTTTTATATAAATTTTAGTGTAACATATAGGCTATGATCTTAATGATCATTATAGTTATTGCTTTAAAAGGGCGATCTGAGCCATGAAACTTGAAATTGGAAAACATCAATCTGAGCCAATTGCCTTAACTTCACAGAAAATAAAATCTATTTCATATCTTATTTAAATGGTTAGATCAAATGTTGTTGTGTTGGTTTATTTGCAAGTTTGTCTTGGTGTATGGTGGTTTTTTAAGCACTTGCAGTATGCAAGCACCAATAGCTTGTGTGTGTGTATATATTTACAAGCTATAGGTGCTTTCATCGATATATATATATTGATGAAAGCACCATTAGCTTGTGTGTGTGTATATATATATATATATATATATATATATATATATATATATATATATATATAGGGAAATATGTTGTTGATGAAGGAACTTCCCACTTCTACCACACCTCTTACCTTAGGGCAGCGGTGCCCAAACTTTTCGAATGGCGGGCCACATCAATGGTTGCGAATTCCTTGGCATTGGAAGTTGTCAATTCTTTGGCGGGCCGGATTAGAGTTAAATCGAAAAATTTCTATATAATCTGAGTTGCCATTAAGTGAAAATCATGTCTAAATAAGGTTTTCATGGCTAACATTTCAATATTTAAAGTTTTATTATGAAAAATTTCAAAAAATGTATTCAATTGTGTGTTAAATTTTTCAAATTGATTTTTCGCCGTAGCTTCGTGGGCCAAACAAAAACCCTTCACAGGCCGCATTTGGCCCGTGGGCCGTAGTTTGGGCATCGCTGCCTTAGGGTCTCATCCCTGCAGCAAACCTCGCCACCTCACTTCTCCTATCCACCTACCCTCATCTTCTTTCTCAAGTCCCTCCACCAACATCACCTGCCCCACCACCTCTAGAAGCATCTGCACCACCCGTAACATCATTTACCTCCTCACCTGCACCTTATGTCCCGCGTTTAACTTAGGCCTCACCAGCAATCCATTAAACATCCGTATGAACGATCACCAGAATAGCGTTATTCTCAGATGCCCCCTCCCTGTTGCATTACACGCCAATGCCCATGTCCCCTTCAATAGTTGTTACAATGTAAATGTTATTCGTGCCTTACCCAATGACACTCCTGCCCCCCTTCTGCAACAATGGGAACCAGCCCATATACATCATCTTGACTCTTTCTCCCTGCCTGGCCTCAACCTCTGGTAACTGTATTAGCCCTCTTACAATGTCTCCTATAGCTACATTGTAGCTATTTGCACTTTAGCTTATCACACTCCTTCCTTCTTGGCTAACCTCCCTTCCCACTCCCTGCCTCCTTCAACCATCAACCTTCTCACATCACCCTGTAATTCTTCACCCAGTGTGTCACTTTCTGTTACTCTATCTCCATCACTGATGAAGGGCATATGCCCGAAAAGCTTACGTGTTTTTTTGTGTGCGTGTTTTCTGTGTCTCTTTGATGCCCCCAGTAGCCTGCCAACTTGGTTCTCAACTTGGTGAGTGTCTGCTGGGCTTCCTTCAACATCTTGTTGCCACCCTCATCACTACCTTTCCTTTTCATTAAGTTAATATATATATATATATGTATGTAAGGATATAGGATATAGGTGTAGACTGGAAAGACAGGAGACTGATTAGGAATCTATATGAGAATCAAGTTGTAAAGGTCAGGTTTGAGAATGTGGACACCTGCGGAATAAATATCGGTAGAGGAGTAAGACAAGGATGCTGCCTATCGCCAACCCTATTCAATATATATGGAGAAAGTCTAATGCAAGAAGCTTTAGAAGGCACAGGGGATTTCAAAATTGGAGGAAGGATTATAAGAACAGTAAAATACGCAGATGATCAAGTACTTCTAGCAAGAAAGGAAGAGGAGCTACAAAAAATGATAAATAGACTAGTGATAATAGGTAGAAAATATGGTATGGAAATAAATACAGAAAAATCCAAGGTCATTCGAATATCGGGTAAAGAAGAGAATCTGAACATAACTATTGGGGGAAAGCCATTAGAACAAGTTTCAGAATATAAATACCTTGGAAGCATCATAACACGAGAGGCAAAATGTACGGATGAGATCAAAACTAGAATAGGAAAAGCAAAAGCGGCTTTCAGGAGAAAGAAACAACTACTTACAGGGAATATAAGGGAAGATATCCGCAAGAAGTTGATAAAATGCTACGTATGGAGTATAGCATTGTATGGGGCAGAAACATGGACGCTAAGGAAAAATGACATCAAATACTTGGAAAGCTTTGAAATGTGGACTTGGAGGAGAATGCTGAAGATAAAATGGACAGATAGGATGAAAAACGATGAAGTGCTACGAAGAATAGGAGAGAAGCGAATGATTATACAGACTATCAGAAAGAGGAAGGCTAACTGGGTTGGACATTACCTGAGGAGAGAGAGTATGATTAAAGACGTGTTAGAAGGAAAACTAGATGGGAAAAGGGAAAGAGGTAGGAAAAGGTTTCAGCTGATAGACGATCTGAAAGGGAAAGAGAGTTATCAAGATATAAAGAGGACAGCGGAAAATAGGAGTATATGGAGAACCAGGTTTAACCATGAATAATCACGGACCTGTCTACGGACAGACTACCTATGATGATGATGATGTATGTATACAGTCAAACTCGTTTATAACGAGCACGGTTGTAGGTTGTAACGAGTTCACGGCTATAGTGAGCAAATGCTACCTCCAAGATAAGTTTACGAGCATTTACATACAAATATTTCACGTATATAACGAGCACGCTTCACGGATATATCGAGCAAACTTTGACCACTTCTCACTGTCTCAAACGCGGCGGCGGTCAGCCCCTTCAATCCTCATAGTGACTCAAAATATGTGTTCTCGAGTCCAGCCTCTACACCCTATCCCTCGGGGAGGTTAAAGACCGTGGCGTTGTTGTTAAAAAATAATCCCTTCGTCCAAACCAAGAATTCCCAACTTGCAGGTACAGTGGCACTCGCAGAGGTCCATTGTCCTCTCCTCCCAACCCCCAGCTCTTTTACAGCCAGTAGGTTGTGTTTGGAAGGGGGTAAGGGCATGTACAATGGCGCCCACCCCCATCGCTCAGCCGAATGCACCCAACACCCTTTCCCACGTAAAGATGGGAAATCCCACGTTTAATCCCTCTCCTCATTAACTCTTCCTGGAATTGGTATGCTCACAGTTTGCAAAGAAAGTTCATAGCGTTGATCACAAAAATCAGTTGAGATTTTGCCCTTGAACGAGTAACATGTCCGTACATAAAAGGAAGTATTTGTCTATTCGCGAAAAGGTTGATATTATTCGAGAGTTAGAACGTGGTAAAAATGTTGAATGTGTAAAAAATTTAATTTATCGTCGTCTACGGTTTCAACCTTATGGAAAAACAAAGAAGCGATTTTATCTGCACTAGAGAACAACCTAACAACAAACAAGAAAATGAGGAAGTGTGACTTGGTTACTGTTGATCAAGCACTTCTGGAGTGGTTTAAGAGGCAGAGAAATGCTGGTTTCCCCATCAAGGTACAGGCAGATAAATTTGCAAAACAGTTAGGCCACGAGAACTTCACATGCAATAACGGGTGGCTTGACCGTTTTAAAAAAGCGGCATAACATTGTTTATGCGAAAGGCCCTGTCAGCAGATTCAAAAACGGCAAGTGAATGGGTGAAAAGTGTTTGGGAGGATTGTCGAAAAGGTTACAGAGAAGAAGACATCTACAATGCCGACGAAACTGGACTGTTTTACAACATGATGCCTGATGCAACGTTTAAATTCAAAGGTGACAAATGTGTTGGTGGCAAAAGACCTAAGAATCGTTTAACAGTTTTAATGTGCGCAAACATGAATGGGACTGACAAAAAAAAAACTTTTTGTTATCGATAAGTCACAAAAACCATGTTGTTTCAAAAATGTAAAGAAGCTTCCCGTTGAATATGCAGCTAATAAAAAGGCATGGATGACTTCCAATATTTTTCAGAAATATGTAAGTCAGTGGAACAACGAGTTACGGAGGAAAAATAGAAACATTCTACTCCTTGTCGATAACTGTCCTGCGCACCCACATATGCAGGAGTTATCCAATGTAAAACTGGTGTTTTGCCTCCAAATGCGACTTCTATTTTGCAGCCAATGGACATGGGGATAATTTAAAGTTTTAAATGCCATTTCAAGCGATTTTTTGTTCTACAGTTGATTGAAAGTAGGGAAAGAGGTTTAGATGGCAACGAGTCTGTATTGGATGCAATTCATTTGATGACAGATGCATGTTTCACCTACAACGATCATAAACTGTTTTCGAAAGTCTGGTTTAATATCGGGAGAATTTTCGATTGATAGCTATAACATTGATGAAGATCAGAATGGCTTAAAGAAAATGACATTGCGAATTTTGACCATGTAAATGATATTGACAATTTTGTTCATGTTGATGATGATTTGATTACCAGTGGAATTCCTATGGAGAGTGAAATGATTGAAACAGTATAATGCACAGCAGACAGTGATGAAGACAATGTTGAATGTGTCGAAGACACAATCCATACTCAGGATGCCGTGGAAACATTAAATGATTTTTTTGAAAACATTGACATTTCGGATGGTGTTTTTAGTGCACTAAGTGTAACAAGAGGAAACTTCAAAGTAAAAGCTATGAAACAGGCTACTATTCAAAGTTATTTTTGTAAAAAGGGGAGTGATTAAGGATACAGCTGAGTAAATTTTATATGTACGTATGTTTACTTTAAATTTTCTAGTTTATTCTCATTTTTAGGTTTTTTCATAAATTTACTAAATAACCTTTCTGTTTATATATTCACTTTTACTTCTTATGTCTTATTTCACCATACACATGCATGCTTTTGCCTTCACGGATATTAAGTTTAACAGCTATAACGAGCAAAACTAAACGGTCCCGTGGCGCTCGTTATAGCCAAGTTTGACTGTATATATATATATCTTACACAATGAATATTTATTTGTTAATCATAACATGAGGCAATTTTAATATTCTTGAAACTATTTTATCTTTCTGGAACATACTATTATGTGGATTTTATATTTTTTATGATTCTAATTTGATTGGAAAGGAATCTTTGAAAGATTCATTCACAAAGTTTTTAAATCTTGAGTTCACACATGCTTTCATGCTATTCAGATGTAAGAAAAACCATTGCAGTAAAATATAACAAGTGTATACCTGAAACTGCTGTTACTATAAACATCATACCATGGTTGACAAAACAGTATATATATATATATATATATCAATAACTGCGGATATGCAAAACCACAGTTGGCAAACCTGGATTGGTGATGGAATACTGTATATATCAGAGGTGGCCAAAGCATAGCTCTCGAGTCATGCTGCTTAATGTGCTGCTCATATTTTTATTCAAGGACACTTCAACGCTTTTCACTTCAGAACACAATATTGCAGTGTGAATTGATACATGCTGTGGATACATAAGGAACACACATTCTCTCAGTATTACTTCGAGTACAGGTTATGTTTACTGTTCACAAATTTACATCCACAGAATGTATGACATGCGACTCTCTAACTTCTGAAGATTATCTTATGCAGCTCGGAGAGCAAGTAGGTTTGACCACTCTTATTATATAGAGCAGGGATCCCCAAACTACAGCCCATGCACGGATTTCATCCAGCCTGCCATACCTCATATATTCCTTTAAGTTTTGTGTACTTAACAGCAGGAGTTTTTAGCCTACTTGCAAAGAAATGGAAAGTAGTCTTATGAGATCGTCCGGGTGTCAGTGTGTGTGTTTTCCCCTAACATCTTATTCATGAATTAACCAATTTCAAGTAAATTTAGTACATGGAATATGCGTATATATTTATGACCAAAATGATATATTTGGACCAGATCAACCCAGCAGGGGTGCGACAATTGCAAAGTTAAAATTTTCGGTAATTATGAATTTAAAAGGAATTGGCCCAACCGATTTCAATGAAACTTTGTACGGACAAGGTGTCCAACATAATATAACAAAATCAAGATGTTTGTTTTAGATATAGAAAACAGGGCTGCCACAATAAACGGAATGAAAAAAATTCTTTTTGTATTTGTTTTGAACTGTTCATATCAATAATAACCAAATTGAATACTTATAATATACACATATAATGACCATATTAGCATATTTAAACCAAATCAGTCAAATGGATGCCACAATCACAAATTAAACTTTCAATAATTAATGATTTGGAAGGAATTGACTGAACAGATTTCAATCAAATTTTGTACAGATTTGCACAACATGTCATATTGAGATCAAGATGTTTAAAGTGGAGATAAGTAGCAGGGCTACCACAATAAAAGATAAATAATATTTCTTTTACACATTTCTAGGGAACTGGCAGCATGGATTTGAACCCAATATGGTATATATAATCTTCATAATCATAAATAAATAACCAAATTATCATATTTCATTCGGATTGACTAAGCAGGACTAGCAAAATATCATGGTTAGAATATTTCTGTAAATATGAATTTCGAAGGAGTTGGCTGAATGTATTTCAAAGAAATTTTGTATATAGGGCGAGTATAGAATGGGAAAATGAGATGAATATGTTGAGAAAGGATCAACTAAGCAGGGCTATCACAATATAATGAAAAATAATTTTCTGATTTCAAAGCAAATACATTAATTAGTATACGATTATACTACGACGAATTTGATGAAAAGCACTTCTGTACCACAGGAAACCTGTGTACACCCCTACTTTTTATATATTAAAATTGTATGGAAAGTAAATTAAGCAGATTAGTTCTTTCCAGAACTACTTGTCTTTAGATATCATATTTGATATCTAAATGATATTCTTCTAGAACTGGGATACAATATACTTTTAATATAGGCAAATGACATGTATTACAGAATTAGAAAAATTCTAAAAACTTGCTCTTTAAAATTTTTAAAAGGCCCGATCATTCATTTTAAACGTAGAATGTGGCTCGGACGGTGATTCGTGAGGCTTCACGTGGCCCTTTCGGTAAAAAATTGATGACCGCTGATATAGTCGTAATATGAGTATCCTGTAACCTCTGTTGCCTCGCAGTACAGGTTTGTGCTAGCGGGTTGCATATGTGCCAGGGGCTGATGTGTGTGAAACAGTGCTTCTCAGCCTGGGATTAGAGCCCTGCACGGGTATGATATTTTCCACCCGTACCCGACCCGTACCCGCAGACTACTCACCAGTACCCGACCCGTACCCGCAGAATGTTAACCCGACCCGTACCCGTAGGCTTGCACCCGCACAGAAGGCCTGCTTGTCCCACCCGACCCATATTTTTTAACTGTACAGGGGTTCTACCAAAATATGTAAATGTGTAACATAAAGGATGTGGTTTAATCCCCTTTATAGAAAATGTCATCAGAAACCATTCACTTCTAATTCATATATGGTTTGTTATGGCAATTAATGTTTAACATGGGTTGATATAAATAAATTTATTTAGTATCACATACTGGAGACTTCTAGGATTTTGGTGATTGTTGAAGTGTTTGTTGGGGTCCAATTTTGACCCCTCTCTCCCGACTCCACAAAATATGCTTAAGATTAATTTTATTTGTTTTATCATTTGAAAGGAATATTACATTGATTACGACAGGGGTGCTCAGGCTTTACAAGCTTGGGAGCTACTTACCATTTTTCAGTTACATGGAGATCTACCCAGGGCCGTTTTTAGACATCCTGAGGCCCCCGGCGCTTTCAGATATGCGGCCCCTATAAATCTGAAGGGAATACATAATGAATTAATTTCAGTGTGTAAATTTAAAAGTTTTTATTGGAAACCGTGATGTTTTGGATTACAAAAATGTTAACATCAGTGGGTGCCTTCTGCCTAAGTATTCGTGACATAGTTGTACCTTACATTGTTTTCTTCCTGCATTTTGCCATAGCAAAGTCATGAATGATTTCATCAAAGTCAGTTTGCTGCAAAATATTGATCTCTATACTCATTAGATTTAGATTGTTGAGCTGATTTTGTGACATTCGGTTCCTCAATTTTTTCCTGGTAAATTTCAGCTTTGAGAGAGAGCATTCTCCACTTGAGTTGCAAACCACCATGCACAAAAAAATATGCATAGCAATTTCGATGTTAGGAAAGACCGCTTAAATTCCATCTCGATGCAGAACTTTGTACAAGTTTTGAATATTGATATGATCTGGATTATCGATCTCTTCCCCATCTGCTACATCATTATTTTCATCTTCGTCATCAATGGTGGTTTTTAAGCTCATGTACAGTTACCAAATTTTCCTTGATATACATTTTCCTTCTCATTCAAGTCCTTGTAAAAACTGACAAAGTGCACGAGAACTGTCAGTAATGTCGGTTTGGTCCATATGATGAAGTCTTTCTAGAAAACCAAACATTTCAAAAACCTCTTCATATGACCACCCTCCAAGAATATTATGGCGCTCTGCATTTTTACAAGTATTTATAAGTATCCTTGTATTCTTTTGTGTGACATTTCCTTGGCCCAGTTTTCATAATCATCAAATGATTCATGTTTTTGACATATATGTGCAGTTAAAGATTTGATTAATTTAACCGCTGTTGATAATTTCATAGTCTGCTTTTGTAACAAATTGCTCACCTTGTGGAGCCGGATTAAAATATCATTCCAAATAAGTCAAAATACATATTTCCAGTTCATTCATTTTCCTTCTCAGATTTTCTGTAACAAACTGTGAGTCTGGTGGGTGATTTTTATAATTTAATAAGACATCTAGAGTTTCTTTTATCTGCTCGTAACCTCCATATATGGCGTTGATGACAGCATTTGCATGAGAAACCAATGAGGTTTTGACAGTTTTAACTATGTTGTAGGAGCCCAATTTTCAATATTTCCCAACGATTTGGGGAAGACGAGAAAACATTGTATAGACTCTGAATAAAATCAAAATAAATTGTAATATTAAAGTTACATTCTACTGCCTGCATGCCAACTAAAGCAAATTCGTTTTGTTCCCTTAGTCTCATTTATAATCCTGTATATTGTCCGGACATATTCGTTGCATTGTTGTAAGATTGACCACTGCAACCTCATTA
This sequence comes from Tanypteryx hageni, assembly GCA_028673005.1. Lineage (NCBI taxonomy): Eukaryota > Metazoa > Arthropoda > Insecta > Odonata > Petaluridae > Tanypteryx > Tanypteryx hageni. The sequence goes on from CM054120.1 coordinate 2,860,172, forward strand.
GCATTATGTTATTGTCGGCTAAGAAAGGCGTCACACCATCAGCAACGTGATCAAAAAAGTGATGAAATATTGAGAGTAAACAAGGAGGACAGGGAATCCCCAAAAGATAATTGCCATCTTCCCTTAGTTTGAAATTACATAGATAAGATTTGTAGTTCCATTTCTCGCCACTTTCCCATCATCAACGGTGCTAACATCAGTGGTCCCAGTTATTTGAGTAATACCATCAATAAAAATAAATTTAATAAAAAATTATCGAGTCTTTTCCATGCTTTCAACAGAACTTGAAATTGCATAAAACATGGACTTGAAGTAACTTGTTTCTACGTTTGCCAAACTTAAAGCATGGAAAATAAAATTCCAAATTCTGTTTCTTGTGTATTTCTTTTGTACATGTTTTGTGTAATGTTTAGAACAATGAACATACACATTCAATTGTATATTATCATTCCTTATTTTTTAAATTGAATCTGAAATTATAAATACAGAATTTTCATTTATACTAATGTACAATATTAATTTTCGAAAATTAAGTTGGAGCGGAGGGGCTGAATGTTGGCCTAGGGTACCAAATACCCTAACATACAGGGGTAAAAGGAGGTAGTATAGTTCTACCAGTTAGATCTGCAGATGACAAAGCATCATTGAGTGATTTGGTAAGGGAGTTGTACATGGATGTCCACTGGAACATTTGCAGGAGGGTCAAGGGGATAGGCAAGTTCCCACAGTCAGTTGTTTTCCCTTGGCATAGGCCTGATCCAGAGGGGAGCAACTGCCCTCCTTAACCCCCATAGCATATGACCATGGGTTTGTGGATGCTAGTTAGGTCCTTAAATGAAAAGCAAAAGTATTTGGAATGAATACAAATTGAAAAATAAGTCATGAGATTTACCAAAACAAGGAATCATAGATCAAAATTACAGTGGATGGAGAAAGCCTGGGACAGGTGTAATGTTTTACTTATCAAGATGGAAAAGTATTAAAGAGATCATGACAAGGATAGCAAGAGCAATGGGTGCATTTCTGGAATGTATAGTTCTTGAAAGGCAGTTTGAATAAATTTATTAAACACAAAACTTTGATATGAATGTAAGACATGGACTATGAGGAAAGTAGTTATAAGAAGTTTAAGCTGTTTAAGATGTGGGTATGGCACAGACTGCTATAAATTAGTTGGGCTAAGAGAAAAACAAATGAAATTTAAAATACTATTGAAGAAAGAAAGCCTTCATGAGTGCAATAATGGAAAGATGATAAAAATGGTTGGGTTAAATTTTAAGATGCGAAGACCTGTTAAAGAAAGTCATAGATGGAAAGATGCAAGGAAAGAGGTGAGAAAAAAATGAAATATTGGATGCATTAAAAGGAGATGGATAGGTGAAGATGAATAGAAAGAGGTTGAAAGAAACATTGTGTTGGATAAGCCAAAAATCTACTGAAAGATGAATAAACGATGATACTATGAATGAAAAAAGATGTGCAAATGTGATAAAAAATTCATTGGCCTAAAACTTGCATTAATAAGTAACCCCAGCATATTGAGCTGCCTTAAAACTAATCAAGCCCAGTCTTCCAGTGCACAATTGTCCTGCTCCCACCTCAATTTTTTATAACATAGTATACTTAATATTTCACAGTAAATCTGGGTAAGGGAGAGGATAACCACTACCGGGATTAAAACTGCTAGAGAGAATAGATCTAATATAGTTTAGGAATTTTACTGATTCAGATTTCAAACACCATGTGTAATAACACAAAGGCTTAAGATGATGTTTGAGGTAACCCTTCTTTTAATGAAAACAAGGTACCAAACCAAATAGCTGAAATAAACTAAAATGAAAGACCAGTAATTTTTCTTTTTATGACTAAATACTAATATATCTGAAAACTATATACCGTATCTGCCCGAATAGAAGCCGACCCCGGATTTAAGCCGACCCCACAAAATTTTCCAACATTTTTTGGCAAAAAAAGTATTTTTGTAAATTTTATGCTTAAGTGTACCAGACATGCATGCACAACCTAGAATACATTATACATTACATCTATATAATTATATACGTTCCATGTAAAGTTTTATTCGGTATTATTACTGTTAATTATAAATATAGTAAACGCCGTTGCTCACACCTTCAAATCAGACGTATCTTATGTTAGCGGAATTCAAACAGTTGCGCATCGAAAGTCGTCATCAAATTTTGCGAATTGACTAAGCAGACGATATCGTCTGCTTAGTCAGTATACGCAATTTTAATACATTCTATGAAAGAGGGTTTTAACATGCATACAAAAATGACAATGGCTATAGCAAAATATAAAATAAACAAGAAAAATTAATATGAACTTCTTTTATACTGTCGGCTCCTAACTTTAACGTACCTGCCATTTAAATGATCCGTAAAAGCTACGACGTCTGCTACATCTGAACTTTAAATCGATTGCAGCACCAAGAAGTGCAATTAAAACAAAGAGTTGAAGAAGCTTAGTGTAGTCAGAATTTGTAAAAACCTCTAATAAGACCGGTGTTGGTATCTTAAGAACTCGTTGCAAATTATGATCAAAACGAATTTGCTGTAGCGTGCAATCATACTATGAACCTGGTGGGTTGTTAAAACTCGATTGTTTTATATACCGCCCTTTCCTTTGGATAAGAACCCACTTTTAACTACGTGTTAAAATATATAAATGACATTCAATAGCAATTTAAATTACAGCTCCGGGCAACAGGAGGTATGCTATTGAAACAAGACATTTTTCAGCGATGGCATCGTACGAGGATGCCAAATTTTTCCTCAGGCTCGCATTTAAGCCGAGGGTGATTTTTTTCACAATAGATTTTGACAAAAAGTATCGGCTTATATTCGGGCAGATATGGTAATATCATTGTCAATACATTCAGAATATTAACATACTCCAGTAACTAAAATAACAATAGGGTTTATACCATGGGTGAAAAAATGTGTATTAACTTGGGAAGTTATACCAACATGTTTATTTAATACTAGGTGTGATACTGTAAATGTTTGATTAATGCCTGGACTTAAACAGTAGCTGGGTACTGGCACAGAAATTATAAATAGTAGCTTGACCTGCCTACATGAGCTCCTGCCAAAAGGGAATCCCTTAGCTGATTCTTCTTGCACATGTCATGGAAAGGGAAATCTCATGTTGAATTCCATACATAAAGTTCATAAGTCAATGGTATCAAAAGGGACAACACTCCAGTGCATTTTTATTTAAATGTGGCAAAAGTACAGGAAAAGCTTTATAAAACAATTACCTTTTCCTTCTGAAGACATGACTCCTTTTTGTTTTAAAAGTCATTTTATGGCCAATGGAATATTAACCCTTTCAAGAGAATGCCCATAATATTAAGTTATGACTAACAAATGCGTCTGTGATCCACCTGTTAATACCATATATACTCATGTATAATGCAGACCCATACTTTTTGCCAAAAAATCCAAACTTTTTCGTATAATATGCACCCTAGATTTTGAGGGGTATAAAAACAAAATTTTTAATTATATTGTCATTTTAGGTAAGTGGCGATTTTTCTCCCCCTTTCCTATCACACTTATCCAATAGCACTTAACGAATTGCATTTATGAACATACACGATTGAAATGCTCATTCGAATAATGCTGCTATCCATCGATATTCGTATTATCATCGGTCATAATGGCCTTACCCTCATTACGCCACACCCCAGGACAACACACACACCTGCCCACCTTATATACCCTAGGTACCCCTCAACTTTTATTTTTTCCTCTTTCCTTTGGTTATTTAAGGATGACAAAGAAGTAACCAATAAACAGTTACTAAACCACCCTTTCAAAAGGCCCCCCTGACATCATTCCCCTCCCCTCTGCTAAAAGTTCTCCCTCCGGCATCATGTGATCTCCAATTCCCTTGAGCGGAGGCCAGGAGCCAGGACATTGTGCACAGAATGGTAGCAGCACCGAGAGTGGTGGTGGAGATTTACCTGTGAATGAGCATTTCATGAGTTCGCTGACCTTGTTCTTCGAGTGGGCATTTATATACCAAGCAGCTGAAGACATAATTCTGTGTTGGAGTGGACAATGATATACCAGCAGCTTGAAGATATTATCATAATTATATCTGGTGTAATATAACTGACTTTGACCAAGAGACAAGTTTCCGTCTCGAATTGTCTATCATATAGTTAAATTTGTATTTGCTTATTGTGTTAATTATGTAAAGTTCTGTTATATTGAACATAGTGTATGGTTCTAATTTCATAAGACTCTTAGCATATAGCATATCAGTTGAAATTGTTGCATCGAAAATTTTGGTTCGTTGTAGGTATTAACTAGAGTACCATAAAATATGCCTGGCCAGGTTATCCTGCCACGGTAATTGGGTAGACCGTGCAGCCAGGAACCCAATGTCGAGTGCCAGGCGGCGGAAAATAACTTGATGACCCTAGGGGGCCAATGGCTTTGGGCGGATGAACCTCTTAGGGAGGGTGATGGTCCCTCAGGTGGAGGAAATGCCCCTGGAACCCATCTAGTAGCATCTGTACCCCATGTTAGGGGCGGCTACAAAAGGCGTCTGTACCCCAGGTTAGGGGCGGCCTCTCTAGACAGCGGAAGGCAACAGGAAACCACCGCTGGAATTATCCCATGTTATGGTGCAGAGGAGTTAGAAATATCATAGATTCTTTGCAAATTAAATATTCCGGAGTTAAAATAGTCTCCCGATCGGATCTCTGGGGGAGACAGTTTACGAAGAGTCTAGAGAATAAAGCGAAGTCAGAGGAAGGAGGAAGATTAAGGTTAGGGACCTGGAATGTAAGGACATTATTAAGAGATGGAAAATTGGAAAATCTCAAGAGAGAGATGGAGATAAACAAAATGGACATTATTGCGATAAGCGAGGTCAGATGGGAGGGAAATGTTGAGTTGAGGAGTAACGAGCTATACTACTCGGGGAATACCAGGGGGAGAAACGGGGTAGGAATGATAGATAATAAAAAGATTGAACCGAGTGTTACCAGGGTCATTTATGACAGTGATAGAATTATTGGACTGAAATAAAATGCTAAACCAAAGAAAATGCTAGTCATCCAAGTGTACATGCCAACCGGCGACCATGACTATGGGGAAGTGGAGGAAGTGTATGGGAGAAAATAAGTGCCATATTGGACCAGGAAGGAAAGGGCTGCTGTAAAATAGTTATGGGAGACTGGAATGTGAGTGTGGGAGAGGGATGAGCCAATGAAGTTGTGGGGCAGTTCGGGCTGGGACAGAGAAACGAAAGGGGAGACAGACTTATCGAGTTCTGCAAGGAGAGGAACATGATAATTACCAACACCTGGTATAAGAATCATAAGAGAAGGCTATATACATGGAAATCGCCAGGTGACATGTACAGGAAACAGATAGACTATATATTGGTAGAAGGAAGGTATAAGAACGGAGTGAAAAGAGTGTGTGGGCTCCCAGGAGCAGACATAGCAAGTGACCACTTGCTGCTAATGGTGGAAATGAAGATCAAAATGAAAAAAGTTAGAAAAGCAAAGATGGCTAAGAAATGGAATCTAGAGAAACTGAAAGAAAGGCAGAAAGAGGAAATCGGTTATGATATGGCAAACCAGATGAAGAGAGGAAATACACAGAACGAAGGGGTAGAGGAAAAATTAGAGAGAATTAAGAATGGAATAGTAAATGTGGCGGAAAGGGAAATAGGATACAGGAAAGGCAAGAGCTCTAAGAAACCCAGGGTAACAGGGGAAATGATAGCAAAGATGGAGGAGAGAAGGAGATACAAGAATGTAAACACAGAGGAGGGGAGAAGGAACTACAGGCGGTTGAACAATGAACTGAGGAGGGAGACGGAAAGGGCGAAGGAAAAGTGGCTGGAGGAGGAGTGCAAGGAGATGCAAGAGCTCGAGATGAGGGGAAGGTACGACCTAGCGTATCAGAAGGTCAGGAGTATTACTTGGGATGGACAGAGATCTGGAGGAGGAGGCTCAAAAGAAATTGAGAGCAAGGATGGTAGGATACTGAAGGAGGAAAGGGAGGTTATGTGCAGGTGGAAAGAATACATGGAGGAGTTGTATAAGATGAAGGAAAAGTCGGCAGAGCTGGAAATTGAGGAAGAAGGGGAAGTGGATTGGGAGAAGATGGGGGAGGCAATACTGAGGGAGGAAGTAGTGGCAGCTATGAAGGAAATGAGGGAGGGAAAGGTGGCAGGAGTAGACGATACCTGTGGAACTGTTCAAGTGTCCGCAAGACGAAGGCATTGAAGAGATGACCAACTTGTGCAATGCAATATATGAGAGTGGGGTGTGACCGGAGGAGTTCGTCAGAATGGAAATGATACCACTACTTAAAAAGAAAGGGGCAAATAAGTGCGAGGAGCATAGAACTATTAGTCTGATAGCTCACGCGAGAGAGAGAGAGAGAGAGAGAGTGATGAATAGAAGGTTGACGATGGTAATGGAAGAGAATGTAGCAGAAGAACAATTTGGATTTAGGAAAGGAATGGATATCAGGGATGCCATAGTGGTGGTAAGGACGATTGGAGAAAGGTATTTAGAACGGGACAAGGGTATCAGTCTGAGCTTTGTGGACTTGGAGAAGGCTTTTGACTGTGTGAGGTGGGAAAGAATGACGGAGATATTGAGGGAGAAGAAAGTAGATTGGAGAGACAGAAGGTTGATAAGGAATCTATACATGAGACAAGGGACGGCCATGAGGATAGGGGAAAGCAGGACGGAGTGGTTCGAGATTGGAGAGGAATTAGACAGGGCTGCTGTTTGTCACGAACCCTGTTTAACATCTATACTGAAGAAATGATAAAGGAGTGTTGGAAGACGAGCACAGGAGTAAGCGTTGGAGGAAGAATTACATCGTCAATTAGGTTTGCTGACGACATGATACTGTTTGCTGAGAGGACGGAAGACTTGAGGCAGATGCTACAGAATCTGGTGAGCGTGGAAGAAAGATATGGGTTCAGAATAAATGGAAAGAAAACGAAAGTAATGAGAATAGGGGGCGAGGAAAGGATGGGAGTGCAGGTGAGGGGGGAGAGGATAGAGCAGGTGGAACAGTACGGGTATCTTGGTATGTTGTTGACAGAGGACTGGAAATGTGAGAAGGAAATTAAGATGAGAATAGGTTTGGCAAAGGAAGCGTTCAATAGAAAAAGGAAGCTATTTAACAGCAAGATGGATTTGGGATTGAGGAAGAGATTGGTAAAGTGTTATGTTTGGAGTGTGATGCTATATGGGTCGGAGACATGGACATTGAAGAAGAGAGACAGGGAGAGGGTGGAGGCATTTGAAATGTGGGTGTGGAGGAGGATGCTGAAGGTTAAATGGACTGACAGGATAACAAATGTGGAAGTGCTAAGAAGAGTAGAAGAGGAAAGGAGTTTGATGGACACGATAGTGACTAGGAAAAAGAAATGGATAGGACATGTTTTGAGAAGAGAGGGATTACTGAAGGATGGTATCGAAGGAACGGTGGAGGGAAGAAAGAAAAGAGGAAGAAGAAGAATTAAAATGTTGGATATTCTAAGGGAGGGAGGAGGGGATGGGGAGATGAAGAGAAGGGCACAGGATAGAAAAAGGTGGAGGAGGAGCACCTGAACCTGCAGATATGCAGAACACTATTTATTTACCATAAATAAATACAGACCTTCCCTGGGTTATGCAAGACTCGACTTATGGAAATCTGACTTCACGTAAAAATCTCTGAAAATTAATTTTTTAAATTTGAAAATTCTAAATTGCTGAAATTTGGCAAAATGTATCAGCATTAAAATTCAAATTTTGAATGAAGTTTAAACACGTCAATTTAATTTAAATTTATCAAACTATATGTAACGCATATTTACAGAATATTAAATGGCTAGAGATATTTAATGGCAGTATTAAATATGAGATCTTAAATTTTGTTGCATATCGAGGTCATCTTCCTTGCATACCTAAGTATTTGGTGCTGAAGATGACAAGGAAGATGAATTCTATGGGTTTTTAATTACTTACATTGTTAATTATGCATATAATATATTCATTAACAAAATTTTTTTTTCTATTTGCATGTATGCTATATTTTTTTGTTTTTGATATGTGTTTTGCAGGAAGTCTACCTGGTGATTTTGTGGGTGACTACATCATTCAGCTGATTAGCTAGTGAAATGTTGAATATTTGGAGAGGATGGAAATACAATTGTAAGGAAGTAATTAGGTGTTTGATAATTTAAATTAATGTATGTATAAGCTGTATTACCTAAAAAGTGAGAATCTGTTGTGAGGTAGGTACACTTTAATTTTTTATTTTAACTGCACAGAAGTGTTACCTGTGTATAGCTCACACCCCTACTTTATGACCTAAAAATTCAGTTTTCAAACTGCGCATTATATATGGTATATGTATTCTTTACTCTAGAAGTTTATATTGTTTTCTCATATTAAATATGTTTAGTCAACACTAGCTTAACGAAATAAAATATAAATCTTTTATTTTAGACAAAACACATAAATATCCAGGAAAGCCTTTCATTAGTGGGTTTTTATGAGGATACGACCTGGTCAGAGCTGGTTAGGAAAGGTGAACCAAGTTTTCTCAAAATAGTTTTTAAAAACTTTTTTATTTCATTAGACCAGGACTACTAAAGATATTTGTGGTGAGTAAAAAAGATCAATTTCTAGTGGAAGGAAAATTGCCTGTGCAAGCAATTGAATTTGTAGTATGATGAAAAGATATATTTATGGGCATTCTTGTGGAAGCATTTGAAAACTGTAAGGGTTAATTAAAGTAAAGCTATCTTCATCATATATTTATTACTTTTGCTACTATCTAAATTATAACCAAAAGAAAAGGAGCAACTACAGTGTAACCTTGATAGAATGAATACAGCAGTGGCATAGCCAGGATTTGACCAGGGGGAGGGTTCAGGCAGGGCCGGCCAAGTGGGGGGTGCAGTGGATGCAAGGCATCCGGGCCCCCAAATGTTGAGTATAAGTAATATATTTACATCTTTAAACAAATTTTTGCTTTTTTATTAAATTAATTATCATTATAGCTACTTTATAATTATAAGTACATGTTTTCTCTAAGCTGTAACATTGATGTGTACAAAATGGCAGGTTTTTTTATGCTTGCATCCTGGCCTCCGAAAGTACTTGGCTGGCCCTGGGTTCAGGTTCAGAGCTATGCACCAGATGGATTATCCCGCCGTAGGCGAAAATTTTTTACTTTATATAATGATTTACACACATGCTCCGTAAACCCCTTTACGAACTCTTAAGAGATTTTTTGTTACAAATAAATGAATTGTGTTAGATCACCAAAATTAAAAATTTTCTTAAAAAAAAAGAAATTTGTGGGATTTATAATTAATAAATTTAAGTATTTTAAAAGCAATATTTTTTACAGATTTTTAATAAGTTTTCCTGTATAAGAGACATTGCAAACAAAAAAAATATACCACTGCTCTAGTCCAATGATAGGTCATGCTTGTCGGCATTCTCACCATCAAAGTATATGTTAACCTTACTAATACACCGACTTGCTGCATAGGTAGATGATCAGCATGCTGTTCTTGTCACATTTACACAGCTTTCTTTGTTACTATTTTGTTAGTTATTTTTACTAATATGTACAATTTTTTCTCGCTGAATGTCATAGTAGTAATAAAAACAGGCAAAAAAATAATAATAAAAATTATTTTTTCTTTCAATTCGAATTTAAAATTTTCATATTTTTCAATAATCAATAACAAAACAGTAAAAAATAATAAATAAGTAATAAAAATAATTTTTCGATTTTCTCATGGGGGGTTTAAACCCTTGGCAATACCTTAGCTCGTCCTTTTCATGATAATGATAAATATGAAATTTTGCATTTATCTGATTAATAGTTTGTGGGTTAGAGCATCCACAAAATTCCTATGACATACACACATTCTCTCTCTCTCTCTCTCACACACACACAGACATTGAGAATAAATATGAAGAAGGAGAGGAAAAAAGAGAGAGGAAATAGGGGAACAAAGAGAGGAGAAAGAGGAATAAAGAGGAGGGAAAGATAATAATTAAGTAATACAAATAATTTTTCCATTTACTCATGGGGGTTTGAACCTCATAAACCCCCTGGCTACGCCTCTGGAATACAGCATATAACAAGAACTTCATCATAGCAAGCAAAAACACAGGCACTGTCATTTTCTTAACATTACATATCTTCTTCTTCATCTAAAGGCTAAGCCTTGTCTCTGCAACCATGAACTCCTGTCCTCTGCCATTCTCTTCAACATCTCGTACTTCTCAACTCCCATCACTGACTCCACGTCATCTAGGTATTTCTTTCTTGGTCTGCCTCTTCCTTTCTTCCCTAAAAGTTTCCCCTCCAAGATGTTCACAATTAATCCATTATGTCTAATCACATGGCCTAAAAATTTTGCCTTCCTTTCTTCCATTCCTCTGATCAGTTTCCTTTCTTCTTTTACTTCTTCCAAAACTTCAAGGTTTGTCTTTCTCTCTGTCCAACTTGTCTTTATCAATCTTCTCCATATCCACATTTCTGTCGCTTCCAGACGGGACCTCTCCCTCTTTCCTAACGTCCAACTTTCACTACCATAAAGTATGGTACTCCAGACAAAAGCTTTTGCAAAGGATTTCCTTACTTCCAAATTCATGTGACTGCTTGTCAGTAGGCTCCTTTTGCATTGAAAAGCTTGCTTTGCAAGTGCTATTCTTCTTTTCACTTCCTGTACACATCTATTATCTTCAGTAATTGTACTACCTAGGTAGCAAAACTGCTTCACCTGCTCAATTTCCTGATTGTCTATTTTGATCTTTGATATTGTCCCTGCATTACTTTTGCCTATAACCATCAATTTGGTTTTCTTGATATTTATCTTTAATTCCCACTGTTTTAACGTGTCCGATAATACTTTCAGCATTTTATTCATTTCTCTTTTTGAATCGCTGAATATTACAATGTCATCTGCAAATCTAATGCAGTGTATTCTAACTCCATTTATTTTTATGCCTTTTGTCTTTTCCTTCATAATTTCTATACTTTCTTCAATGAACATATTAAACAAATATGGAGATAGCGGACATCCTTGTCTTACTCCTTTCCTTATCTTTGCTTCACTCTCTAATCCATTTATATTTATTCTTGTAGTTTGATTTTGATAAAGCTTAAAAATTAATCTTCTGTCCTTCCAATCAATACCTATTTTTTTCATAGTCTTAAACAACAGTTCCCAATTAACTGTATCAAAGGCCTTCTCCAAATCAATAAACGTTAAATATAATGTCCTGTTCATTTCTAAACATCTTTCCATTATCACCCTGAGGGCTAATATAGCTTCTCTCGTTCCTCTCCCACTTCTAAATCCAAATTGATCTTCACTAATATAATGTTCTATTTTCCTTTTTATTCTGTTTTTCACGATATAAATTAAAACTTTTGAGGCGTGCGAAAGTAGTGAAATTGTTCTGTAGTTACTGCACTCCACTGCATTCCCCTTCTTTGGTAAACTTATAGTTTTACTTTTTATAAAGTCATCAGGTAATTTTCCTTTTTCGTAACAATCTTTTATAATTTTAAAGAAATGTTCTTTTGCTTCCTCCCCTAAGTTCTTCAAAAGTTCTGCAGGTATACCATCAACACCTGTTGCCTTGCCTGAATTAAGATTATTAATAGCTTTATAAAACTCTTCTTTGGTTATTGTTGGGCCTAGCTCGTCATTTCTTATTTCCTCTTCATTTTCAATAAATCTACATCCATCTCCAACATCTCTTCCACTATATAATTCTTCTATGTATTCTTTCCACCGAGCACATACTTTTTCATTTTCCCATAACATATTTCCTTCCTTATCCTTAACTATTGCCGATTTAGTTCTTGGTTTGTACTGGAGAGTTTTAATTTTGAAGTATGCTTTGTCTTGCCTTCCTCCCTTTGTATCTTCCTCAATTTCCTTCACTATCTCTTTGGTCCATCTCTCTTTTTCTTCTCTGCATTTGTTAATAATCTCATTCTTAACTTTTTTATAAGTTTCATCATTTCCATTCTTCCTCAACTTGTTCCTTTCTTCAATTAAAATCAGTATCTCCTCAGTCATCCAAGGTTTTCTAGGCTCCAATTTTCTCTTTCCAATAACTTCCTCTGTAGCTTTAATAACCCCTTTTTTAAATTCCTCCCAACTAAGTTGTCCTTCATAATTTCTCATCAACTCATTTGTTTTTTCTTGGTAATTCTTAGCCGTTGGTAACTCTTTCAGTCCCTGTAGATGCCAGTTCTTTTTAACTGTTCTCTTTATTTTCTTAAACCTAATATTGCATTTTGCCATGACTAGCTTGTGGTCACTGTCTACATCTGGACCTGGGTAACTATAACACGATTTTACCTGGTTCTTATATCTTCTTTTTACTAAAATATAATCTATTTGAAACCTTCTTCTGTCTGGCGCCTCCCATGTGTATCTTCTTCTTTTGGGAACTTCAAAGAAAGTGTTTGATACCATCATCTCATTCTGTTCACAAAACTCAATTAATCTTTCTCCCCTTTCATTTGTTTCACCTAAACCAAATTTTCCTACCATTCTACTATTTCGACTAGATCCAATCACAGCATTAAAGTCTCCCATTATTATTACATTATCTTTATCTTTTGTCATCTTTATAAGTTCTTCTATTTCTTCATACACCTTTTCTACTTCTCCTTCTTCTGCACTACTTGTTGGGAAATACGCTTGTATTATCACTGTATCCGTTGGCACGGTGCTCATTCTTACCATCAACAACCTATCATTTATGTGATATGTATTGCAAACACTGTTTGCCCATTTCTTACTAATAATGACTGCTATTCCATTCCTTCCTCTCTTTTCACCTCCACTATGAATTATTCTAAATTTATCACTGTAAAAATCTCCTTTCTCTTGCCACCTTGTTTCACATAAACCTAAGATATCAATCTCATTTTTCTCCATTTCTTTCTTTATTTCTTCTAATTTACCTATTTTTAGTAATGTTCTGACGTTCCAAGTACCTATTTTGACGTTTTGACAGGGATTTCGTTGGATAACGACCTGAGAAGCCCTGCTACATCCCCTGCCGGATCTTGGGTTCCGAATACCATGATCAGTAACAAATTCCTTTCTAAAACCTTCCATGGTTGCTACCCTCGGGATATCCAATAGGATCTTTAATGGAGTGGTTTCCTGTTGCCTTCTCCATCCTATGCCGTTGACTATCAAAATAGTTCCTCCGCCTTTAGGGGCAGTTTCCCACCCCAAGGGCAAGAGGGTGCCCTACCCCTCCACCTTCTCATCCGCCCCTAAATAGGCCGTTGGCATTTGGTAGAGGGGGGACTCCTTATCCCGGGAGTCACTCGGACGCCAGAGCCTCGTCTGTGAAGCAGGGTGCACCACGTGCAGGTGAGGTTGACATTTGAGTGGGAGAGGCTATATAATCGCATCCCACCCCAAAACACACATTACATATACAGAACTTAATTTTTGGATATTAGTACTCATTAGAATCAGCATTTTTATTAATTTTATAAATTTTAACCATATCAAGGTTTAACTGCATTTGATATTTTAACTGATTTCACATCAAAAACTAAATTTGATAAAATGCAAATTACAAATTTCTGTATTGGGCTTTTAACAAAATATTCTGACATTGCCATTCATTCTTTAAAATATCTTATGCCATTTACAACAACATATCTCTGTGATAGATCCTTCTCTCTGTATGTGGCAATGAAAAACAAATGGAGGAATTGGCTCAATGCAGAAGATGATCTGCACTTAAAATTAACAACAATTGCTCCAGACATCCAACTACTGCCCAAGGAAAAGTAATTTTTTGGTTAAATATTAAACTTCTCCTATAAATATGGGTTTAAAAAAGCAAAGCTTTATTTTTCAATGATTCCTAAACTATGAATTACTTTTGTGAATGTAAAATAACTGTATTCTGTAAAATACGTAAACTATTTCAATAAAAATTACAATGAGTAAAAAGCTTATTATACTGCCATATGGGTCACCATTTCTTGGTAAGGCATCTGGTAGAAAAAATATTTCAATATAAGGATTCCATGGCTTCACAAAGCTTAGGAAACCCTGGCATAGACCAAGGCTGGATTAGGGGACTCAGGAGCTTAGGAATATTGTTCAAGCTATTGATAGTTGCCACTTTATTCACTATGAGATTACACCAGTACTGAATGAGCAAATTCCCAATCATTGAAATGGGAGGGGAGGGCACATTCTTTGGCTGGCTCAATTGCCCTACTAGCCTCCTTGACTTTTTCCTCTGTGGCTATTCAAGAACAAATTTTATGCTTCATCAATGCCAACAACTTTGGAGAGAATGTGTGAGGCTGTTGGAAATGTTCAACATGGCATGCTACAAAGTGTATGGCACGAAACGGAATACCATTTTGATGTCTGCAGCACCGCAAATGGAGCACATATTGAACTTCAATAGCTTTAGATGAAACTTTTTAGATGTTCTTTATTAGTACAGCTTGATATTTACTGTATCTTTGTTAGTTTTTACTTTTCTCCATATACGAACTATAGAGAAAGTATAGTTTTCATGAAAAAAAAATGAAATTTGAGATTTCAATGGAAATACATGTTTGAAGGTCCCCTGAACACGTTTTGACTATTTTATCGATGATGTCTGTGTGTATGTCTGTCTGTCAGTCTGTCGGTCAGTATGTGATAGGATTTTGTGGGCACTCGAACTCAAAAACTTATGGAAAATTTTACATTTAGAAAGAGTACTATATAATGAAGAGATGATTAGGTTTTGGCAACAATCGCTCATATTTTTGTTTTTGGCAAATAACTTTTTAAATATTCATAAATGTAAATGTTGTTATTATAAACTTCATAGATACTGATACTGATATTCTCTATAACTTTTGTTGGAAACATTTTTTCATAGAATGCAATGTTAACAAGATATTATATTTATTTAATATTTGCTTTAAAATTTGATGAATGTAAAACAGCACAGGAATAAAAGTAGGAAATATAATTCTCTACAACCTTTGTTCAAAACATTTTCCCATATAATGCATTGTTGAAGAGATATATTAAAAACTAAATTTTTAGCTGCCACAACTATACCACCTACTGTCAACTATTGTAAACACTTTATGCTCCTTTTTATTTTCTTAATTGTTCGAGCTTCAGGGCTATACCCAATATCAGAAGGCTACGGTTGTAGTTTATTTCTGTTCTTTGTAGTCTTTAAATTTTTCTCGCAGTTCCTTAAAATATTTATTATCATTTAACCTATTTGGAATTCATAGAAATATTGCAGGTATGGAGAAAGTCATGTGTTGGCCACATCAAATTTTTTAATAATTAATTTATAAAATTGAAAAATATTATTTTTAATCCCCCTGTATTTAAATGTGTGGGGTCAAGACTGCAAAGTATGTCTACTTTAGCATTTATTATGTTAAGATTTAGTACATGACTTTGGGTCTGTTGAACTTTTTTGAAAAGCTTCATTTTCCAAAAAGATCGTTCACCAGATAAGTTTGTGATCTTAGGTGTTCAATCGATCTTCAAATCAGTTTCTCTGCTGGGAAAAGTTAATTGAACATTATTGCCAATAGTGACAGGATACAGTGTTCTTTTATTATATCAAAAAAACAGATGAGTGACTGATATTGAGACAATCCATCACCAAAGTTGATACCAAGATCATGCTTGTAAAATTTATTTTCAGCAACTAATGCAAAGTAGTAAAACCTATCCTAAAAATATCCCTAAATTTCACGAGGCAGTAGATATGACTTTTAGATATAATCCTCAAACTACTTTCTTTTCATGATTATTTTATGCGTGATTTTGTTGATAAACATTTTGAGGATAATTTTAACAATTATTTGTGCATATCAAAAATTCCTGAGAAAAATCATCAGACTTTTCCACCTCTGGAAGTTTGTAGATCCTCCCAACTTAGAAAAGGTTGCCCATCACTGTCCTAGAACATAAATGTCTGATAATTTTAGGGTCACAGTAAATTTATAATTAGGCTAAGAAGTAAAGATGAACAGAAAAAAGATAGCAAAAATAAGTAAAAAATTCAAAATAAATTTGGTTCAAAGAAGAAATTTGTTGAAGTTCAGCTGAAGGCAGATATAAGATTCCAAATAAGAGTAAATGGGCTTCTCTGATAATAAGAGTTAAAAAAATCTGAAGAATGAACTCTAAATTTCAATTTTGTGTGGTATTTTGAGCAGGGTATGCTATAACAATCTGCACTGGTTTCAATGTATTTCTTAAGGGGAAAGAATTGTGGCTGGACTAGACTTCATGGTGCCAAAATTTAAAAAGAAGATCACATCTACGGTAAACTCTCATTAGGACAAACTCGGCTATCACGAAGACCTAGTTTACATGAACAATATTTTACCTGGTCCTGAATGTATTAATTAATGTATGTGAGATTTTGGTTATTGCAAAATTTGCTTTAGGCAAACTTTTAACCAAATTCGAGAGCTACGAAAGGAACACAAGTAATGGTATAACATGAACACACACTTCAGTCAAACACATTTTAGCACCATAAGACTTTGTTTAGGGGGAGTAGAGACGTTGCTTCTGTAAACAGTCCAATACATGCATGCAGTGAGGTCCAAAGAAGGTTCTTCATTCCAGGCTTTAACTAACTAACTAACTAACCCTTCAATTATGTTCCATCATTCATGAGTGCCTCAAACAGGAAGATGTGATAACAAGGGGTGGGCCAAGGAATTTTGGCATCCCAGACCCAAAAACAATACAAAAGTACCTAATATTATCTGATAAATAAGTATTAACCAATAAGCAGTTATGGCTTAATCCGATATCAATCCAAAAGAAACTGGAATTGTTGAAAAAAACTAAACTCAGGCACATCAGTTAGGCAGTTAAGTGAGATTTACAATATCGGATCCTCAACAATTTATGATATTAAGAAGCAGAAGAGAAAACTGCTTAATTTCTGTTTGGAAAGTGATACAAAAAAGATATTGAAAATAAAAAACAATGAAAGAAGGAAGAGCAATGATTTGGATCATGCACTTTTGTAGTGGTTTGGATTACGCTGAAATGATAGGCTTAACATTTCCAGACTGATACTAATGGAATTTGGTACCTTAAAAGAAATATGTAACAAAAACATAGGTGACTTAACAGAGAATACCTATGTAACTAAACGTCATATTTGGCTATGGAGAGGATAGTTTATCTCTCATCGTCCTAGAGAGCTCCCATGGTCTGGAAAAGTCCATGGTCCGGTATATCATATATCCAAATGTTGCTGGACTAAAGGTGCTCAAGTGTACCAGCCAGTAACAAATGACAGTGAATACACCCTAGCCCAAAAACAGAACAACCCTTATTCTACAGCTAAATAGGAAAGACTGGTTGAAGATGAGTACATATCACATGGAGAAGGAATGATAGTTCACAAAATTTATGCAAACCAAAATAAGAGGAATGAGATAAACATAGGTTTTCGGTTTTTGTTAAAGTTCAGAATAATTTTTTTTGGTTCAGGTTCAGTTCGACTTAAGCAAAAAATATTGTTTGTTTTTTGGTTCAGGGTTTCAGTTCAGATCCTGTTTGATGCCCTTGTACCAGCAGTTGAGAAACACTTAGAGATTATCTATTGGTTTCATGCCATCAAAGGAGTGCCACATTTTATTTAAATTTACAAGCACGCGCAGAATACTGTTGATTATTCCTCCACATGATACCATAAAACTACAATTTTCACTGCTTTCATGAAAGGTATTCAATTAACCAGTATATTTTGTCTGCCAGTAAAATTTGACCAAAATAATGTACAATTTTCTGACACAAAATTGGTAGTCGCTAGTTACAGTTTACCAGAATGCAAGAGACTGTATATTTAATTTCAACTGCATTGAATGGAGATCAGAAATATATTTAAAATCATGAAATTCACAGTTGCTTTGACAAGACTTGCAGCTGAAAATAAATCGTTATTTCTCAAAACATTACTAAATGTATTTATAGTATGATTCAGTGATATTTATCATTATGAAAATTTTTGATAATATTTTTACTACTACTCCATCCTCCACCATTATTAGGTGACTCAAGAGTATACTGTATATGCATATGTATGTGATGGATATACATGAACCACTAACAGTTTGTATATTAAAATATCTACAATTCAACATTATTAGTTTTTATAATATTTTGCAATAAATATTTTAGTTGGTGCTAGCCATAGTCCTAACTTATTACTATGCTACATAGACCAAGTAGGGAAACAAACATGATGATATTAACCAGTACAACTGATTCACAGATAACTAAAATAACATCTCCCAAATCCAGTATCTTGCAAAATTGAATTTTATGATGAATTTTGCACAATGAAAAGAAAATGCTAGATGAAATAATAGTATAAATACTGTAATGGACATTTTCTCACAAAATTTTAATTGTTTTAACATTTTCAATCATTATCAAACAAAACTAATGCCCTATTTTATACTGAACACTTGCATATTCATGATCATAAAATTATATTGCAGTTGACTGTTAATAAACAAATCTTTGTTAAAAAATAAGTGTTGCCATTTTATGTATTGAGAGTATTACTAGCTGCTTATATAAATACTTTGCCTAACTTCTGATTATATGGCACATATACTATTTATTGCACCAATTGATCTAAATTACAAAATTTTCTATTATTGTTCTTGGGTAAAATTCATACTTCTAATCATCTTCAACTTCTGCCTCTACATGCCAATATCTAATTTGGGAAAATATGCTTAAATGATATACATTCCAAAAACTATTGCTTCTTAGTGAACATATAGATAATAGATCATACTGGAATGTTACTTGGCATCTTACAAGATGAAAAGAAGAATATCTCATATAGCCATCAACTTGATAAATATAACATGTAAAATGGAAAGCTCATTCGTTCTACTTTATGGCATAAAATTGATTACTATCATCCCTACCCGTCCGCGTCAAAATGATGTGCATCTCAACTTTGACGCGCGATCATTTGCGCTACGTTTATTAAAAAGAATACACAAAAATACCATAGGAAAGATTATTTTATACTTAATAAGGTTTGATTTTTTAATATTTTTAGAAAGAAAATGTAAAATTTTATGGCGAGTTAAACACAGAAACTACCCATAAAAACCAGCTACGCAGCCTACTTTCGCGAAAGTAGTCATATATAATAATTCATAAACGAATAACTACGGAACAAAATCTTTTGAAATTTAAAACAGTGATGAACTAAGATAAAATAGAGGCAATGCAATAATTGTCTAAGCTCGATGTTAATTACAATGGTTTTAATTGGGTTACAACTTTAAAAAGAAACTCGTCAGTGGGAAAAAATGATAGAGGAATTCTGAAAACACTGTTGTAAAGAAACACATAAAGAAATTTTTTTTTAGTAATCAGATTTTTAATAAAGACTTTTAAAAAATTTATATAGATATTTTTCTTTGTAGCCATAAGGCGCTTCATTTCCTATGCTGATGTAGGTAGCGACGTTGCCACACCAATCTGGCGTGCGGGATGACTGAGCGGGATTTAAACTCCTATCTCTTTCTCTCTCTATCTAGCCTCATTGGAGGTTGCTAATGACTCATATAATGAGTAATAAAGAAGGTACTTGTTTTGTCTAGAGTTTTGTTTTCTTAGTTCATTTAGTGTCTCATCTCAGTCCAGTTGGTGCCTCGTGTTTTCGCTATGCCTCGAAGAAAGCGACAAGCTTCACAACGAATAGAAAATATTATTAGTAACAAATACGGTCTTTTCTCGAGTGATCAAGAAAATAATTTAGAAAATGAGCCTTTTGTGATTAAAAAAAAATTACGTAGCCACGAGAAAAATGTTATTCAAAGTGCTAGAACATTTTTTCAAATGGTCAAAGATGGTGTGATTAAATTTGATCTTAATCAAGTAGTTAAAAATACTGCAATGTGCTGTAATGTTAGTGAAAGGACTGTAGTAAATGTAAGTAATGAGTGCAAGGAAAATATGCGTCCTTCAGAAAGTTCTCCCAAAAAAAGCAGCGGTAGAGCGCGAATTGTATAAGACGAAATGTTTCAAGGAGTGCTACGAAGAAAAGTGCATAGTTTTTACTTAAGAAAAGAATATCCAATAGTGTCTAATATTCTAATCGAACTGAAATCAGATTTTCCTGATTTTCCAGACGTAAGTGAATCTACTTTGTGACGGTGGATGAAGATGCTTGGCTTTCGCTTTAAAAAATACAACAGGAAACCTGTATGCTTTGAAAGTCGCCGAATCCTGGACCAACGTGCAAAGTTTATTCGGGAAACAAAGTCAGCTCGTCAAAGAGGATGGAATATTATATATTTGGACGAAACATTTTGTGGAGCATATCACACACTATCATATGGTTGGCAGGAAAATGTGAATGAAAGTAATAATGATATTGACTTTGATCGAGGTGTAATTCAAGAGGTCAATTGCTGGAAAGGTAACCTTATTACTCCCTCTGGTGCCGGAAAAAGAATAATTATTTTGCATATAGGGGGTGAAGATGGTTTTCTCCAGCCTGAGAATGACTGTATGCTCGTGTTCGAGGGAAACAAAAAGGATGGTGACTATCATTCCGAGATGAATGCTCGACACTTTGAAGAGTATTTTAGGAGGATTTTAAATGCGATAGATCATGAAACCGCTATTGTTATTGACCAAGCCCCGTATCACACCATGCAAGACCCAACAACAAGAAATCCGTCCAAAAGTTGGCGTAAGGACGATATAATAAATTGGCTAATTGAGCATCGCATCGAGCCAGAGGTAGATGATTCCGGCTGGCAAGATACATGAGTCTTTAACCATTAGCAAACTACTTAAACTCGGCAGACCTCATTTCAAGTCTCACAAATACTTGCTAGATAGCATCATTAAAGAGAGCGGCAAGAGAGTAAAGCTAATTTGGACTCCAGTGGCCCATTGTGAACTCAATGCAATCGAGCTTATATGGGCTTGGGTTAAAAATTACGTGGCAAAGCGCAACAAAACGCACAAAATCAAAGACGTCCTGCAACTGTGCAAGGAGGCACTGCGTAACACCCCGAAGCGCGTGTGCGAAAACGCTGTGAAGCACACTATCAAGGTGGAGGACTTCTACGCCGCCAAGGACCAAGTGCTAAAGAATATCGTGGAACCCTTAATTATCAATCTCGATGAGGATTCCAGCAGCGACGAAATCAGTGAGGACGAAACTTAAGAGGAGATCAAGGGGATTTTGTGCGGACCATGACGAAAGTGAGAGACCGCCTACCAAAGAGGGAGAGAAAGGAGACATTTGGCAACATTGCAAAGCGCACAGAAAGCAACGTATACGGTACTGTGTGTAGATTAAAATTAATTAAACAAAAATAAAAACGTTAAAACAAAATCTGATTCCAACAAAAAAATTTCTTTATGTCTCTCTTTACAACAGTGTTTTCAGAATTCCTCTATCATTTTTCCCCACTGACAAGTTTCTTTTTAAAGTTGTAACCCAATTAAAACCATTGAAATTAACATAGAGCTTAGAAAATTATTGCATTGCCTCAATTATATCTTAGTTCATCACTGTTTTAAATTTCAAAATATTTTGTTCCGTAGTTATTCGTTTATGAATTATTATATATGACTACTTTCGCGAAAGTAGGCTGCGTAGCTGGTTTTTATGGGTAGTTTCTGTGTTTAACTCGCTGTAAAATTTTACATTTTCTTTCTAAAAATATTAAAAAATCAAACCTTATTAAGCATAAAATAATCTTTCCTATGGTATTTTTGTATATTCTTTCCAATAAACGTAGCGCAAATGATCGCGCGTCAAAGTTGAGATGCATGTCTTTTTGATGCGGACAGTAGTAGCTATCTGTTGAAGCCACACTTCTGTTACAACAACAGAATCAAATAAAAAATCTTGCACCACAGGATGACATGCTGACATTAGTGCACTTAATGATATTCTTACTTGTCTCATTCTAAAGCAAGCTACCATTCTTCAGATTTAAATTTCTGTAGAAACTCATACTATGCATTGATTTAAAGATTTTAATGCTCGGACGGCCAAGATACATTTTAAAACGTAAGCAGCCAAAATTGGGTGAAAATTGACCCAAACACATTTATTTGTGTTTAATGTATTAATTTTTTTTACTTTAAAACAATTTATTTATCATTTATAAGCATTTTATAATATAATTACCGAATTTATATAGAAAATTATATAATACAAAAATATAATAATGGGTAGAAATACCAAAAAGGGGATTCCCCCAGGTGAATCCACCTATACCGTTAGTCTGGAGGGGTGGGCTATTCTGCAAACAAAGAAAAAGGCAAAGCTGGTTGAAAAGGCACACTTAGACCAGTAGTCAGTAGCTTTTGAAACAAAATTAAAGAGCCAAAACCGGATCAGAACTGACCCAAGAGCAAATTTAGGTAAATGAACTAGCGTTGTCGGCAAACAGTTATGTAAAATTTCGAAACATCTTTTGTAAAAGATTCACAATGAGTTGATAGAAGAATAACTAAAAGCTCAGTTTGCAGAAAAAATGATTCTATAAAATATTCAAGAAAATAATTTTTCTGGGTAATTTTTGACCTGATTTTGACCATCCAAATGTTAAAAGATGAGAATGAGAAAAATTGTTTTTTAGACGTTTATAAAAATATAATTTTAAAGTTGCTCAGGCATCCTACAGTTTTGGTTCAAAAACATTGAATATTTATTGATTACAAGCCTTGATGTCAACAAAACTAAATAGTATAGGATTCACATACATGAATTTGTCTACAGATGTGCTATAGTTTAAGACGTTCCTTAAGACTAAGAAAATGTCATCTCTTAGTGGAACAAAAACTGTATGATTAGAAATTCAGAGAAAATCTGACTCAGTAAAAATGTATGACGTTGTATCAATCCCAAATTACTTTGTTTCTTACTTAATACTAAGGCAATGGGATTACCCCAGTAATACCCATCTCTGGTTTAATATCTTTTTGTAATCAGGCCTTTTTTTTAAATTATGAGTTCTTCCATGAATCTTAAATTGAACAACCATAAATATGTATTTATGGCAACCTTAATTTGATAGTACATATGGAATATATGCATTCTGTCAACACTGTAGCAAGAACTACATTCTGATTTAGCAAAAGAACACTGCCCCAAACCTTGATAGTTATAAGAATATATAGGCATGGCTGGCACGAGCTACAGGCGAGCTGGGCAGCTGCCTGGGATGCCAAAGTTTTGGGGGCACTATCCCGATCATTTATCTGTGTATTACTTGCAAGTGAATAAATATTGGATACCAATTTATACCGAGAAACAGGCTAGAATCTCGATGGCATTCTTTTTAATTTTTCATTATCAATAATCTTTACAGAGCGATGAATAAATGAACACGTACTGTGTAAATATCTCAACAAACATTAACGGAGGAGTGCTATGTCACACCGGGTGCTAAAATTTCTTGGGCCACCCCTGTATACAGGCATATCTTGCATTGTGCCACATTGCTCAACAATATTATGTGGTTTACCCATATAGGGTAAATATTACATTTATTTTTGTATTTACAGAAATTACATTTTGAGAAGAATAGTCAATCAAATATCTATGGCATATTATTACCCAGTAACACGCACAGGATTTTCTCAAGGGGAGTCCAAAATATTTGGCAAGCACAAAAGATGTAGTATGCAAGTTGTGTTATGAAAAATTTATCATACCAATGTAAATGAAACTGTCACCTAGTGGTATTATATGCAATGAACATAAATTCAGATAAATAATAGAAATATTGCAAAAAATGCATTCTATGAAAAAATGTTAAACAAAACTTGTAGAAAATTATGCTGTCTACAAATTGGTTAATGGTAAATATTTGCATGAATGAAGCCCTATAGGAAATATTTGGAAAAAACAGAAAGATGACAAGAGGAAACCTCCAATTCTGGTTGCCCATTCTAGTAAAAGCTTTATCTGACCTTGAATTACTAATAAAAAATTTAAATATAATCTTTTCTACTGACCAAATAATTAATTTTAATTATATATATGTTTGAAGGCAAAGGGGATTAACTGCCTCATTATCCCTTCTCATGGCTCCTATGAACACAAGTTAAAAATTTAAAATAACTTAAGTTTCCACAGTTTTAAAAATTACAATTTTCCAGAAGGGTGTTCTGGGCCGGGTAGACCCTTCCATCCCTTTGTGTGTCACTGATATCACCTCTCCCTAGCTAAGATGAACTACAGGATAAATGGATCTTGTCTGTTATCTGCCACCCACCCAAGTTAATATATGCAGCGCCCTTCTGGTGGTGGGATATGGAACTAGTGTGGGATATGACTGCTTGGGCTACAACATACTCCAACCCACCCCCCCGGGTAAGGATACGATATGGAAACGAAAGTATCGGTACCGTAATCATATGATATATCAAATGAAAAGTATCGATACCACAAAAGTACCGATATCACTAGAAAATCGAAAGAAAAGAATCGAGTACAAAAGTACTTGGTATTGAAAGGAAATTACTGATATGAGTAAAGTATCGATACTTTTTCGTATCCCTACCCCTGGGTTTGGTAAGTTATTTCAAGTTTTTGGTTTCTTCCTATGTTCACTGTTGTGCTCTCCCAAGGGGCATGGCCCCGGGAATGTGGGAAGAAACCAAAAACACTTTAACATACCCAACCCAGTTGCAGCTGTATCCCACACACTCATTATTTTTTCCTGTAGCCAACCTCCACACAGTTCCATATCTCACCACTTCATTCCATTAAGGCATGGCATTTATTACCCTAGGTGGGTGGCAGATAACAGACAAGACAAGGGTAAATACTAACTCGATTTTCATTTGCCCAGCTGATACTGAGAACAAATTTTCAATTAACATTCAGAGACATTAGAGCATTCAATCACTTTTATCCAAGCACAAATGTGGATGGAAATAAGAAGTTAGTCAACAGAAAGCCTTATTACCTCAGGAAGCAATTGCATGAATTTGAAACAACAGAATCATTTTAGATTGAAGGAAATTCTGAATATAAGGGAATAAAGTTACCCCTACTCATTGATACAAAAAAATACTTCTAAAAGCAATATTATGTTTTTAAATAACCCTCCTACTGTCCCTGAGTTTATTTTACTATCAATAAAGGAATAGAAAAACTTCAAGCCTAAAGCAATAGGTAGGAAGGGATCAGAAATCTAAACCTGTAACAAGTGCAAAAAGCTGGTGTAATGTTTGGGAGATTAATGTAAATTAAGCTGTAAATGTAAGTGAGATTTTTCTTTGCTTAACTTTGCTTTTGGTTATTCACAACTACTGCAGATTAATTTTAACCCATATGAGTGATACTAAATATTATCATCTAGATTTTCTTGCTACTAAATAAATAAATGTCCTGTTACCCCTTCAGAGTATTGAAGCTCACTAACAAACTGTCATAGAAAAAAATAGTTTCATGGCCACTGTGAAAACTTCAGCCACAAGAGAAAAGAGGATTGCTGATAAGAATGATTTTTTTTACCTAAAACAGTGTACAGCAAGTGATCATCCTGCAGACTCTTGTATAAACTATAATTAAACTTATACCCATGTACATTATAACTCCTCTATTCAGTTGTAAAGTGCAATTGCTTCCATCATATGCCATGTCTACTATGATTTACTGTTTACCAAATCAACGTTAAAAAGAGAGTTTTCTTAACTTTGCTGAGAAAAATTCTCCAGCGGTGGAATATCACTTTCTGGGATGCAACAAATTATTCTCTCAAACACTTGAACATGGACCTCATTGCAGAGCGCTTGCAACACATGCATGCTGAAGTTTGCAGAACTGTAAAGGTTGAAATAGTAGCATTGGTCATTATTATATCATTCTTAGCAGGTAACTGACCTTCCAACTATGGAGGGCCAGAATAATTGTCAAAATACTTGGAAGGGTACGCCAAAAGAAAAAAATCGATATAAATAATAATATGATAACAAATTTTTAAACTAATTTTTACTTGTCACACAAATGAAAGGTAATTTTTTATTTAGAACAAAAACATGAAATACTTTATTAGTTCATATTTATAAATATGTATATGCAGGGAGGCGAGGGGAGACCGAGGAATTACAAAGTGGGTGTCAGAGCCCAGTCCCTCCCCTCCAGGCTCTTCCCAAGTTACGTCCCTGATTCTTACTACCCAAAACTTTCAATAAAAATTTAACAGTAACGAAAATTATTCACACAGTCTCGTAAAAATGTACTTAAGGGAAAAAATTCTAAAAATATTTTAATACTGCTGTCGAAATACCTTTATCTTTAATATTCGCAACGGAGTCGTTGCTTCAGAAACATGAACCTTTACGGTTGTCTCGACTAAAACTATGATTATTAATTTCGTCGACCTTAAGAGGTCACTAGTTTCCTGTAGAAGGTAGTGGGTAAGGGGAGAGAAATGGAATTTCGGATGGAAGACATCAAATGCTCCTAGGCCAACGCTAACCTTGTCAACCGCAGTTTTGTGGTTTCCGAAGTTACGCGCAGCTCAACTTTGATTTTATCCGAATATTGATAATTGAATCTTCTCTAAAGGAATTGCTTAAGGCATAAAGCGATGTTAATTAAATAATGAACCGGTAAATGTGAAAAGGAAATATAATCGGCAATAGGCTTTTGAATACGTGTCGATCACGTATCCTTCTCATAGGAGGTGGAAGCGATTCAAGTCTGAAGGAAATGGCTTACTGAAAATATCTAAAGCTCGAGGAGAGTCACAGAAGGGATGTATGGAGCAAAGGTTACGTTAGGAGTGGGTAGGATTTAGAGAGAAGCTGTGAGGGTTGTTTGTGAAATTGGAAGAAAGGAAGATGATGCCGGGTAGTGTAAAGAGGAAACAAAAAGTACGCGAATTATGTATGTATGAGATGACTTCCGAAAGGTAAATGGTCTGAAGGAGTAGATTGTGGAGAAAATATTGCTGCATTTGGCTAAGATGTACAAGTCTATCGAAGTTCAAAGAATAAATCAGTTTCTGGAGAGTACACTAGAGCGAATCTCAGTTATCTTAATCGCGTTATTCTAATGCAGCAGATAACGCAGAAGCGTTGGCCTTCCATTCAGCGGTCCCAGGTTCGAATCCGGCGGAGATCGTATTTTGAAGCTGGAATCGTCCCGTGATTTGAGGAGACCGCGCAAGTTAGCGCTTCGTCCTTCGGAAGGGACGTTGAGCAATCGGTCCCCATGGTGCTCCTCGTAAAGAGCAGACTAACGCCAGCACCGGGTTTACCTCCTCCCTTGTGTGTGTGTGTTCGGTGTGGATGGAGTAATGGCTATAATAATCCAAGAGGTTAATTCCATACAAACACAAAGAAAATGCCGAAATAGTGGATGAGGTAGTCTTGAATTCCAAGAAACACGCCACACCGCCATCGTCGACAGCCCGAGACCGCCCTGCGTCGCGTGGGCCTCACCGAATGTGGCGAATGAATGGAGGCATGGGATTATAGCGATAGCGGATTCTGTCTAGAATGAATTTTCTATATCATAAATTAGTGGCTTTTGTTATTTCTTAAATTATATCATGGTCCTGGTCATGGGCGTCTACTGGAACTTTTCCGTGGGAAGGGGGGAGGCAAGGGGATAGGCAAACTCCCACACTTGGGTTTGGTGGGCTTAATATTTTAGTGGTTGTTTAAAGCATATTTAACGGGGTCCCTGCTTACCATACCTCAGAAAAATGACCGCGATAATTCCCTGGCCTAACCAGACATCGATGGTTGTTTCCCCTTAACATAGGTGTGATCCGGAGGAGGCAACTGCCCCCCTTTCCCATCGATGCGGACGCTTATGGTTCCGGCTAATTTGCAGTTCTCTCGCTATCGCAATTTTCCATCGCGATCACGGTATCTTATTATGTAATAACATTTTCGCAGCCGAATATGATAATCCCTGCTCGAGAAATTAAGATCCTTCACGGTCATACGAAGGCATGGTTTCTCCCTCATTTAGAGAATAAATTTATACTCGGTGAGACGGTATAATTTTCGAGGGGGATACGCGAAACCAGAGACAATTATTCTCGTTAAAACAATGTAAAGAGTGAAGAGACGTAGACCCCTTCGAAATGGTGTTTCTATTACCTCCAAAACGATAAAACCACCAAATTTTAATTAGAATCGTTCGTGACGATATGAAATTTAGCACATTTAATTATGATATTGTACATAAAATATAGCAATAATTTCATCTTTTTATTATTTTTTTCGATTGGAATTGAAAAGTCCCTTAAAATGATGCATATGCTCGTTAACTTTGATTGCACATGCTGTTTTCTGAAGCCTTGTAACGTTCATTGGAAAGCTTAATTTTGTCCCTGACTTGCATGCGGTTTTCCCCAAGAAGGATCAAATCGATAAAAATTATTATTTTCAACCGTTTCCCTACTGTTTTATCGTTTAGTGAATGTGATATTCCTCAGTCAAAGGAACACAAGTTTGCCTAAGATATTGCCATGCTGCGATAGGGATATACAGTCAGACTCCGATTTAGCGACCTCCTATATAGTGCAACCCCCGCATACCGCCCAGGAATCGTTGTGAACAGAACTTCCCATCTTATGATTACGAAGAGCAAGCATATACCTCGATTTACCGCCACCGACGTTTTAGCTTTAGTGTTAGTGAAGAACAAACGGTGGCGCTAAAAGGGTTTTGACTGTAGATCGTTCACGTTGCCTAACCAGGGCCTGCATTAGGAAGGTACGGGCGAGCGAAACGCCAAAATAATGGTGGCGCTCACCATATGATCTAGCTAATATGGGATAACGCATACACCAGACTCTCGTAAATCGATGTACATCAGTATTAGGTTAAGCTAGAAGTAGAGGTGGCCAAATTTTCTTTCGTACACTCGTCATGGCCTACCTTGGGATTTATTGGGTCCTACGCAGTACTTTTTAACCAGATCCCAGCCTTTAGGCCTTCTGAGGCTCCTGGAACTAAATAGTTCGGTGGCCGGCAATCTAAATATAAAGTGAATTACCTTCAAATGTAATCCCTCTAAACGACCGGTTTTCCATGGATCGTCATAGAGAAGTCATACTGCTTTTTAAATTGAGATTTTAAATATTTCTTTGAATATATATACGAGCGTTTTTAGTGGCCACTTACTTCATGTAGCCCGTGGCGCGCGACACCACTTAAATCCGCCACTGCCTGTGTGCACATTTTGCACCGGGCGCCGCGATGTTCCAAGCTGGCTCTGTGAATCACGACTACGTTTATATTTAATTTAATAAAAAACTAAACACTCCAGTTGAGTTATAAAAATATTGAGATAGATGCATTTCTCAAGATGTTTCTTTTTTGAACTAGTAATATTACTGTGGTTATACTCCTAACCAGTGACGTACCTAGGAGATATGGCGCCTATGGCAAAATTAAAAAAAAAACGCCTTGATTATGTAAAATATTATTTTCCTGCGTTTTAATAAAGTATAATAGCGTTTGTATCGACAATCACTTTAACATTGAAATATTAAATCAACGCTTATTTATGGGATAATGAACTTTAGCCATATTTGCGGGAATGTTTTGCGCCTATGGCAAATGCCACATTCGCCATATCCTAGTTACGGCACTGCTCCTAACATATTGTTATATGATGATTTCGGACGCCATTCTTAACTTCTTCATTACTCCAACAATATTTCATTTCCGCTGTATTAAATGCTTTTTAGATAAATGAATTTACCTACTAATACAAGTATTCATAACATTTTGACCGGTAGATATTCATCAAATTTTGTGTAACAATCCCTCACATTATATATTCTCAAGGTTATTTGTACTCTATTGTAATATATTGAATAATAGATAGTGAACATTTATATAAGTGTGATGTGACATTTTATATCTCTCAATGGTTATTAAAATACAAGTCACTAAGACAGCGCACATGTCTTCCTCTTCATAATATTCCTTAATGACAATATTATCAAAAAATATAAATGTGTTCCCTGATACCCTTAAATCTTTGTGTAATGCTCTCAGTATGCAAGTCTGGTGTCAAATTTTGAAAAGTAGGACAATATAAATGCCCACTATAAAACAGTTGCAAATTTTCTTCTTCAATTCAGCTTAATGTTAGTATTTTGATATTGTAAATGATTTGAGAACAGCTGCTTTAACCTCAGTTAGTATTTCTGTGTTCATTCTTCATCCATAGTGATTATTTATTGGTTATGGCGATAAAAATTAGCATTTGCATGTAGTTAATATTCTGAAATTTTTGCTATTGTAACAGTATAAATAAACAACTAGAGTGAACTTGAGAGAATGTTATACTTGGCGTTACTTCTTGGCTTATACTTGGAAACTTCCGGTGAATTCTTTCAGTCAACTACAAGTTTTAGTTAGTTGAAGGAGATCCTTATTCACATGTTTAAACTCAGTGCTGTTTCAATTAAATTAAATTTAATATATTGTCAATTATGCAGCTACACCATTTTCTTTGTCCCAATCCTTATTATACAGCTCATTTAAACCTACTTAATTTTTATCCTTACTTATATAACTAAATAACTTATACGTGGAAAATCATGCTATTTCTTGAGTTGTTCCTATTGAAGTGAAGTCGTAATGAGTGTATTTGTATAGTGGTTAGAGGGACATCTGCAGTATAGTTGTTATCATGCCAACCAAGTGGGTAGTAATACCGAGGCGCAATCCCTGGGGCACGGGCCTCTAGTTATTACATAATTGAAGGTTTAGAGAAAGAAGCTTATCTCAAATAGAGGATCGAGATCGAGGAGTAGTGAATATTCTTGAAAACATCTTCTGTAGAAAAAAAATTGGAAAGGGTTTTTCAGACGAAATTTTATAAGTTGATACTGGAAAATTAAAACTTAAATGTGAGTGTATTATCTGACAACAAGCTGGATCAACAACTTCAGAATTATTGAGGTTTGAGGAGAATAGTGGAGAGTGATATGAGCTGAGAATGATTATTCCAATAATAGAATGCTAGGATAAATTTGGGAAAGGAGAGGGGAAAATTTTAAGGCTGAACTGTGAAAAAGGTTTAGGTAGATAAAATGGGTTTCTTAATAAAATCAACACAAAGAAATGGTTAGGTGATAATGTTAGGAAGGAGTGAAAGAGGAGCGTAGAAATAATATGCAGAGAAGGAAGGGAGGATTATTAATATATCATTTTTACGAAGGAATACAGAAATGAGTGTAAATAGATATTTAAATAAGCTGAGGTATCGTTAAAGCGAAAGACAAGAGATGGAAAGTTAGCTCGGAGGAAAATTTTAAAAAGAGTTTACGAAGGTGGAGATATTATAAGGACGTAGGAATGCGTTGGAAAGGAATAATAAAAATTTAAGTACCTTAGAATGTGAGAAGACGAGGAAGAAATGCAAAAAGTGAGAAATGAAAAGAGGCCGCCGTAAAGAGCAAGGAGAAAGGGATGTGGAGAGAAGATCGAAGGAACTGTGGGGAGCGAGGATGGAGCCATGGACGGAGAGATGAGGTTTGTAAAGGCAGAGAGGGGGGAGGAGGGAGGGAGGGGGAAGGGAGGGAGCGAGGATGGAGCCATGGACGGAGAGATGAGGTTTGTAAAGGCAGAGAGGGGGGAGGAGGGAGGGAGGGGGAAGGGAGGGAGCGAGGATGGAGCCATGGACGGAGAGATGAGGTTTGTAAAGGCAGAGAGGGGGGAGGAGGGAGGGAGGGGGAAGGGAGGGAGCGAGGATGGAGCCATGGACGGAGAGATGAGGTTTGTAAAGGCAGAGAGGGGGGAGGAGGGAGGGAGGGGGAAGGGAGGGAGCGAGGATGGAGCCAGGGACGGAGAGATGAGGTTTGTAAAGGCAGAGAGGGGGGTGGAGGGAGGGAGGGGGAAGGGAGGGAGGGAGGGGAAAGTATGGTGGGAGGGGGAAGGGAGGGAGGGAGGTGGAAGTGAGGGAGGGAGGGGGAGGAACGGAAACTCCGGAAGGAGGGGAGCAAGTGCTGGAGGTTGGGAGGGGGAGAGAGATCGAATGAGGGAAAGAGGAGAGCGGGGGGCGAGAGAGGGAATGGATTTTATGGTCATCCGAGTGAAAACACGAAGGCTGTATATCGTGTTGTGTGCCTCAGGTGAAAGAGGACCAGAGATTGCGTTTCCACTCGGCGTGATGCTCACCCACTCCCCCATCCGGAGAAGCAAACTCATCGCGACCCTTTAAACATACACTGCGGCTGATCGAACAATGGGGCACTTCCCCCTTCCTCACACACACCGCTACAAGTTTCCCGACACCCGATAAACAGCCATTAAAAGGGCTTATTTCACCAGGACTGAAGCCTGGCTGCCCGTAAACCATCAACTCGCACTCGATTAATGTTTACTGTTTAGAAAAGGTCTTTAAAGGCAATTTGTAAAGCGGTTATGTGTGCTCTCCGCAATTCTCTCGACATTTTGTCCTGCTGCATTGAATATGGCGCTTCCTGATAACTCTTGAAATAACTAGTAAAAAGTAAACATTTCAAACTGCCACGGGGAATGTGACAAGACCAAAGTAATGATAAATCTTTCATGCATTATGTTTAGAATGGAGGGCTTTGAATCATTTTAAGTATAAGCGTGTAATAATCATGAAAAAAACAGGATGTAGGAAAGTGCTAACGATGGAATGGAGAAAGATGTAAAGCTATAAAAATAACCATTATAAGATAAGAGGAAATGGATTATCGAACGTAATTTGAAATTTCTTAGACAAAACATTCAAAATATTGTGGTATTTAAAAATGACCGGATGATTCTAATAAAAGGTGATAAGCTTACGCATAGCAGAAATATTTTTATTCTTCCTTTTATTTAAACGAAAGAATAGTTGAATTGGAGAGCAGGAAGAGTCACAGCCTTAACGATTTAGATATAATGAAATTCATGATGCAGCGTATCCTTGAATACTTCATCAATGATAATTGTTTGTTTCCGCGGGCTTGCATTATGGTGACCGCGGAATGTAGACAAAATCCTATTTCCTGTGTTGTATCCTTTTAACCTGATCTTTTCCTTCGGCCTTCCAGTTATTCGTTTATAAAAATCGATTTGAGCACATCAAATAGAAGCTATTTTTCGTTAAGCCTTCATTTCCTTACTTAGCACAAAATCTCGCGTTCGGATCTTAACATTTAAAATGCGTCTTATCGTAATAATTTATTCATTATTGTTCAGATTTTAAAAAATTAATACACTTTATTTGATTAGGCAAATTCATCCATTTATCATCGATAGTTGGGTTGATTATTATTAGGCTTCCGTTATCATTCGCCTCAGCAGTTATCCATGTGTATATCCGGAGATACAATGCTCCAGGTGACAAGACATTTGAGGGCGTCGGTTTTGGGCACGGGATGCTCCTCGTTGGGGGTGACGACGCATGTGGGGGACTAACGACGCCTAGAGACGCGAATCGGAGGAGATTCTTAGTTCTTTTAAGGACAATCTGACGTTAACTAGAGATTCTGAGCTTTCATATAAGTGAAAATCATGTATATGGTTTTTAGGGCTAACATTTCAACATAGTGTTTTATTTTCGTAATTTGAATTACTATTATATGAATTATTGTGTTAAATTTTACAGATCTCTTATTAATCATACCTTTGCGGACTCCATAAAAAGCTCTCGGGGGCCGCATGTAGCCCGCGGGCCGTAGGTTGCTCTCAACTGACATAAATAATCGTAAATCTGCAAGAGAGGAAGCGCGAATAGAATTCGAGAAGTATCGATCCACGATACTCTCACAATCACATAAAAAGGAAACCAAGGCAATTTGATTCAACGCCCGCGAAGTGGCAATTGCTTAGAACTAAACCACTGACAAAGGGTTAAGGACTCCTTTTCTCAAGGCCAGCCTGTTTAATCGTTACTTCGAGAATTGCTTCACCACCGACATTGGCCACTTCATTGAATTTTCTATGCGTATTTAAACAGGAATAGAAAGGTGTAGTCTATGTCTATGTTTCTATGTCGGAGTACGCAAAGTTTCCAAATGTGTTCTTTGCGATTTCACAATCCTCAAAGTTTTAAATTGTTGTGAAGTTATTTTTCGGTACTTTAGTTATTTGTTTACGGTAACTAACTCGTCACCCCTGGCATTTGGCTCAGAGACTCTCTTGGGGCAGCTGTGTGCCTTGTATCCTGCTACTCGTCTATCCAAACTTCCACTTCCTTACGAGGATGCTGGGTCGTAGGTGGTGAGCCAGGATTCCGGGGCTATCAAAGGCCAAATTCGGGAGCGTCCAACGTCGGAATCAGGGATCCACCGGCTGAGGCTCGCACGACGGTAGGACCGTTCCGTCCCGGGCACTGGGAATTTGTCGTCCTCGGAAGGCGTCGGCACAGTCGCGTGTCTTGTAAAGGTGTCCGAGGTCCGAATGTATGGGCCCGATAGCGATGAATGAGGTCGGCTATGGCGCCCGGAAATCCATCCGAGCGGGAGAACGAGATTCCCTGGATAAACCCGATTGGCCATCGGCTGGGGCGGGCTATAGTTGGCCCCATTGCCGTTTGGGCTGGCGTGTAATTTCGCCCCAAAGGGCGATTCCCGGAAGGGACCACGCCAGTTCGAGTGCGTTGTCCGTGGAGGGGAGGGGGAGGAGGCAGCGGGACCCCGGCGGCTGTTTGTCCAAGCCTGGCGGTGGGCCATCCGGATTAGACGCCGCACATGGGCTCTCACCTGAAAGAAAGTTCTCGAACTTGTAACTCGGTTTATTTGCGAGTCGACCGGCTTTCTTTTTTTTGTTCGGACAAAATAGGTATTTGTTTACTACGTATAACTAACATTAAAATTTATTATTACAATCGAGAAAAAATGTTTGGTGAGCTTTTGTGTATATTTTTCGCTCCGGTTGCTGGTATTCGGGGTCCTCACGTCGTCTTTTCCGTTCAGCAATCATTTGTTTTCTTCCCTCCTGACAGAAATTATGCCCGTCCACTGTTAGTTTTTTTCTCTTGGGCATAATCAACAAAATTTTTCATATAAGAAAACAATAAATTGTCATCATGTTCGGGCAATTACGCACGACAAATGGTTTATTGTTTACAAATAAAAAAATCTTTGTTGCAACCGATCTAAGCAAGATTTTCTATTAATTACGTAAATACGTTCACTTCCTTTCGTGCACACACAGCGTTGAGTGAAAAAATGAATTATCTACGTAAAAACGTTTCTTTTACTTTTAGTGCACAAAAGGAATTTTTAGAGAAAAGAAATTAATTATTTACTACGAAGGCATAAATGTGGCTAATAATGCATAATAAAAGCACTTATAGCCATGCTTATGCACAAAGGTATACCTGATTCTGTTAACTTTATGAATTAACTTGAACATAAAGATTATATCATAGTCCAGCACTACTTCAACCTCCATCATTATTTCCTTGGAATGAACAGAAGAAGATCGAAAATCGCAAGCGAACATATGCGGGGGGAAGGGGGTGTTAACCTTTGCTATAATTACGCAAATAAGTTAATTTCCTTTTCTTTAAATTTATCATAAACCTTACGCTTTAAGGGAAAAATTATTTGACAAAAATGTTTATTTTATTATTGTATTTAATTTTTGTTGCCAATATTTTTCGCTCAGATGAGTATTTAACGAGATGCTTGCTAGATACGTTGTAAAATACATGTTGATCTTCATGTAAAGTAGTCGTTATTATAGTCCGATTTTCACCAAAATAGGAATTGGTCGACAAATGTTAGAAAAACTCTAACTACCAAATTTCATCAAAATACGACCAGCGGTTCCCAAATTGAAACATGCAGACGGACGGACGGAGACGACCTCCCCTAAATGCGTTCACTTCATGAAAAGAACGCATAAAAATGAGCGAACTAGAAATGTCTGAAAAGCGTGTCTCGAAATT
The DNA here is from genome assembly GCA_028673005.1 of Tanypteryx hageni. Lineage (NCBI taxonomy): Eukaryota > Metazoa > Arthropoda > Insecta > Odonata > Petaluridae > Tanypteryx > Tanypteryx hageni. The sequence continues at coordinate 2,896,161 of CM054120.1, forward strand.
GCCCAAGCAGGTTCGTAAAATAAAATCGCCAGGGCCGGGAGCCATATCCTTTAGCAGTTTATACTCGTTAGCGGACGAACTAACTCCCTATCTCAAAATCGTATTCGTAAAAATCGCTAAATGAGGATGGAAAACAGTTCACTTTACAGAAATTGAGAAGTAAATTTTAAAAGTGGAAAAAGCGCTCTATATCAGGGACGCAGCCTTCCATGTCCTTGAGGCTCCCAGAAGATTATAAAACATAAGTTTAATATTAAACAGCCTTTTAACATACATTTTAATTTGATAATCCATAAAGTGACCCTTATAGAATGGAACAAAAATGCAGTATCACGGGAATAAAATTAAGACAAATGAGGTAGATTAGTTACTTCTTATACGAGTGACGACATGAAAGATGCCATAGTTGTTATGACGATGTTCAGAAAAGCGGCTCACAATTACGGGTTTATCCAAGTCACAACCTTCTCCGATGCGAATCAGTTGTTGACTGATAGTGTATTTAAGTCATGTTTTTATATTGATCTTCATTTGTTTTCTCTGTTACGCGAGTTTAGTGCTTCAGTATTTTTTCGGGACTATTTTGATATGATATTCTGCAAATAGTTCCGTCCCTTCAGCTGGAAAAGTTACTAGCGAAAAAAAAATTATAAATAATTTACAATCTGTTTTACGTTTGGCGACTCGTAAAGCGACAAAACATCGCGATCTTCAACATTTATCAAAATTAGCTGTTAGAATATTCAGTTTATTTCACACTCGAAATACATCTCTTTGTTCTTGCTTTACCATAAAGCGTCGACGAAATATTAACGGCAATTAATTTCAATTTTTAATTTTTTGTACCACGGGAAAATTGCTTTTAAGAATCTCTGTAATGATTGATGGTCGACCTGGTTGTTTTTCTCTTTATATACGTCGGTGTCAACGGTGAAAAGTCTGATTTTTTCATGAACTACCGAGAAGATATCATTTACGTATATTAAAAATATAAAAGAGCCTAAGACACTTCCCTTCGGAACACTTGACGTAACTTTAACTGGTTACGAGGTCTTCCCATTGATGACTAAAAGTTGTCCTCTATTAGAGAGTAAGTCTCTCACTCAACTTACAACTTTCGGATTAATACCGTATTTTCCCATTTTCGCTATTTATTTATCAAACGCCTTCCTGAAGAAAATGAAAAAGCCATCGATCTGAATATTTTTCACTCTGAATAGCATCTTAAAGTCATAGTGTATATAAACTTTATCTTTATTTAAAAAAATAAGATTATGTATGTTACGTAGTTGTAGTAACTGATTTTTAAGTGCGCCGACTGCTATGGTAATTTTGCACTGCCATCAACTGGGCACACAAACACACAGAAGGGAGAAGGGAAACCCGGTGCCGGCATTAGCCTACTATTTACGAAAAGCACCAAGGGTGTCAACTGCTTAAAATCCCTTCCGAAGGACGGAATGATGACTGCGCGGTCTCCTCAAACCATACAAAGAGGGGGCCGGGCGACCTCGGAAAAAACCCTGCTTGCGCAGGATTCGTGCCCTCTAACTCTTTGAGAAGCATGTCAGCGTCCTAACCACTACACCACATTCACCCCCAGTATGTTATGTAAATTTAAAAAATGCGGTCGATATTAATTGGAAGAAAGCAAATAGGCAATTATGTAACTAGCGGGGACTAGGAAAGCTTGCGTCACCGTGGTTTAACCTAAGTTGAAGGAGGAAGGGAAGGAAATTTTTTTGAAATAGCAATGTTACGTTGTTTCCCAAAAATAAAGATATCTATTAATTTACTTTGGAACCTATTCCCAATAGCAATGTTTTTAATTCTAACACAAAGTTAGCAGGTGTTGAGGGTTTGTTAAGGAGCCTGTACAGCATACGACGTACGCGTACTGTGATGAGCTGGGTACTTACAGTAGAGAAGGTGTTTCGATGAGTTATAGACAGTGTGGTCAGTATAAGTGGATTTTATAGAAATAGAGAATTCAATATAGTCCTTATTTTTGGAAAGTGTCAGGTCTAAAAAGGATTATTTATATTTTATATCTAATCAAATTGTAAATTTAATAGAGGAGTGTAAGGGATTGAGGAGAGTAACGAATTGAGGAGTGTAAGGAATTGAGGAGTGTAAGGAATTGAGGAGTGTAAGGAGTTGAGGAGTGTAAGGAATTGAGGAGTGTAAGGAATTGAGGTGTGATAAGGAAAAATCTCCCTAGAAGAGCCATTCAAACATAATAAAAATCATCTAAATATCTCACGCATAAGGTAGCGTTGTGAGAAAATGGATATTAGAATTAAAGAGCTAGCATTCCAAGGCATTAAAAATAGAGAGAAGGGAAAGAGGAGAGATTGATTATAAAATTATCCATTGAACAGAAAATAATTATGTACGAAACAAGTGTCAATGAGTAGTATCAGTTCGTGAACGACATTATCTTCTATGTTGTGGTGACGTAATAGGTCTTTCACAATAGAAATGACTTCCACATTGGGTACATTGGTAAATAAATTGAACACCTCAAAATTACAAACTTAGCATTAGATTTAAGCACAGTATTTTTGATTACCATAGCAAAATCAACAGAATTACTGACGTAGAATTTAGGAGAGAAGTAGGGTACATTTTTTATCAAATTGATCGCAGTAGACGTAAGTGTATAAGCTGGGAAGGAAACATTGCAAATCACAGGGCGAATGGGTATATTAAGTTTGTGGATTTTATATATCTATATAAAAACTTTGAGACTGATTTTTTTAAACACCGTGGTGAGTGGAGATTCTTGGCTGTTGTGGTAACACTGGTTTTTCGGTGACGTCACACACAGATCACCATCGCAGTATCTGCAGTCAGTATTTTGTTACATACGTAACAGTGTAGTTCCGCTGATGGCAAAGAACAACGCATGCGTATTAAGTTTTGCGTAAAACTGGGAAAAAGGCAGTAAAAACGCAGTAAATGCTGCGAAAAGCTTTCCGTGATAAAGCATTAAGCCGCGCAACAATATTCCGATGGTTTGCTAAGCATAAAGATGGCCGAACATCTGTAGCGGATGACGAACGCAGTGGCCGTCCTTCAACATCCAGGAATGATGCGATAATAATCGTGCAAGGAATTTGATTCATGATAACCGTCGTGTGCCAATCATGAGGTTGTTAAGGAATTTGGAATATCCTATGGTTCCTGTTAAGAAATCTTTACTGATGATTTGAGGATGCGTAGGGTCTCAGCGAAATTCGTTCCCCGTCCTCTGACTAAAAGAAGCAACGCATCCGAAGAAAGCACGCAAGGGGCGATCAAATCTCAATGTCATGTTTTTCTCGATCAAGAAGACTTGGTTCACCGTGGGTACCTTCAAATTTGAGAAACCGTCAATCAGACTTTTAATGGCAGTATTTTAGCGCGACTGCATGATGCGGTTACACGAAACCGCCGAGGAACATGGGATAATGGCACTTGACGCCTTCACCATGATAATATGCGTCCCCACACTGCCTTGTCTGTTCTGGAATTTCTGGCGAAACACAACATCCCCGTGGTACCACATCCTCACCACTCCCCCGATTTGACCCCCTGTGACTTTTTCCTCTTTCCCAAAATTAAAGCTAAAATTAAAGGGACGAGATTTGACGAAAAGAAAGCAAGTCATTGCAAATACGACGAAGCAACTGAGAGTCATCACGAAGAAGAAATTTCAGGTATGCTTCCGAAAGTAGAAAGATCGCTGGAATCGAACTTTGAAGGAGATAAGCATCGACAGTATGCGGGTATCTTGGTTTTTGTGCTATCCGATCAGTCACAGAGCTTTTTGATACCCCCTCGTATACACAGGGTTGTCCCGAAAAACTAAGCTACGGTAAAAACATTTAATATTGTAATAAGTTACCTGTTTCTATTGTGAACTATATATAAACAATTTTCTTTATAATATTTTATTTATAATATTTCTCTCTAATATACGTATCTCTCTCTATTGCTGTTTATTTTAAAATAATAAAAATCCATAGCAGCAGCAAACCTTTTTAGCGGAGACCATATGTGTGTGTGTGTACCTCTGCCCAGGGCAGAGCCATAGTGAAAAATTTGGTGCTCTAAGCAGAGATTTGTTTGGCGCCTCAAAATGAACTAAAAATAATAAGCATATATTTGTTTAAAATAGAGAAAAACAAACACTTGTTCATTTATTTTAGGCTTTCAATTTTCGAGCTTTATTTGCTATAAACACATTTATTATGTAATCGAAATCCATATTTTTGGCAGCGTTGAATTCAACAGATAGGATGATTTCACCAGTTCATTGATGACCGTAAATGACTATTGATTAATTTTAACTTACCGAACGAACGCTCGCCAGTTGAAATTGATGTAATAACCCATCTCGATGTGTAACCAGCGCAGTAAAGGAACACCACCTCTACCTTCGAAAAAAATTCCTTTTTATGACGACTGATATTTTTAGAGGCCTGAAATGCAGCTAAATTAAGTGAATGTTCCGGACACGAGTTGAGACCGTCTTTGTTATGTTTAACATTAACAGAGATGAGTTTTTCATGAGCTGAAGGTTTACTCCCTCACCCAACTTATATCACGCTCCTTCAAATTTGATTACATCAAGTTCGATCTCTTCCATTTGCGGGTGTTTGGAAACACAAGCGGTAATTACATTTAATCTAGTGTATAATAACAATTCAATTTGTCGTCCCCTTACGAAGCTGTGCCCTGAGCACGTGCCATGGCTACCCCGCCCTCACTACGGTTCTGTACACACACAATATGGTGACGATGAGTTATCTGAATATATTTATGGAAAGAGAAATAAGTATTTGGTTCAATGGAACACGTTCGTTGTAAGATTTAATTATTTCAATAAATATACAGCGTCTTGTAGTGGAAAATGCTACAATAAAAATTTGTGCTGTGTTTTACTCGTAAAGCAATTGACTTCGTCAGCGATAATTAACTATTGCATTACTACCACTTTCTCTCTGATTATAAGTGTGAAGCTGAATTACTACAGGTGAAATGTTAATGCCCGAGCAACAAATCTAAAAAATAAACAAGATCAGATTACTACCTACAAAAATATCACAGATTCCAAATGCCAATATTAGAAGAGTAAATGGGTCGTGTGTCAAGAAGAAAAGATTGGTAAAACCAAAGGCTAGTCCCATATTATTTCACATTGTTTAAAGGGAACATAACTAAAACGAATCGTTATCCTTTAATGCGTACCACTGAATGATTTTAGCGCAGAACTCTCTGAAACAAAACATCATAAGTATAAGTATGCCATATGCAGCTATAATAATGCCTTCTTTACAATTAAATGAACTACCTTAGGATGATATAGTATGCGTTTGAGAGAAGCTTGCTTGTAAATTGCATCTAATGTAAGATGTCGCTTTCCAACTTAAATATCTCTAAAACGCAAACTAAAGCTATTTGAGATGATGCAAAGTCATAGGCATTGTGTGTATTAATATAGATGATTGACCGCCGTGATTTATTATCTTTTCAGAGGACGAGAAATTCGAAAAGCTTTATCGTAATCCATTCTTCCTATAATTTTATCCAAATACTATTATGGCCTCGAATGTGGTTGTTTTTACCCTTTAATCATTTACTCGACGGTAATGGGACTCTCGGTAAATCACACCGGGTGCCAATGTTTTCGGCTGGATTATTAACCGAGGGCTATATTTTATCTTCGGATGCGAGCGTTTTAGTGGAGAGCGACACGAGACTCGATTGGCCGAGCCAAGCTCCACCCCCGCCCTCGGGCAATGCGCGTAACGACAGCATCTCCCATCTGCCATCGATCGCCCTTTCCCCTTCGCCTCCTCCCCCTCGCCGTACCTCCCCCTCCCTCTCCCTCCCTCCCTCTCCCCTCACTCGATTCCGACTCTCCCCGGCGCCAAACCTCCCCCTCACCATCCTCCTCACTTCTTCCCCTCCGCAGCTCATTCGTCTGCTTCCCTCTCCGCCCTCTCTCCGCTCATCCTGCCCCCTCTTCTTTTAATTCCCTCCGCCTCCCCCTCCTACCTACCAAAGCCATTTCACTCCATCCCGGCATAAAGACCCAACTCCCCACCCCACCCCTCGATTCCTCAGTTATCAGTGACGCCATTTCAGCCCCCCTCCCTTCCCTCTCCTACCTCCCTCTCCTACCACCCTCTCCTCCTTATCCCCCTCCCTTTCCTCCCTCCATCTCCTCCCTCCATATTTTCCTCCCCCACCCCATCCCGACCATCAATTCTGCCCACTTCCCCCATGCTGCTCTGCTTCCTTGCTTGAGTAAATCTTTTGAAATTCTTTGCCCGGCTCATCCCTCCCTCTTTCCCCATCATCATCTGCCGCTCCTTAAAACCTCTCTTCCTCCGCTTCCTTCCTGGCCCTCATCCCGCATCCCTCCCCACCTCCCTGCCCCACTTTCCCTCCTCCTTGCCCGGGGACCGCCGCCGCCGCCTCTACCCTGCACCGGTGCTGCGAGATCGCCGGGGAACGCGAGCCATAATCACTTTTGGCAAACTATGAGAGACAGAGGAAGGGATATGGTAGAGAGTTGGAGAGTGGGAAAGAGATGATGGAGAGGGAGATGAAATGGGAGGGAGAAGGGTCGGGAGAGCGAAAGGGAGGTAGTGGGAGAAAGGGAAAAGAGTAGAAGGGAGGGTGCAGGGGATAGGGGTAAGTTTGAATTAATGTTTTTTCCGAGGAAGCCGGAGGTTTGGCAGGGTGGTTATTGCGGCTTTTATCCGCCTGTCGCGGAATGGGCTCTTGGTGGCTGTTATTCTTCTTGGGGTTTCTCCAACCGCGATTCCGATCAAAATGGAGGGCATTTCTTATCCCTTTTTCGATTCTGCGAAGAGTGGAAAGCCACAACCTTTGACCTTGGGAATGAGGATGCTAATCATGTGTCATCGTATCTTTTATTGTAGTTTCCCGTCTATTTACTATTGGTTACTATTTGCCGCTATTATTTTCATGCATTTAATATCGTTTTCAGCTGAAGATTTTGGGCAGTGTTAGGTGATTAAAATGCCAAATATCTACCTAAAAACCATATAAGGGTTGTACAGGAGGCTAGTAAAATAAATTCAAATGTACTCGTCATACATTCAAAAACAACACGCACACGGGTTTACGTTTAGTTGCGCTGCTTCAGGGACCACTTCATACGCATTCGAGTATAGGGTATGTTATTCCTCGTAAGAGACCCAGTCTTCACTCAAATCCAATAGCACTATCAACAAAACTTGCTCCTTCACAGCCAATAGTTTGCTCCTATATGTGCAGCGTAGTAACTAGCTTTTTTAGCACCCGCGGCAAACTACTAAATATGTGATCCTCCCTCCTTCATAAAATTATTTTCCCTAGTTTATTTAATTACTATTTGGATTTTTGCGTCCGGGAGAGATTCCCCGCCCTAGTTACGGTAGTGTATATGTGTTATATATATATATATATATATATATATATACACACACATACAGGGCCGGCCAAGTATTTTCGGGGGCCCGGATGCAAGCAAGATTTTGTGGCTCCCCCTATGCCAAAAAAACCTGCCATTTTATACACATCAATGTTACAGCTTAGAGAGAACTTATGATTATAAAGTAAAGCAAAAATTTGTTTAAAGATGTATATATGTATATGTATATATATATATATATATATATATATATATATATATATATATAATTTATGCTCAAAATTTGCATCCGCTGCACCCCCCCACATATATATACAGGGTGTCCCAGAAGTCCGGCCACATAGGACAACTTTTTTATTTTGCAGAATATCTAAAAATAATAAGAGATCAAAGTTGTTTGCAATATGCTATTTTTCGGGAGAAATGTTGGTTTTTTTGTCTAGAGCCTTCCGTTCGACCGCTACTCTCTTGACTCATCAATTGTTAAGTGACTGCGGAAATTCCTACGTCCACATAAAGGAGCTAGGAGCCGGCTATGTGAATAGGAGTTACAACAAAAATGAATTAAAAGTCCAAAAACTCATGCAGCAGTGTTTATTGCACATTTACAATAAATTTTCAAATTGGCATTCATGCTGGCGTACACACATTCTGATTCGTTCCCTCAAGCTTCTCCGTACACGTAGCAATGTTTGCGGAGTAATTTCTGCGCATGCTGCACGGATGTTCTCCCGATGTTCTTCAAGGCTTCTTGGCCTGCTGTAGTAAACAACTAATTTCAAGTGTCCCCAAAGGAAGAAATCAAGGGGTGTAAGGTCAGGAGAACGTGGCGGCCACTCCACTGGGCCCCTTCGTCCGATCTATTTTCCCGGCAGAAACGAATCGAACCATCTGCGCACCGTGTTAGAATAATGAGGAGGCGCTCCATCTTGTTGGAAGTAAAACTTCAGACGCTCGTCTAGGGGAATTTCGTCCAAGAAAGGCAGCAAATTGGTTTCTAAGAGACGAAGGTAAATCTCACCTGTCAGACGTCCATCTAAGAAGACGGGCCCCAAAATTTTGTCACCATAAATTCCACACCACACGTTGATCTTCGGATCAATTTGATAGTGCCCTTCTTGAACTGCATGGGGATTCGTCTCGGACCAATACACAAAGTTGTGCCTATTTACAGAACGATTAAGATGGAAGCACGCTTCATCGCTGAACAGAATATGCCTCTCAAGGTTTCTCAGAATTTGTCGGGTTCCGTGAAACCACACACAAAATTCCAACCGTCTGTCTGCGTCGTCTCCGTGTAGATGTTGAACGAAAGTTGTTTTGTACGGGTAGAATCTGTCCTTGGCAAGAATCCGCTGGACAGAACTTTTGCTAATCCCAATTTCTTGGGAAATTTTACGGGTGTACCGTCGAAGACTGGCGGCAACTTTAGCGAGGACAGCCAGTGTGTCTTCAGCCCCAGTAGAACTTCGCGGCCGTCCTGCACGAGGCCTGTCATTCACGCTTCCAGTTTCGTTGAAGCGATTGAAAGCATTACGTATCATTTTCTCTGACGGTTCCGGTTGCTCCGGATGACGACGGTGATACTCCCTTGCTGCTCTACGAAGGCTCAAGCCGGACACGTAAAGAATCACCATTTCCGCCTTATCACGCGCTGCGTACATTTCTCCGCCTGCTCTCCAGAACTGCCACTTGAAAACTGAAATTTCCGGTGTGACTGTCACGTCTCCAAACACCAACAATGACAAATGAACGTTAAAATGAGCGGCAACATCAACAATCACAGTTTCCACCGAAATCACCAGTATATTAATTAATTCATTGTTAGACATTAGCAGCCACACTAATCCATTTTAATGCCAGCAATTGATATCAATTGTTGTTGACATTTGTCAAATGCCACACTCTCTTGCATAATTCACACTTCTTGCCTCCTCACATAGCTCCTTTATGTGGACGTAGGAATTTTCGCAGAGTCACTTAACCATTGATGAGCCAAGAGAGTAGCGGTCGAACGGAAGGCCCTAGACAAAAAAATCAACATTTCTACTGAAAAATAGCCTATTACAAACAACTTTTATCTCTTATTATTTTTAGATATTCTGCAAAATAACAAAGTTGTCCTATGTGGCCGGACTTCTGGGACACCCTGTATACCGTATTTACTCACGTAAAAGCCGCATTTTTTTCCAAATTTTCAACAAAAAAAATAGGGCGCGGCTTATACGCGAATACGAAGAAAAAAATTTAAAATAGAATATTCTGAAAATAATATTTCTATTTCCACTTTTATGTTATTTTTGGTTAGAAGCCGTTGTATAGATCTCGTGATTTCCTCTAGAATGCAGTATGGACAGAATCAACATCGGAGCGAGATTTTCAATACATAGTATCTTTTCGCAATGCGTGAAGTGGTCGTCTTACCTGATTATTACTTCTAGAATCTTGCGGAGCTTACAATGTAGTCTCGAGGTATTTGATTGGTTAGATCCAACGCACCGAAACTTCAGCATAAACACCAGCGCTCACAAATTACTGTGTTACCGAGTAAATACGGTATTTTTACGGTAATACGGTATAAATTACCGGAAGTTCAGCCGCTGGCTGAACTCGATCTATTCTCGCCTCGAATGCTTTTTAAATACAATGTAACGTACGCCTAATGTGTCTACAATGTAACAAGTATCTTGTATCTCGTAAACAGACGTGCGGAATGTACGGTGAGTTTTCGAAACACGATTTTACGATCTTTTAAAATCACTAGTACTCGAATATAACGCGGGGACTAAATTTAAAATTTCATTTTATATCACTGATATTATATATATATATATATATATATATATATATATATATATATATATATATATTAACTAAAGGAAAAGAAAAGGTAGTAATGAGGGTGGCAACAAGGTGTTGAGGGAAGCCCAGCGGACACTCACCAAGTTGAGGACCAAGCTGGCAGGCTGCTGGGGGCGTCGAAGAGACACGTAAAACACACGAACACAAAAACACACGCAAGCTTATCGGGCCTAAGCCCTTCTTCAGCGAAAGAGTAACGTAAAGTGACACACTGGGCGGGGAATGACAGGGTGATGTGGGAAGGTTGATGATTGGAGGAGGTGGGGAGTAGGAGGGGTGGATAGCCAATAAAGAGGGAGTGTGATGAGGTAGAGTCCGAATAGTTACAAAGTAACAAGGAAACATTGTAAGGGGGCTAATAGGGTTAGCGGAGGTTGAGGCCAGGCGGAGAGAAAGAGTCGAGAAGATGGATATGTGCTAGTTCCCAGTGTCGGAGAAGGGGGGCAGGAGTGTCATAGGGTAAAGCGCGAATAATCCTAACATTGTAGCAACTATTAAAGGGAACATTGTGGGTATTAGCGTGTAATGCAACTGGGAGGGGGCGTCTGAGAGAAACGCTATTCCGGTGACCGTTCATTCGGATGTTTAACGGATTGCTGTTGAGGCCTACGTAAAACGCGGGACAAAGGCTGCAGGTAAGGAGGTAAATGACGTTACGGGTGGTGCAGTTGCTTCTGGAGGTGATGGGGTAGGTGATGTTGGTGGAGGGACTCGAGAAAGAAGATGATGGTAGGTGGATAGGGCAAGTGAGGCAGCGAGGTTTTCCGCAGGGGTGGGAACCTATTGCAAGAAGCGTGGTAGAATTGGGAAGTTCCTTCCTCCACAAGATATTTCCCAAATTTGGGGGCCGGCGGAAGGAGAGGAGCGGAGGATTGGCAAAAAGGTTGATAAAGAGGGACTGATGGGAGGAAGAGGTAAGAATTGGGTGGGCAGCATGAAGGATTGTTTTGAGAGCTTCGTGGATACCATGATGGAAAAGTGTCGTAAGAGTGAGTGGAGGGGTAGATGCAGGAATAGTGGGTGTGTGAGGATGAGATCCAATGTGGGTAGGCGTCATCGCCCTATGGATCTGTTCGCGGACCAAGACTGGAGGGTAACCACGTTTGAGAAGAGCATCCTCGAGGACAGAGTAATACTCTAGAAGGGATGCTCTATCGGAACAAAGCCTCCATCCTCGACGAGCAAGGGCATAGGGGATAGAGGTTTTGGTATGAAGGGGATGGCAGCTATCAAAGTGGAGGTATTGGAGGCTGTTGGTGGGTTTGATGTGAACACAGGTGCGGATTTGGTTGTCTTGAAGGTAAAGATCGACATCCAGGAATGTGATGTGGGAGGTAGAGGATTGGTGGGTGAAGGACAGTGAAGGATGGGAGGAGAGACGCGAGAGAAAGGAGAGAGTCAGGTCCATGCGTCCAAATGAGGAAGACATCGTCGATGTATCTCAGCGACAAAAGTGGTCTGAGTGGAACGTTGAGGAAGAGTCTTTCCCATTCTCCAAGGTAGCAATTGGCGTGTGTGTATATATATATATATATATATATATATATATATATATATATATATATATATATATATATATATATATATAATATCAGTGATATTAAGGCCGAGACACGAATATTTACGGGAGAGGGAAAATAACCAATACCTTTCAGATTATTATTTTTAAATACAGCAACCCGAGAAAGAGAAAGCCTGTAATAATCAGTCTTCAAAAATGAATGTGATATGTGGAATTCCTAGACATAAGTCAAAGGTATTTACTCTACTACTGAACCGAACTTCTTACTGTAGTTTGGTCGTACTGATACTCGCACAGCTGGGAACGGAAAGAATTGAAATGGTGCAGAAAGCGAGATACGTTGGTTAATAGGGGTTCAAGGACTTCGAGTACCCACAACAGAAAGTTCAGCACGATGGCGGCTGTGGGCGATATAATGATTGTCGAAGAAATGGTTTCGAGTAAACACTAGTAGTAGTAAAAGTATTTATTGACGGTAATAAAAGTCACGAGTTATCGTGACGAATTATGGATCGTGTGAATAGCCTTAAATAAATAATTAAGAATATAATGATGCTAATTGTCACCGAATATAAGAGCTAGTGTTATTGGAGCAGGAGATGTCGTTGGAAGATTATCGGGAGAGATGAGTTCAGGGAAATACGATGAAGGAAAGAGGGCGAATTCTCGAGAATTAATGTTCAGCGTAGAATAAGGGCTAGCAAAAAGTAAGAGGGTTTACGATTTAGTGTTAGAGAATGAGAAATTGATGAAAAGAGGTGAGGTGAAAATCTCGATAACAGAAAAGTGACTGTGGTCGGAGACAATTACGTAAAGCAGGGCTCTCCAAACTATGGCCCGCGGGCCACATGTGGCCCGCGACCTCATTTACTCTGGCCCTCGAGTAATGTCTTTGCCATTTTTTACTGGATATAACAATCAAGCAGTATTGGAAAACCTTATTCGTAGCATAACGAAATAATTTTTGAATAACGTAACGACAAACGTTAAAGAAATTTTCAAATTAAAAATAACGAAAACGTAACGAAAATGAAAAAAAATCGTTATTTCTTTGTTTACGCTTCTACTGTTTGACATTTCTTCCCTTGTTTTCCATCCCATTTCTTTTCTCTCTCTTCCTCATATTAGCCCCCTCGTGCAGTCACACCATCATAAAATGCATATAAAATCATTTTCGGTGAAGAAAAATAAAAGTTAGATTGGACATGTTGAAAAATTTCCCGGAAAAATCGTAATTTACCCAATTCGCTAAACCACCTTGTAATACGAAAATAGCCTACGTTTGTATATTGCGCGCCTATATTTTCAAAAAGCTTTTCATGTTGATTCTCTGGACCGAGAGTATACAAATAATTGACCAAGTGGCCCACTTGTAAAAAAGTTTAGAGACCCCTGGCATAAAGCGCCCGAATAATAATATAAGAGTAATTCCATCCATAGTATTGTATACCTTTATATCAGCGGTTGACAACCTAATTCTCTTCGTGAACCCCTTGAATGAACATTTTTCTCTTCAATAACACCATTGAGTTAAAATAGTTTTCGTGGAAAATCCCTTGTAACAGTGAATAAGCTTTGTAAAACAAATCATTTTGAAATACTTTAAATCATTAAAAAATTTAAAAAATCTACAACATAATAGTATGTAACACGTTTACAATAAAATCACAATATCTGATATTGTCATCAGCTTGTAGTTAGTACCCAATAAAATTAAAATATAATTCTTGAAATATAATTTTTTAAATTGAAAACAATAACATTCAGTTAAAACTAATGAGACGTCTGAGTTTGTTTTGTAGAACACAATGCTTTAAATTTCGGCTCTACAGAAAAGAGATATAGTCTTAAACGGGGCTTTATTGTTCATTGCAGCATTTCATTTTACTGTGGCGTATGCTGAAATAGTTTTCTTGCACATGCAAGCAGTTGAAAAAGCGAAAAGAAATTTAACTGCTACTTTCATAAAGTGAGAGATATTATTGCTTCAAGCCCAACCTTTTTCTCATCAGAAACAAGTCTTGAACGTATTTTTCAGCACAAAATCAGCTGAAATGTCTGTCAAGTTTTCTTTTTCCGCCAAAGTCAGTTGATTATCTTTCACTGGCCACTTCAAAGAGGCTGCGAATCCAGTTGTTGTATTCAACCATTTGTGGAAAATAATCCCTAAGTGTCACTTGAGGTCATTTCTCGGATATTGTGTTTCACTTTGTGACCTAGCTTAATTTCATTTTCTGATAGAAAACCGTGAACCATGAACTGAAACACCCAGTCGCATTTTTTAAGGCAAGCAATCTAGAACTGGAAGTTTTTTATCACTGACTACAATCGATAATCCACACTGAAAATTGTTTTATTGACACCTTGAAACATTAAATTTAATTTATTGGTTCGCAAAAAGATATCAGCTAAATAAACCAGTCATTGTAGCCATCAAGAATCTTACATAACCCCAGAAAAATGAAAGAGGTTATTTGTGAATAATACTCGGAGTTCAACTCTTAGTTCGAATAAACGCGTGAGAAATTTATCACGTGACAGCCATCGAACTACAATATGTGATAGCAGGGTAACATGCAGATTGCTCAGTTTTTCGCATATTTACCGAAGTATTCTGGAATTGGTAGTTCTTGCTTCAGCGAAGTTGACTAATTTCATAGAATTATTAAGCACTTCTTTTAACTGTTGAGATATTCTCATTGATTCAAGAGTTGTCCTGTGATTACTGCAGTGTGTTCATATGGTGTTCACTGAAACATTTTGGTGCGGGTAAAAAATCCTGCATATTTTCTCGTCATTGATTTTGCAAGGTCAGTGCAAATACCATATCAGCAAGACCATCAATTTACTTTTCTTAAAAATTAGAGTTAATATGGTTAAATATATCCTTACCAGTTTCGGTAAAAGACGACAGGACAGTATGATCTCCTCAAGCGTAACATCATTCAAGTGTTGCACAAGCAGAAGTAAACTAGCTAGATTAGAAACGTCCGTGGACTCTTCTAACTACAAAGCATAGAACGAGCTTTTTTACTGTTTAAAATGGTACATTCAACATAACCTGAGATACCATTTATTCGTCGCGATACAGTGCTATTAGAAAGAGATATCAGATCTACTTTTCCACCACCTTTTCTCCAAAAATATATGAAAAATGTCTTTTGCACCTGGGGCATCAATTTTTATGCAACGTTGTATGATTCTCCAGTTTTCGCAATGTTATTACTTACACGGCATGACGATTCCAGTGCGTTTACAATATTATCTTGATTAGTGGCCAATGAAAACAAAATTGTTTTTTTTTAATTCTGTCCATTTCCACCAGAAAAATTGAACGGACTTATGTTTGTGAACAGAATCAGAAAAGACGTTTTCAGACTGCTGTTTGCAAGCAATTCTTCGCAAATAACACACTGCGGTTGAGGATGAACTTCATGTTTTGTAAAAAAAACCCAAACTTGATATTACCATCGGTATATTTTATTTTTTTTCTGCTTTTTGAGGTCTTTCTTGATCATCATCATATTATAATAAATTGTTGGCACAGTCACAAGGTCTATTCACCAAATTCTCATTTTGTTTCAACAACCGTCTTATTTAAACTACCAGTTTTCAGTCAAAGGTCCATGATGAATAGGAATCTATTTATCTATTGATACTTAAATATGAAAAATACGTAGTTCAACATAACTCACAATAAAGAAGCTTGAACAATACCGACAATGTAGTGATACACTAGCTAGGGTTGCTTGGCACGCGTAAGCTTGTATTTGATGTATAAAATATGAAGTTTCTTAGAAAAGGAGTGAAAAAAGCTGATGATTCACAGTACTTTCTTAGCACGAGACACAAAAATCATTTGGCATCTCTGCCTTAGGCCATTGTCTTAAGGGCCCGTATTTTGCTACCGCGGGGACCAAAGATATGTATAAGGAAAGAAAGAATATGTTCTGTAGACATGGTGGTGATTTCCGGGATTCTGCCGTGGTGATCCATTTCCTGGACAATATTTCGCCGACGTTCCAGTCGGCTTCTTCAGGTCCGAAACTGGAACGTCGGCGTACTAATAGTATGTTCTGTATATTGCACACTGTCTTTACCATCCACTAGATCCGACAATCCTTGCCCATTCTGGTCGTTTTCACGATATGATCAACCGCAACACTGCTTCCCCAGAAAGGTCGAGGAGCATCTCCTGTGCGACAAGATCTGTCGACCTCCTCGAAGATGCAAAAAGAAGGACTTTCCCAAAATAAAAAATGAATGCTGATCACGAGATGTCCTAGCAGTATTTTCACAAATACACTGTCATAAAATATCTATTTTTGTGCGTCATACCACAATCCATCCTCTAATGAGAATGCCCCATACTTAGTTTCTCTAGGATTGCTGTCGAAGGAGCATCGTTCCGTCTTCGCATTCTGTTTCTTTCTACCTTCTTCAGGTTTGGTACTCAGCAAGATAAGGTTTTTTGTTCTACATTGACATGAACAAGTAATTTGATGATATTATGTACATTTCTGACAATTTTGAAATGGTATACAAGCCTGAGCGGTGCCAACTTGCATGAGCACGAGTCAAAGATTGCAATTTATATTGTAAAAAAATCCAACGCACACTAATTAGTGCTCAATAATATCTTAAGTGCAGTATTTCTGCTACGGCAGGCTATTCAGAGCAAGTGTTTTCTGTAATGAATTTGAAATGGGGTGAGGAAAAAAATCTTTGCAGTGTGGACTAAATTAAGAATAAACTAATTGTTAGTATTAACAATATAATGACGTACCAATTTTTACTTTCTCATATACGTAGTATATTAAGAAACTATTGTAATCGTGAAAAAATTCTACTTCGAGAGTTTGATGGAAATACAAGTTTTAGGTGCCCCGGAGTCCAAAAAAGTGGTTTTCGCCTTGCCGTGTCTGTCGGTCTGTTTGCTCTTCTAGAGTCCAAACGCGTAAATAAAATCGAATGATATCTCGTATTTATGCAACATATCATCTTTTTCAGACAAATTTTTCATAAAAATGACATTGCAGAAAAATAAATGGTAGTTTATTCTTGGCGATTTTTAGAAAAATTGTATTTACTCAAAAACGGCTACAGAGAATTTGATTTAAATCAATGCAATTGTAGAGATTGATGTCACAAATAATACCACATAAGCCATATATCTCTTAAAGTCACTATATGGCGTCCAGTGACATTACAATGCACGCTAAGCTACCTTACCTAAGCCATAGGACGTCACGCCTTCTCCGCGATCCACTCTAAATCTTACTATAACCTATACAGTTTCACTAAATCTAATGATACCTCATATTAGTGTATAATATCATTCATAATAGACACCCGGAAGAGATAAACGATATTGCGCAACAATTAAGGGTACTTTATTCTTGGATATTTTGAAACAAAATTCGATTTACTCGAAAACGGCTGTAAGGATTTTGATTAATATCCATCCCATCGTACAACCTGATATCACAAATAATACTAACTGAGTCATATGTCAAAAAATACTATATATCGTCCAGTGACATTAAAATATATGTTAAACTACGGTTAACTTTGATTTATAAAAGTTTTTCTTTTATATTCGTACACAGTCGACTAAACGTATATACGTATATGAGAAAGTTTGTGCAATGTATATTGTGCAGTTTATTTTTATAGTAAAAAATAATAAAGAATTACTTAAAGAGCCAAAAACAAGAAATAAAATGTACCAAAGCATGAAAATAACATAAGAAACTTTTTGTAATAGTTTACTTTATCCTCTGCATCATGTACTTAATCCTATCTTCATTTATATAGAAGTAGTTAAGTACTAGTAGTTGGTGCTTGCATACTGCAAGCATTTCAACTCACCTTGAAAAAATATTCATTTTTCAGACAGAAATTTCATCATTACAAATAGTCTTTTAATTCTAAAGATTTCACCTCTGCAGTGAATATCGTTTTTCCCACATGTAAAAATAATAGTTTAAACAATCCCCAAATGTAGCAATTTTAAAAATTTGACACATTCTTCATTATGGGGTACTGATGCTACACATTTTAGCCAAATTTTAAAGTTGTAGCACTCCTAGAAGTAAAATAATATTTTTGTAATTGTTTAAATTTAAATAATTTTTAACGGCCGCTGCATATCGTATGTGGTAAAATTGAAATGTTTATTTATGCAAATTTACTACTTTGTAAATAATTTGAAAATTTCAGCTTCTTAGCTCATCCCGTAGTACCTAAACAGTTATCCAATTGTTTAAACTTTAAGAATTTTTAACTGCCAAACAAAATAAAATATCAAAATTTGTTTAATCCCTATTTCGTTTTTTTAAGAATTCTACTTATAAAAAAATTTCAATTCTGTAGCACATGCGGAAATACATAAACCATGAAAATTTGTTTAAACAATTGCGAATTTTTAGCGGCCACATTGTTGCACTTTTTCAAGATTTTCGTTTTTTCTAGTCGGTTTTGCACAAAATGCTACCTAATAAAAAAATTTCGAATCTCCAGCACATCTGGAAGTGCCTAAACATTAGTATCCTCCTGTTATATGTTATATGTTATCATTATATATCGACGACTCTTACAGAGGAGGATATAACATACTAGTAGTTGGTGCTTGCATACTGCAAGCATTTCATCTCACCTTGAAAAAACATTCATTTTTCTGAAAGACATTTCATCATCACAAATACTCTTTTAATTCTAAACATTTCACCTCCGCAGCGATTTTCGTTTTTCCCACATGTAAAAACAATAGTTTAAAAAAATCCCCAAAGGTTGCAATTTTAAAAATTTTACAATATCTTCATTATGGGGCACTAATGCTACATATTTTAGCCAAATTTTAAAGTTGTAGCACTTCTAGAAGTAAAATAATTTTTTTTTAATTGTTTAAATTTAAATAATTTTTAACGGCCGCCGCAATTCATATATGGTAAAATTGATATGTTTATTTGTGTAAATTCACTGCACTGTAATTAATTTGAAAATTGCAGCTTCCAAACTCATTCCGTAGTACCTAAACAGTTATCTATTTGTTTAAAATTTATGAATTTTTAACTGCCAAACAAATTAAAATATCAAAATTTGTATAATCCCTACTTCGTTTTTTAAGAATTCTACTTATTAAAAAAATTTCAACTCCGTGGCACATTCGGAAATAAATAAACCTTGAAAATTTGTTTAAACAATTGCGAATTTTTAGCGGCCGCATTGTTGCACTTTTTCAAGATTTTCGTTTCTTCTAGTCGGTTTTGCACAAAATCCTACCTAAGAAAAAAATTTCGATTCTCCAGCTTATCTGGAAGTGCCTAAACATTAGTATCCTCCTGTTATATGTTATAAATCATTATATATCGACGACTCTTACAGAGGAGGATATAACATACTAGTAGTTGGTGCTTGCATACTGCAAGCATTTTATATCACCTTGAAGAAACATTCATTTTTCAGACAGACATTTCATCATTACAAATGTTCTTTTAATTCTAAATATTTCACCTCCGCACCGATTTTCGTTTTCCCCAAATGTAAAAATAATAGTTTTAAACAATCCCCAAATGTTGCAATTTAAAATTTTTACACTTTCTCCATTATGGGGTACTAATGCTACACAATTTAGCAAAATTTTAAAGTTGTAGCACTTCTAGAAGTCAAATAATATTTTCTAATTGTTTAAATTTAAATAATTTTTAACGGCCGCCGAAATTCATATATGGTAAAATTGATATGTTTATTTGTGTAAATTCACTGCACTGTAATTTATTTGAAAATTGCAGCTTCCAAACTCATTCCGTAGTACCTAAACAGTTATCTATTTGTTTAAAATTTAAGAATTTTTAACTGCCAAACAAATTAAAATATCAAAATTTGTATAATCCCTATTTCGTTTTTTTTAGAGTTCTACTTATAAAAAAAATTCAACTCCGTGGCACATTCGGAAATAAATAAACCTTGAAAAAAAAAAAACGAAATAGGGATTATACAAATTTTGATATTTTAATTTGTTTGGCAGTTAAAAATTCTTAAATTTTAAACAAATAGATAACTGTTTAGGTACTACGGAATGAGTTTGGAAGCTGCAATTTTCAAATAAATTACAGTGCAGTGAATTTACACAAATAAACATATCAATTTTACCATATATGAATTTCGGCGGCCGTTAAAAATTATTTAAATTTAAACAATTAGAAAATATTATTTGACTTCTAGAAGTGCTACAACTTTAAAATTTTGCTAAATTGTGTAGCATTAGTACCCCATAATGGAGAAAGTGTAAAAATTTTAAATTGCAACATTTGGGGATTGTTTAAAACTATTATTTTTACATTTGGGGAAAACGAAAATCGGTGCGGAGGTGAAATATTTAGAATTAAAAGAACATTTGTAATGATGAAATGTCTGTCTGAAAAATGAATGTTTCTTCAAGGTGATATAAAATGCTTGCAGTATGCAAGCACCAACTACTAGTATGTTATATCCTCCTCTGTAAGAGTCGTCGATATATAATGATTTATAACATATAACAGGAGGATACTAATGTTTAGGCACTTCCAGATAAGCTGGAGATTCGAAATTTTTTTCTTAGGTAGGATTTTGTGCAAAACCGACTAGAAGAAACGAAAATCTTGAAAAAGTGCAACAATGCGGCCGCTAAAAATTCGCAATTGTTTAAACAAATTTTCAAGGTTTATTTATTTCCGAATGTGCCACGGAGTTGAAATTTTTTTAATAAGTAGAATTCTTAAAAAAACGAAGTAGGGATTATACAAATTTTGATATTTTAATTTGTTTGGCAGTTAAAAATTCATAAATTTTAAACAAATAGATAACTGTTTAGGTACTACGGAATGAGTTTGGAAGCTGCAATTTTCAAATTAATTACAGTGCAGTGAATTTACACAAATAAACA
The DNA here is from genome assembly GCA_028673005.1 of Tanypteryx hageni. NCBI lineage: Eukaryota > Metazoa > Arthropoda > Insecta > Odonata > Petaluridae > Tanypteryx > Tanypteryx hageni. Next base: position 2,916,903 of record CM054120.1, read on the forward strand.
TATCAATTTTACCATATATGAATTGCGGCGGCCGTTAAAAATTATTTAAATTTAAACAATTAAAAAAAAATTATTTTACTTCTAGAAGTGCTACAACTTTAAAATTTGGCTAAAATATGTAGCATTAGTGCCCCATAATGAAGATATTGTAAAATTTTTAAAATTGCAACCTTTGGGGATTTTTTTAAACTATTGTTTTTACATGTGGGAAAAACGAAAATCGCTGCGGAGGTGAAATGTTTAGAATTAAAAGAGTATTTGTGATGATGAAATGTCTTTCAGAAAAATGAATGTTTTTTCAAGGTGAGATGAAATGCTTGCAGTATGCAAGCACCAACTACTAGTATGTTATATCCTCCTCTGTAAGAGTCGTCGATATATAATGATAACATATAACATATAACAGGAGGATACTAATGTTTAGGCACTTCCAGATGTGCTGGAGATTCGAAATTTTTTTATTAGGTAGCATTTTGTGCAAAACCGACTAGAAAAAACGAAAATCTTGAAAAAGTGCAACAATGTGGCCGCTAAAAATTCGCAATTGTTTAAACAAATTTTCATGGTTTATGTATTTCCGCATGTGCTACAGAATTGAAATTTTTTTATAAGTAGAATTCTTAAAAAAACGAAATAGGGATTAAACAAATTTTGATATTTTATTTTGTTTGGCAGTTAAAAATTCTTAAAGTTTAAACAATTGGATAACTGTTTAGGTACTACGGGATGAGCTAAGAAGCTGAAATTTTCAAATTATTTACAAAGTAGTAAATTTGCATAAATAAACATTTCAATTTTACCACATACGATATGCAGCGGCCGTTAAAAATTATTTAAATTTAAACAATTACAAAAATATTATTTTACTTCTAGGAGTGCTACAACTTTAAAATTTGGCTAAAATATGTAGCATTAGTACCCCATAATGGAGAAAGTATAAAATTTTTAAAATTGCAACATTAGGGGATTTTTTTAATCTATTATTTTTACATGTGAGAAAAACGAAAATCGCTCCAGAGTTAAAATCTTTAAAATTAAAAGAACATTTGTAATGATGAGATGTCTTTCTGAAAAATGAATGTTTTTTGAAGGTGATATGAAATGCTTGCAGTATGCAAGCACCAACTACTAGTATGTTATATCCTTCTCTGTAAGAGTCGTCGATATATAATGATACTTTATTAATGTGGTTTATAATTAATATGTTTATCTCCTTCATTAAGAAATAATTATGTTTTGGAAATGCCCTACTTATAGCTTGAAATATCTTACTTAACCTTTGGAAACGTCCTAATCAACCGTCATAAAATGTTCGCAACCCTAACGCCAGGGCATATCTGAAGCAACAATAGCGAGCCCAATCTGTTAATCGGAACATAAACTGCTCGACTGGCCACATTTCGGGCGCGATTCAAACCATGATGGGATAAAAAATCTACAGCCTTATTTTCTCACAAAACGTAAACAGTTCCTGTTTTCATTTGGAAATATATTAATAAATTAAAATATTCTTAAGAACTGTAGAATCGGGAAAGTGAAATAAACAATATCACCAAATATTTCCCGCGATTCCCTAAGGGTTCGCGAACCATCGATTAGTAAACGCTGTTACTCTGCAATTTATCAAGGTGGTAGATGGCAAGGGATGCGATGGACCAAAATCTCTCTTGCAGGTTTAACTCTTTTATTATATTCTCAGAATTTCTTAATAAAAATTGTTTTTTTCTACATTCGATCTCACATATTTTATCGTCAGGATCGCGTCTCTCACACATTTCAATTATACCTAAAATGTTTTCGGCTGAAAAAGTTAACGTCATTAAGTTGGTGGTTTTTTGTTACGATTAAAAAATTAGTATTTTTAATATCGAAATGAAACATTTAAAATATAATAAATCGCAATAGATAGAAATGATTCAGTAACGTTTACCAAAAGGCTCGATAATGATGCAGAATGCGGCGCCAAGTCTGAGTCTCGCGTATTTTAAATTGCTCGTAAACATGCAAAGCAGCCTGTGAGTCATTGTACCATGGGATAAATAAAAGAGGGAGTTATATTTTTCAAAAGGGCGATGGAATAGAGGGTGGAGAGGGAGAAGGAACGGAGGGAGAAGGATTAGAAGGAGGGGAGAGAAATGGAATATAATATTCTTTTGATGGTCGCACGTAGTTAAGCGACAAGTAGGAACAAGTAATCACGGGATTATTACATTGTGGAAATATTCCATAATTATAATCCAGGAAAATGAATGAACATATTGGTCCACAAACTCAACAGAATACAACACATAATAATTTCTTTTTCCTGAATTATAAAACTTGCACGAAATAATTCCGTACATTTTGATCATTAAATATATTCGTTACTAAGCAAAAGTAGACTTTAGATAAGTCCGAATGAGAAAGCTTACGTGTTAAAAGTAGAGAGTATGGATTTTCAGGTTTACCCAATTTTACACTTCGAATGATTTTTTTCAGATTCGAGTTGTACCAGAAATAAACGAAATTTTTAATATTTTAATACCTTCACTGCAAAAATCAATTAAGGTTGCTTTATTGCAAAGGTTCCCAGTCTGAATTTTTGCAAGACTTAGAGGTAGCTGATATTAAAAAACAGTAGAAATCAATGATATAATTTAATCTTTTACTAAAAATGAATAATTATATATTTTAATCTAATATATGGAAAAACGATTAGTACCAATTATTACTTTACAAATATAACTTGAAATTAAAACTCCTATGCTACATCGAATGGAACACATTGAAAACAGACGCTTAAAGATGCAAATGGAAACCCTCGAAATAGCTAGAAACAGGTGTGTCTACGGATGTTATGAAAACTCTACCTAGTAAAAAAGCAAATACACTGTTATAAAAGAATTTTTGGAAGTTCTTTTCCAAAATTATCACTAGAAATCTTCATATATCCGTTAATAGAGATGTGCCTTTTTGCAAAGTACTTGCTAGTAACTGCAACTATTCGTTACTTTTTAACTAACTGCTCGTTACTTTCAATTCGTTTCTTAATACTCGTTTATAGATTTTATATACTTTCATATATTTATATTATATATATATTTTTATTATTTATTTATTTTTACATTACATTTATATATTTATTTTATATATTATATTTTATAATATATTATTTATTATTTATATTTATATTATATATATATTATATTTTATATATTTATTATATATATTATAATTATATATTATATTATTTTTATTTATTATATATATTTTATATATTATATATTATTTATATACTTTACTTTTATATACTTTTAATACATACACGCGTTATTTTTACCACACAAATACGCGTGACCAATTTAATATTCAGTTCGAATGTATTTCTAATATTTTATAACGCTAAATTAAGAAATTCGGGAACACAAAGAGCAACATATCCTCGGTAATTTTAAAGCTATTCAAGTTAATATAAGTATTAAATAAATGAAATGGAAATTAGGCCCCATAAGTTCCGTTTGGATCACCTTTTTTAAAATAATTTCTTTTGTTGTGCTATAAATGGCATTAAAAGTAACACAAACTTTGAACATTTTAAACTTTTTATCTATAACCATTTGCTCCGAATCTTAATTTGAACATTTGAAGGCAACCCCTGCCGCCCACCGATTTCTCTAAAGAATTTCTTTAACATCGTAAATGACATCATAGATCACATACAACCTTTAAATTTCAGTCTTATACTTATTAGTTTTTACTGGCTATTTTAATTTAATAGACTGCAAAGACGGACACACTAAAAGACAAAGCGAAAACATAAGCATATGAATAAATATATGAAATAATACACTCTAAAGCCACGGAAAATTGTGATTTTATTCTTAAAACTTACAAACATTTAATTATTTTTCATCCACGGCCAACGACCAAATCTCATATATAAACAAAATGATTTAGCCCACCGCTTTGTCAAGAATCAACTATTTATTTATGTCTATGTCATGGGTGCCCAAACTGCGGCCACTTTCACGTTTTTGTGCGGCCACTTTCGGCTCGCTAGTTTTTAATGTACTTGCAGCCACTTTTGAGGGAAGAAATTCCAAAATATTTTCAATTTTCCTAATTGTATTGGCTGTTTAAGTATATATAATTATTGTTTTAGCAATATGATCAATTAAAGTTTATTAATTCTTAATTCCCTTTGGTAAGGGTGAATGTGTTTTCGGCATTTTATTTCTGGGACTTGTTTGGTAGTTTTTTCCTCGCTTGTTATTTTTGTTCCCAGGATGAATAAATATGTACCTATCGTCAGAGTTGGCAATTTAGTGCCTTTTTATGTTTATCGACTTTTTTGTGCTTTAGTAAATAGTTATTATTTAAAAATAATTTGCAATTATTATTTTAAAATACTTTTTAGCGATATTTTTTGAGTTTAGGTTTATTTTAGCACCGTTCTTTGATAAATTTAGGTCCAGTATTACAATGTTCATAATGAAGGTATAATACCAATGTAATATCTTATAAGTGAACTTGAAACAAAATCAATTAATTTCGTTTTTAAATGGTAACCTCCTACCTTAAAATTACCTTCTTCATTAAAGTCTTTGATGCAATAGTGTTACTATATTAAGAATTTTATGATTACAGTGATTACTAGCGTTTGCTTGCACGTTCCGATTTTGTGCGGGCCTCTAAATAAGTTCTTACATATGGTAGTACTAAACATGAAAGTAAAAGGGCTTTTTATTTTTCGAGAATGGAGGAAATTGCTGATTTATTCCCCGCAAAAGTTGAGCTGCGCTGAGCGAGGACGGCATATTACTTCACTTCAAAGCTGTGTGATGTCATTCCAAAGAGATTAAACTGTAACGTAATAATTGTGGCGTTGACGCATTTTCTCCCTTACTCTTCGAAAATTCGAAAATTTATTTGAATGCTCAGTTACCCTACGATGTTATGCTGTTATGTTCGTGGAAATTAAGAAGTGTATTAAAAAGCAGAGACGGCCGGCGGCTGCTTTACAATGCCCACGTTTTCCTTAACGAAGATAAACTTTAATATTTTTCCCTTTATTCAGGCGTGCCCAAACTTGATACTCCTGGAAATAAAACTACAATAGTAAATTCTATTATAATTTTAATCCTTACAAAATGTAAAAAAACTTTATATTTATTAAATTTAGATAACTTCGAATTCTATAACCCCAGAAATGACAAATCAGAAAAAAAGAAGACTTTTTGATGAAAAGCGGCAATTTAGGAGCTCATGGACAACTGAATGCTTCGTTATAGATAATTCTATTGATGATAAATCCCATGTTTTATGTCTGCTCTGCCGTAAATCAATTGTTCTGAAAACTGACAACATAAAACGACACTATGAGACACACAAGGATCGAGTTGGAGAGCTAACAGCACCGCAGAGAGAGGCAAGGGTTGGGAAACTAAAAGATGAGCTTGATAAACTGCAAAATCTTTTTAGAAAAGGTAATGATCAAAATTCAAAGCTTGAAAAAGCAAGCCTTGTGATGGCAAAAATAATTGGTGAGCATTTGAAGCCGCATACGGATGGAGAGTATGTGAAAAAATGCATGGTGGCTGTGGCAGAGATTCTTGCACCAGAGAAAAAACAGTTATTTGAAAAAATAGCCGCCTCTAGACAGACAATTTGTAGAAAAATAGTAAACATTTCTGCAAAATACAGTGAAATTTTGAATTCTAAAATCCAGAATTTTGCCAGGTATTCATTGTGTATTGATGAAAGTACGGACATCACTGATAATGCTCAATTGGCAATTTTTATTCGAGGTATAACTGATAGTTTCGAGGTTGTGGAGGAACTGTTGAATATAGTTTCTTTGAAATACTCCACAAGTGGAAAAAAATATTTGTGATGCGGTTCTAAATGAAATGCAGCTACGCAAAATTGACTTATCCAAGCTTGTTCAAATTGTGACTGATGGGGCGCCGTCAATGCGAGGTTCTAAAAATGGTGCAGTATCGATGCTGAAAAAAAAACATTATACAAAAATTCCCTTGTGCTGAAGTCAGTGATTTGCATTGTCTTATACACGTACAAAATTTATCTTCTAAGTGCATTAATATGGAGCATATCATGAATATTATCATCTAAACAGTTAATTACATCAGAGGCAGTGCTTTGAGACACCGAAAATTTAAGAAAATGATTAAGGATGTGGAGGAAGCCGACGGGACTGATGTTATTTATTTCACTAATATTCGCTGGTTAAACAGAGGAAAAGCGTTGAAAAGATTTTTCGAGCTACGAGAGGAAATTAACTTTTTCATGCAAGCAAAAGGGAAACCCATCAATCAATTCGGAGACGAAAAGTTTCTCTTGGAACTTGCCTTTTTTGTTGATACAGTGCTTCACATCAATAATTTAAATGTGAAGCTGCAGGGAAAAGACACAAAAATACCTGAAATGTATCGTTTGATAAACGTATTTATTGGAAAGTTGAATTTATTTAAAAATCAGCTAAAGGAAAACAAATATGATAATTTTGAATCTATAAAGTCAATCATATTTACCGAGAAAGGTACTAAAAGATTTTTGAAGGACATTGATATTTTAATTCTTGAGTTCAAAGAACGCTTTTCCGTACTTCTGAAAATGAGAAATGAAATTGAAATTTTCTCAAACCCATTTATTGTGGACTATAATTCTGCACCAGATCGTTTTCAAATTGAGCTTATTGAATTGCAGTCTGATATTGAAGCCCATTGTGCTTTCAAATAAAAACGAAGATTTTCATAACATTTATATTACCCGAGAAAAATATCCACGTCTCGGAGATCATTCCTTAAAAATGATATCGCTTTTTGGAAGTACTTATCTTTGTGAACAACTTTTCACCCAAATGAAATTCACAAAAAATAGATACCGGTATAATTTGACAGATGAAAATCTGAGCCATCAGCTCAGATTATCATCCTCAAAATTAAAGTATTTACAAATTGATGATATTTAAATTAAACTACTTTAAAATACTTAGTAAAAAATTAAACTTTATTAAAGAAAAATGTATTAGAAAAAATAAAAATTTGAAATTTGAATTAAATTAATTAAAAATAATATGCAAAAAAGTATTTTTTACTTAAATATGTAATAAAAAAACAAATATTATTACTGTTTTAGCAAAAAAATCCCATAGACCCCTCTTCCTTCTCGTGCGGCCACTTCAAGATTTTCAGGCCACTATGAGGCTACAAAACCTTCCATATCTGAACACCCATGATCTATGTAAACCAAACAAAAATTAAGTATGGGGAGGAAATAATTCTATTGACGTGTGGAATCTTGGTATTGGCAGACCCCTATTTATGCGAGATCAATGTACACGAGTTCAGTAATATATGATTTATGTTTATTATCTGATTTACACTAGGTATCCGTTGATTTACGCGGGAATGCGTTCCAGAATAACATCGCGCCATGCGAAAACGCGTGTGCCGAACATTATTTTCTATTGAAAGCAATGGAATAAAGATTAGTTGCGTTTTCATTCAGATACATTTTAATGATATACTTTTTAAAATTGTTTTTATCGTCATTTAAATGTTAGAATAAGGTTTTAATAACATTGCTCTTCCCTCTCTCTGCTAAAAAGATTTTGTTGCCTAACGCGACGATGACGTCATATATATGCGAGCGCGATAGGTTGAGGATCTTAATCTATGTATCCGAAATCCTTCACATTTGCTGTTGAAAGAGTAAGATATAAAACAGGCTAAAATATTCCGAACGGCCTTGGTTCGACTTCAGCTACAAATCCGTCTTAGCCATACGAATTATCCGGGAATATACGCAAGCTACTATTAATACTATTATATTTTTATGGTAATATATTAGAATCGGCCTACGATCACGAGACTTCGACGTTGGTATGTTTTAAAGAATCAAGTTCATTTTTATCGCTGTGAAAATTAAAAATCTCTTCCCAAATATCGCGACTGATACCAAACTCCGCATGGCCGACTCCCGTAAATTGGGGGATACCTTAGAATTTAGTCTGATCGCCCTTTTGTTACCATCAAGCCCCATTAACGCGATGTCTAATCGCACGAGGTCGTCAAAGAACGCACCCCTCGCGTAAATCGGGGGCTGCCAGTATTTTCGGAACATAGCGGCAAAAATGCCAGATTGAAATATATTTATCATTGGGAATAACTTTGAAACGAGAAATAAAATCAAATTTATCATTGATAATGATTTAAATTATTGTTTTCTTCTCAATCCAAATTATTTTGGATCGATAAATAATGGATTGAAGTACTCTCTATGATGAAAGCCAACTTTTCTTTCTGCATTCGTTAAAGCACCGATTTCTTATCTCAATACCAAAAAAATTAAGTATGGGTCTTTATTATGTTCTCTGCTGATTACTGCGAACGATTCAATCAAAAAGTTTCGATGGGAATAATTTTGAAACGAGACAAAATTCTGTTACGACCTGGAATCGAACCCGGATCTTACAACTTACCTTATCGCTTACCGGGACGATATTCTACCGCTGAACTATCGTAGAAAATTTATTCTGTCAATTCTGAATGCGGATGTTTTTCTTAGTTGGCTCCGGGCTAGGCAACCTAGTATCAACCAGCCCCAACAGACGTCCTCCATGAGGTACGTACGTCAAAGAAAACCCCTCCCTCTCAAATGGTGAGATTGCCAAGCAAGAAACTGATGGAAAGAAATGATCATAAGCAGGCAGGCATTAGCTGTCAAGTTGGAAATAATTTTGAAACGAGAAAAAAGTTTCGATACTAAATTTTTAGATACAAATCCGAAACTAGTAGAACTTTTACGATGGTAACTCCTTCTTCTGAATGATCACAGCGATTTCAGAATTTCTACCACTCAAGGAAGAACCACTTTTTTCGCGATCTTCTTTAGTTCGAGCGTCGCATTTTATATTGTTAAAATAGTACACAGAAAAAGTCACTAACCTAGGTCACACTGCCCGTACAAAAACGTTATTATTTACGGAAAGATCACAGAGTGTCTGACCAACTCTGATATGGTACTTCACAGTAGGTGTCCTCAGAACGAATTTTGCTTGGATCAGTCTCTCTCTCTCTTTCTCTCTCTCTTAAATCTTCTACAAGATATTGGAAAATCCAATCTCATAAGCGTTTATCAGTGGTTTAGACGTCTTTCATTAGTAATTGTAGCATGGACCCGGGCCACTGATGCGCGTGGTGGATGGGCAACCGGAGTGTGGGTCGTCATAATGGTAAATAAGATAATTATTAAATTCAAAAAGCCACTCAAACAACGTAAAACATACACGTCCTGAAAAGGCACTTTGATTGTAACATTTCATTAGTTTTTGTGCCAGTTTTTCCAAATTTAACCGAAAACTTATTGTAACTTTTTTCACAGCAGTCTAAACAAAATTTGATGAATGGAGTAAATACGTCTGTAGATATGAAAGGGGATTGAAGCAAGATAGCGCTTTTCAATTATATGTGATGTGTAGCAGATTTTTAAACCCAATTTCTTGTTCTGTATACCAATATGATATTTATTTCCTTAAGGTGAATTCAGTCCCAAAACTTATCGACTACAATTCCTTTCTTGAGTGGAATAGGGGCGCGCCTTTACTCAAACCAGTCTCCGCTAGTGAAAATAAAAAAACACTGCATAATATTTACTAAATTAAATAAATGGCTTAAGATCCGTGTTTCTAGCACAGGTAGACCATGAGATATCACGATATTTAGTACTCATATCGGTGCGTTTCTCAGTGTTAATTTATAAAACTACATTTCTCTAACGAAAGTTCGGAAAAACAACTGGCGCATTATGGCAAAAAAGGAGCCGTCATTAGTGGTAATTCATTAATAGTAAAGTATAAAATAGGACGTTCTTTTTAGAACATAACGTTGGCGAGCTACAACTGATGACGGTTGCTTTGTAGCCGAAATCCGCATCTCGTTTTCCCAACCGTTTAAAGGCCATCGGTGAACCAGTTTAAAATTTTCATTTTTACCACGAGATGAGCTCGACCATTCTTTCCATAATCCTATGCTAAGGTAATAAGACGTCCCCGGTTTCCTGTATATGTCCCGAAAGCATCGTTCGAGATGCCGAAGTTTCTATACTAAGAACCTTATATGATACTAGATGAATTAGTCCATTTAAAACGGGCTTTGTAATTAAACAAATTGCTGAGATTTCGAGCGTCTTATGGGAGATTGAAATCACCCTCCGGATTCTAACCCGGGATCTTTTTTGAAAAATTTTATCATTTGTTATTGTTATGCAATAATAGCAATCCTACCAAATTAGGTTAAACTGGCTCAAGAAACCTCTGAGATATTGAGAGTTACGGACAGAATGACCAGGTGACTAAGAGAATAATGGTTTTATAGTTAAGTGAAAAACTAAGTGGATAACGAAGCCCTCAGTTTGACATGCTTAATCTAGAGCAATAGCCATAAAAATTTTGGAAAAAATAACGTGTATTTCGGCGACAAAGGAGCCCTCTTCAGTGGTGATTTACCGATAGTGGATTATAAGTTCGCTCTTATTAGAGACTAATGTTGGCAAATAATCACTTATGGCGGCTTCTTTCAAGTCGAAATGTATATCTGGTTTTCCCAACATTTTTATGGCCATTGGAGAGACATCGTAAGGCGAATTCGATAATTTTTTTTATCCAATAATAGTAGATGTCAGAAACCCATAATTACTTACTGAAGATTAGCATTTACCTAACCAGTTACACAATTAATAAACAAGTCATATAAATCCTGCTGAAATAATAGGAATATTACCTATTGAACAGCACGAGGAAATTAAGGATCCTTCAAGAAGATTTTAGGAAATTAAAAAAAGAACTGTTTCAAGTCTTTAGGTAGAATAATATGGAACTATACAGGCATAAGCTGTAATTTGGGAATAACTTTGAAACAGGAAAAATTCTCATATGACCTGGAATCGAACCCAGATCTTCCACTTCGCTGGACGGATTGTCTACCACTGAACTACCGTAGCAGATAATTTTTCCGGTTCCTGAAAGGGGTTTTTTCTTAGTTGGGTGCGGGCTAGACCCAACGCCCGTCCTCCAAGATAACGTCGAAGAAAACCCATCCCTCATATGGTGAAATTGCCAAAACCAGAAATTGATGGAATAATATGAAACTATGCAGATAGGCATAAGGTCTAATTTGGGAATAACTTTGAACGTCGACGCTCTCTTGGAGGACGTCCGTTGGGGCTGGTTGATACTAGATTGGGTAGCCCGGACCCAACTAAGAAAAACGCCCGCGTTCAGAAACATGTAAAATCATCTGCGACGGTAGTTCAGTGGTGGAATATCCGCCCGGCAAGTGGAAGACCCGGGTTCGATTCCCGGTCATAGCAGAATTTTTTCTGTTTCAAAGTTATTCCCAAGAACTAAGTTCTTTCTATCCTTGAAAATTTTAGTCTTCTATGATTTAACATGCCTTCACAATGTAATTACGAATTTTTAAAAACTTTTCTGTATTAGAAAGTATGAACTATCAAGAAAGTATGAACTATCAAGAAAGTCATAATACTAACAAGGGAAGCCCCCAAGGTGTGACACTCGCATCTGATTGAGACTTTGCAGAATGAAAGTATATGTAAAATAACGGACTCCTATTTCTACCAAGGTGCCAACTCGACGTCGTTTACGAGAAAATGCCCTTTGAAAATCGCGATCCGAGAGTCAACGTAATAAGAACGTTAAAAGTCCAACCATTTTTATCTAGAAGCGTTGGCCTAGGGGAAACCAGCTGGATTTCAAGTATTCTTGCCGGTGTTCGATTCACGAAGGGACCGATTTTTAAAAATTTTTTTTTTCGCAATTTCCAGCATATCGTCGATAAAACTAGCACAACATTTTTTAAAAATTTATTTCATGCATTATAACTACTATTTTCTTCATCTTAATGCAGTTTTTATTGCCCCAAAAACTGAAGATCCCTCGCAAAACACGAACAAAGACAAACAATTCCAATCGCCACTCCAAAATGTGCCCTCTAACAATAAATCGCTCGGCAATATTCTGACGTTGACTGTGGTAGAGAGACAAGGACGTCTGCTAAGAAGGCCACGAAAAACTGCGTCTAGTCATCTTATAATGTTGTTATTAAAGTGACGGTGTTGTTGTTTAGGGATTCGTTATCATTTGCAGGTGTCAATTATTGTCATTATAATTGAAATTATGTCACAATACTGTTGGGTTATTTCGATGCATTGTTCTTTATTCCTCCTTTCAAATCTCGTCATGTATTGTTCATTATGATAAATCGGTTGCTGGTGTCAATTATTGCCATTATAATTATAATTGTCATTGTTTCAAAATATTGTTGGGTTATTTCGGTGCATTGTTCTGCATTCCTCCTTTCAAATCTCGTCATGTATTGTTCATTATGATAAATCGGTTGCTGGTGTCAATTATTGCCATTATAATTATAATTGTCATTGTTTCACAATATTGTTGGGTTATTTCGGTGCATTGTTCTGCATTCCTCCTTTCAAATCTCGTCATGTATTGATCATGATGGAAAAGCGAATGGGTAGTGATCCATAAAATTATGTTCGTGAAGAATTACGGTGAAGAATTACGATGAAGAAAATAGTAGTTATAATGCATGGAATACATTTTTTTAAAATGTTGTGCAAGTTTTATCAACGATATGCTGGAAATTGCGAAAAAAAAACTTTTTAAAAAATAAGAAAAAAAATTTAGGTCCCTTCGGGAATCGAACCCCGGCAAAATTATTTGAAATCCAGCTCGTCTTCTCTAGACCAGGGGTGCGCAAACTTTTGATGCCGCGACCCAATTTTTGTTCAAAATACAAACTTGGGCCCCCTACCATGGCTGGCAAGATTTTTATCAAGATTTGGTATTTGGGAAGGGTTTTATGTCGATGATAATTTTGAGAAATAGTGTTACAAAAAATGGTATATTTTATTAAAACTGAAAATAACGAAATAATTCAAGATAAATACACAAAATGAACATTCTAATAGGAATAAAATCAAATATCACTAAATTAATGAAATTATACAGCAATATGAATACAAAAATAAATATCACATTTTAAAATATCAATAAGAAAAGCACAAAAAAAAAGAAAAATAACACTTGATTTTTGTATGAATAGATTTAATTCAATGGGATCTGTGGGCTTGTCTCTTACTGGCAATTTCGTCCAGTCTAGGCTTAATTGATGAAATCGCCACTCTCAATTCTGATTCATGGCGTTCTTACTGACAATTATTTTATTAAATTTATTTTTAAAACAATAAAGAATAAATCCACCGGTTCAGAACTAAACATTGCACATTTCAATAGACGTATTCACATGACGGCCTTCGTTCGAAAAAATACTGCAGTATAGTGCGATAACGCGCACTGTAAACAAAATCACGGTCACGCTGAATAGAGTGAGGGGATTTTCAGCATATTACTCTCGTAAATACGAAAGATTACAGAAATATAACATTGTGAGCAAAAAGATATATGAAAAAGAACTAAATTTTCTTACAGTTAAAATTAAATCATGGCAATAATCGCGCCCCTCGCGTCATTTGTCGCGCCCCCAAATGGAGGTGCGCACCCCTGCCCTAGACCAACACTCCTAGATAATTAGGAAATGACTTCTAACGTTCTTATTACGTTGACTCTCGGATCGCGATTTTCAAAGAACATTTTCTCGTAAACGACGTCGAGTTGGCACCTAGGTAGAAATAGGAGTCCGTTATTTTACATATGCTTTCATTCTGCAAAGTCTCAATCCGATGCGAGTGTCACAGCTTGGGGGCTTCCCTTGTAAGAGGAAATCAATCATTTTTCGAAACCGCAAAAGAAAATATTTTTTAGAAGTGTCTATTGAAGACGGATATATAGACTAAATAGATGAGTACGATTCTTAGTTCATTTTCCAAAAATAGCAGAAAATTTGAAACATGTTTGTTGTCTAATGTTATCAAATAGGCCATAGATGTGCAAAACGAACACCTATTATTTTCTCAGATTGGTTAGTTATGTTACCAGACTTTAATTTTAGAATTCCAAATAACGTATTGAACCCAGGTTCTACCGCAGATTTCAGGGGAGGCGCGACAACTCTCCTTATATTATCATTCAATTTGCCACAGTGCAGTATGCGCATTTTGCTCTTGAAATTTCCTATGATACGTAGTTAAGCATGGATATTTTGGCATTTATGAATCTACAATACTTTATAGTCGCTTAAAGCTGCTGCTAAAGTCATATTCCTTCGTTTGTAATAAGTAAATAATAAGTTCCATTGGTCGAATAAGAGATTCTTTAATTTACCGTTTGGTGCTTTGAGCTGAAAACGTGCTGCTAAACACTTACGCCAGTTTTATACAAGTTTTCTTTTTATCGACTTTGTCGCATTTTGATGCGAGTAATTACAAATTTCCCAAATTTGCTTATTATGCAAGGTAGTTTTTTCCGAACTTTTTTCTATCTTCTAACTCTTTTTTTCATATTACATGATATGTCGACCCTTTTTTGAGTTAGTTGGAAAGAATTTCCATCAGAAGGTTTCTGTAAGTCATTTACAAGTCATCCCGGAGATCTACGGTAAAAATTTCCCTTTAGATTATTGTATTATAAGCCGACTAAGGTGTATGACAAGGATACCCATTACACCATGTACACACTCTAATTAATATCTTTATTGGCCTGCCTCATCATATCTGGGGAAAATAATATTTAGTATATCTCGGTTCTAGCGTCTATCTCGACGTATTTATTGCTACAATCTAATATATCTACGCTCAATAAAACCATTGGATTCGACGTCCCCAATGAATTTCGTTGGAATATTTTCTGTTGGTACTAAATTCTCCTTTACTTCACGGTCTGCCATCTCTTGTCTCTCAAAAGCTCTGATACGCAGACGTCGTTCTTATACTCGCCATTAAAAAATGGAGACGCGCTCCGCTGAACCATTTCATTGCCATTTGATGGGCGCTCGAAAGGATCCCAGACTGCACAGCAATATTATACGCTCGGATGGATCAGAGAAAAATATACGATATATTTCACACTTGAGACGCATCTTCGCAGAACCGAGTAGGAAAACCCTTTGAACCATTTTTGTCACCGCTCAGCGTTTTTAACGTGTTTTGCTACTGAGCATAGACTACGATATTTGAAATTAAACCCAGGAATTTCGTAAGGATAACTGATGAAACTGTGGAAGCGCGTGAAATTTACGGCAGTGCATTTTTAAATATTTAATTTTGTGAAGTTGCTAGTCCGTACATCATTTAGCAATAGCGTGAATATCACTCCGTTGTGTCCTGAGTTGATTCCAATAAAAACTAGATTATAACCTGAAAAAAAACTGGCCATACTATTAATACTAGCGTAATTTCCCGTCAAAAATGACGGGAATGCATGAATAAAGTAAGTATTAATTTAAAATAAAATTTATACAAAATATTTTAATGAAACCTTCCTTTATATGCACAAAAAAGAAAAAAATGGATATAAAATTCACTCAATTGAATGTTCCAAAAAGTAAAAATAGTTTTGGGCATATTAAAGTTGTGTGGCAAAGAAATATTAGTTATGATTTATATGTACTCAAAATTTCTGCAATATCTCTATATAACTATATCTGACTTAGGGACACACACATCATCAATGAATAATGGAATGTTTATATATGTATGTTACCTTCGTATTGCTTATCGTTACCAAGGTATTGTTTAAATTTTAAAACAGCGTCAAAATATCAAAATTTTAAGCTTTAAGTAACTAAAACTCATTAAATACTATAAACACAACTACAGCGTTTAGTCACACATGCGTTGCAGATAATAAGTGAAGCTTTACGCATAACAAAAGATCCAGTTAAATAGAATTTTGTGGATTTTAGAAGTGTTATACAAAGTCAAGGCCGACCGGCTAAATTTTTGGGATTAAATAAAAATTTGTATCAGTCTTTGTTTACTTGGGAAGGTTCAACTTTGTGGAAAGATTCTGAAATATAAATTAAGATAAAAATTGTAAATTTCCACTAGACAAAAAACCAGTCTAATAAATTCGTCAGTATTTGACTACTCTTCATCTTTACGAAATGTTCAATAAAATAATTGTTTCAAGTTTATCTCTTATACATTTTTGAAAGTTTGTTTATCCAAAAACGAAAAGGACTACACTGACACAACTTGGCATGATATACTTTTATATCCAAAGGAAGATAAAGATGCATGTTTGCATTCCATTCCACAGGCCCAAATTCGATTTCAATTAACTAAAATCGAAAGAGTCAAATTATAAAGTGATCAAAAGTTTTTACCACACTAGAAACCAAAAAAATCAACAGTCATAATGCCTTGAATAAAAAGACAATGTTTAGCCAAAAGAAATCAATCTTTAAAATAATGGTAATCTACAGAGCAGCATAAAATTCAGAACAGAGAAAGAACCGAGTAATTTTAATAAAATAAAAATAAACATTTACTCGCAATTTCACGGGCAACGCCGAGTATATCAGCTTTTATAATATATACAAAAAGTGACAACCTGTAACAAACGAAAGTGAATACGCCATTAGCAAAGAGACATAACGATCCTTGTTCTACAGCTAGTAACAATGGATTATATGGAAATATGTTTCAAATAAAGGTTGTAGGAAATTAAATTTCCTATAACTTTTATTCTAGTACATTTTTACATTTATCAAATATTAAAGCAAATATTTCAAAATAACGGATAAATGACAAGAGTAAACACCCACTTTCGATCGATCGATTTTTACCTAAAACTAATCAGTTCTTCTGACTTTTATAAAAATGTTAAATATAAAATTTTGCGATGACGTGATTAATAGTATTTGAGTAAGAGCACCTACAAAAAGCTATCACACACACTTCCACAGACACAGACATCATCTAGAAAATGGTCAAAACGTGTTCAGGAGACCTCAAAACGTGTATTTCCGTTTTTTATGAATACAGTACTTTCCCCTATGCAACGTTTATGGAGAAAGTTAAAAGGAACGAAATAAGTAACGGTTTTTTGTTTCAGTTCGAGTTGAGAATTTTTTTCCGGTTCGGGTTCGGTTCCACTCTGGCCAAAAATATGATTTTTTCGCTTCGGATTGTCGATTCGGTTCCTGTTCGATGCCCCGATTCTAAATAGTTTAAATATGAAAATAAATGAATATGCTACGCTTATACCCGTGTTAATAAAATGGAGAAAATAAACTCCCCTGGAATTTAACCCATGATCTTATGATAGATGATGACATATTTTAAATGTGTGAGAGGTAGATTGCAGTATATTCCAAAAAATCGTACTTCCGTTTTCCAATTATTCACGTTAAACCATAGTTCACCACCAGAGGTGCGACCGTCAGCGCAACACACAATGAAAACTGCCTTTTATTATATCCGATCGTCTGCCAACTCATTTACGTATATGAAGAATAACAGCGATCCAATTGCACTTCTCTGCGACACTCCGGAAGTCGCTTTGACAACGTATAATTCAACTCTCTGAAGAACTACACTCTGGGTTCTATATTAGACGGAACGGTTCAATCAAACTTGCAGTTCACTTGTTAGTTGAGTATGTATTTCATTTTTGTAATATTTTTGCCTGAAGAACAATGTCAAAAGCTTTCCTAAAATACCGTGTCAATACTAACTCGTACTCGTCGTATGGTATTTTCATAATATCGTGAGTTAATAAACCTAGCCGAGACACGCAAGATCTTCCTGGCCGAAAACCTCGTTAGTTTCGGTTCAGATCATCGTTGTCTTCAAGGAATCGTATTAAAGAGCTATAGATAATGCGCTCAAAGACCTTAAAGAGAGAGGGTGACAGTTATATCGGACGATATTTTCTGCCCTTAATTTATTCTCATTTTCTTAATTTTTGCTCATGTAACGTTGAGTGTTTTCCATATCAAGGGATCTATACTAGGGTGACCAGGCGTCCCGGTTTCCCGGGATTTGTCCCGGTTTTCAGAATTTGGTCCCGGTTTCCCGAATATTTTTGTCGGGACACAAAAATGTCCCGGTTGTTCTTATTTTAAGCGTGAGGGTCTATCCAGCAGTTTTTATTTTCTTTTATGCAAAATCGATTTTAACATCAAACTCGTTCTTTCAAATATATTTCATGAAAGGCGTTCGCATTTCAAATGCAAGAAAAAAGACCCATGAAAGTTCACCAATAGCTGATTCTAATAAAGTAATGACAGAATGTCATGTTTTTCCCTTTCTTCGTAAATACAACTTAAATATGACCTGTGAATATTTTTATGTGAAGATTGAGAATGATAAAAATTTGATTAAGGCAGGCAGAAGTACATACTTTAGAATATGACTGAAAAGGCCATTGGCTCCTAAAATGTTTCATTGTAATACTGCTTAATTATTCGTGAAATGTGTACATCTATTAGTTAATTGCAATCAATAAAATTTTGCTTTTCTTTTGCAAACATATTTACAGTGGAACCTCGGTTTACGAACTTAATTCGTTCCGTAAAACTGTTCGTAAACCGAGTTGTTCGTAAACCGAAACAATTATTCCCATAAGAAGCAATGTAAAATGGATTAATCCGTTCAAGACCCCAAGAAAATGGCCCTTTATTATCTTTATTTTCTACTTCATGCTTCAAATCCTATACAAAACAATAAAAATTCATAGTTTTAACTGAAAAGGAATTGGAAGTAATAAAACAAAAAGAATAAACGTAAAAACAAACTTTATTTCAACTTATCTTACAAAATAGTAAAGTGTTATTGTTTGGAAGGGGAGTCCCCTTCCATGAAAACATCGGGTGCTTGAAGTTCATCAGGTTTCTGTCTCACTAAAAACCTATCCAATGAGATTTGTTTCTTCTTGCTTTTTATAATGTTGCGGAAATGAGACATGACATTATCATTGAACAGATTTATAACGCGATTTGATAAAGATTTATCGGGGTGATATCTTTCCACAAAACTTTGCACCTCACTCCATTTCGCACACATTTCGTGGATCGAGGACCTAGGAACATCTTCCATTCGTTCATCAGTCTCTGAAAATAATATTTCCTCTGTCACCGCCTTTTGCTGCTCATTAAGAAGCTGTTCTAGTTCTTCCGTAGTGAGTTCATTGCTGTGGTCCTCCACTAGCTCCTCCACATCAACATTATCAACTTCTAATCCAATCCTATTGCCTATAAATACAATATCATCGACAATATCATCATACTCAGTCTCATAGCCCTCAATGCCAGATATACAGTCTGGCCAAAATTTCCTCCAGGCTGATTTCATAGTTCAGTGAGTCACTAGCCCCCAGGCTTTGTCAATGAAACTTAAACAATGGAGGATATTCAAATGTTTTTTCCAGAATTCTCTGAGTGTTAATTCTGTGTCAGAGGTTACTTCGAAACACCTTTGAAATAATTCCTTGATGTACAGTTTCTTAAACTTTGAAATGATCTGCTGGACCATAGGCTGGATTAGAGGAGTCGTGTTAGGGGGCAGGAACTTCACTGTGATAAAACCAAACTCCTCAACCAACTCGTCTTGCAAGCCTGGAGGATGAGCAGGAGCATTGTCCATCACAAGAAGGCATTTTAGTGGATATTCTTTTTCTTGGAGGTATTTTCTCGCGCTTAGGGCAAAGTCTTCATGGATCCACTCAATGAACAGTTGCCTGGTTACCCAAGCCTTACTATTAGCCCTCCACATAACAGACAGTTTACTTTTCATTACATTATTTTTCTTAAACACCCTCGGATTCTCAGAGTGGTAGACAAGCAATGGCTTGACCTTGAAGTCCCCACTTGCATTTCCACATAGTAAAAGAGTCAGTCGGTCCTTCATTAGCTTATGTCCAGGCAAAGTCTTTTCTTCCTGAGTGATGTAGGTCCTATTTGGTAATTTTTTCCAAAATAGGCCAGTTTCATCACAGTTGAATACTTGCTGGGGAAAAAAACTCTCAGCTTTTACATAGTCATTAAATTCTTATACATATTTCTTAGCAGCTTCTTGGTCTGAGCTTGCAGCCTCTCCATGCCTAATTACATTATGTATTCCAGTTCTCTTCTTAAACTTCTCAAACCATCCTCGGCTAGCTTTGAACAGTTCAGTATAAGTACTCGTACCAGGGTTTGTTATTAACAGGTCATCATGTAATCGTTTCGCCTTTGCGCAAATTAGGGCTTCAGAAACACTATCACCAGCTAACTGTTTCTCATTTATCCAAATCAACAGCAATTTCTCCACTTCGTCAATCAACTGTGGTCTTTGTTTACTAATAACTTTTACTCCTTTCGCGACATCAGCTTTCTTGATCGTCTCTCTTTTTTTTAGTATAGTACAGATCGATTATTTGGCCATACCGAATTGCGTAGCAAGATCCGAGACACAAACACCATTTTCATATTTGGATATAATTTATTTTTTCACCTCTATCGTTTTTTTATTTCTTTTCAATTTACTTTTATCATTCTTTGGCTTCATGGTGGTCTAAAAAGATAATTTAATTAAGTGTTAATTAAACTTTGAAACAATAGCAACACGTATACAAAAACAATATAAGACTCACTCGAGCAGCAGTCCAATAAATACGACGCACTCGAACAGCAGTCTATCCTGAGTTAACGCTACCGCGAAACTAATACCCTCTCATTTCTCAGACTCAACGGCGCCAGCGCCGGTGCGTCTGTCCGGGGTTTTGCGCAGCGGCGCGCCGAGATCTCAGTCCGTGGAGCACGTGACTGCCTGTTCGTAAGCCGAAATTCTGTTCGTAAACCGAAGCATTTTTTCGTCGGGATTTTTGTTCGTAAACCGAATTGTTCGTAAACAGAGTCGTTCGTAAACCGAGGTTCCACTGTATTTGAAATTTAGAGTGTACAATAAAATAATATCAAAATTCCCATTTTCCCGGTTTTTTTGGAAAATGTCCTTTTCTCCTTCAAAACTCATTTTGTCCCGGTTGTCACCATCATCATCTGGTCATCCTAATCTAGACCCCATTTGGGCATTTTGTGAATATGATCTTTAGATAGGGAGATCGTGGCCGGACAGTTTGCCGACGAACGTTATGCGAAGGGGATAGGTGAGAAAGGTTAAAAAGCGATTTATGAACAATTTCAGGGAAAATTTTATCACAAGTAGCATATAACATTGTACGGGTTATCTTAACTACCAGAATGCATAAACAATTGAAGAGATGGATTGAACCGTCGGAAGTCTAAACAATTGAAGGGGTAAAGTGAACTGCCATTATTATAAACAATTGAACGAGTGAATGGAACCTTATAAAGTATAAACAATTGAACGGGTGGTTTGAGTCGAGGTAATTATAAAGTTTGGATAGTGTAATTCGAGTCGCCAAAAGTATAAACAATATAATGGCTACACAGTGCCATAAGAGATATCAACAATTGAAGGGGTATTTTGTGCTACCAGTAGAATATGATATTGTATGGTTAATTTTTACCCCCTAAATTATAAACAATTAAATGGGTATATAAACAATTGAACAGATAAAGTGTACAACTCGAAGTATAACCAATTCAAAGAGAATGTGCACAGCATTACGTATAAACAATTTAACGTGTAATCTTTAGAACCAGACCTATAAACAATTGAAAGGGTTAATTATACTAGCCTTATTATGAACAATTGAACGGATAATATGGACTACAAGAATTATTAACAGCAGAACGGGAAATTTTTACCACAATTAGTAAAGTCCAACGAAGGCAATAACAGTGTCTATGGACTGGGAGATACATATATAATAATACGTAAGGCATTAACAAATATAAAAATACATTGTGGCCGTAGAGGGGAAAGGGGGGAGGAAATCGTAATGAAACGAGAATTTGAAGAAATTGAATTGTTAGTTGAATAACATTATGTTAAACCATCTCATTTGAAAAGTTTTTGTTATTTTAATTATGTATCCTACTTAAAACCCCTAAATCTCTTAAAACTGATGATGCCACTTCGGATGTCTTCGAAATCTGTCTTGAAATGCAGCATAAACAAGGAAACACGCAGGAAATGGAAAACAGGATTATATATATTTATTTCTCCAAGAGAAAGTACTGAAAACATTGCGTAGTAAGAATCTTTATAGAGAGCGTTTAAATATTTGTTTATAACATTATTTGTTAAAGGGTTTTGTTTTTTTATTAAAACAATTGTCAAATTAAATTTGAATATATAGAAGGTGGTGAACAGGATAAAAAATAGAACATGATCATAGAGGAAAAATTTTAATAGTTCTTTATGGGAAGGTATGAAGGAGATAGTATCAAGATCCAGATTGGGGCTAACAAAGGTGTTTTACACAGGTGCGAGACAAGATAAAGTGATTTCCGTTGGCAGTACAGTTATAATCTCGGCAAAACTTTATTTCCTGAAATCCGAAGTGTGTGCTTGTAATGCTAAAACCGAGATGTTCTTCCCGTGTCGAATTTAGGAGGAAGTCTGCAGATGCAGTTGCTCTTAAGACAAAAGAGACTCTAGGTTTTAAGTGAAAGGAGTACGGCGGCTGATGATATCGGGAGAGTGACTCAAGGCGCGTATCGGGAGTGGTCGAGGGTAAGGGAAGGGTGCACTGAACTTATGCCCCCTTTACACGAGTCAACCAGGTTAGTACGACTTGGATCGTGCGACACAAGTAGAAAGCAGGGCATCGAAACGGAACTGAACCGAAAACCCGAACCGAAAAAAACCGATACTTATGGCCGGAGTGGAGCTGAATCCGAACCGAAAAATCTAAACATGTTGAATCCGAACCGAAACCGAAAACCGATATTTATTTCGCTCCAGTGTTTCGGTTTGCACAAAAAGTGTAAGCGAAAGGCGAAAAGTCCTCAGCGCTCAGTAACCAACAAATGGTCATCATCGCCTTCTTCACGCTACCATATCCTGTCGCCATGGAGTTCTAACCTCGACCAAGTTTACTAATCTTCAGGTTCTTTGAGTCACTCACGAAGACGACCATACAATCTTTTCTAAGATAATATTTGCCGACTTTCGGATATTCCATGGGAAAATTTGTCCATTTGAGAATTCCTGGAAATATATGAATACCTGGTGGGAGAAGGGACGCTTTCTCCAATTTTTCGCCTGCTACAGATGTCCATAACCTTTCATTCGTATGAAAAGTGCGTAGCATCGAACCGTCTGGCCTTGCTATAGATAGAAGAAGGTTCGTTCCACGTTGTGCATATTCTGCTTTGGTTGTCCTTAGTTGCAGTTTAGTAATCTTAAATAGGTATGTATTGTAAATTCGTAAAATTAAATGTTTAATAGGATGTTAATAGTTCCTGAAAATAGGAATAAAAAATGATATTTGTTATTTCTATCATCATATTTAGCTTATCGGTGGGAATGCCCAAGTGTTACCAGCATTGAGGAGCAGATAAATTGTCCAGCGCGGAATAAGTAAGTCTCATTTTCTATATATGTACTTTAATTTCAAGAGAATATTTTGTGTAGTGAGAAATTAATTCAAAGTAATTCATTGTTGCAACTTTGATGCAATGACTTTTAGTATTTGATTGATATCAAAGACAATTTTCAAGTGTCAAATTTCTGTTTCAAATGCAATTTTCAATAATCTTCCATTTATTCTGTCAATTTTAAGTTAATTTCAATGAATGTTTTCTTTGTGGCTTCGCAAAATTTTACATTACGGTCAGTCCTAGAAGACTCCTTTTTCTCGCTTATATTTCATGAATGTATGGGTTAAAAACTCGGGTCTAGTGGGTTATCCCGTATTTAAAAAAAAAAATTATAGAAAATTTCTCTAAAAGTGCAGCAATACATTGATGAATATGCGTGATGTAATTTTCAAAAATAAATCACACAATAATATTGCCGAAAATTTAATGAGTTGGGATATTTAGTATTAAATAGCTCCAGTTTTAGAAAATTATTGTATCTTGTGGTCGCCGCAGAAATGGAGAAGTTATTATTTGTTGACATTGTTATTTCTGTTGTTCAAAGTCTTTTATTAACTATTGAAATTGTTTTTTTTTTGCGGTTACTAAGTGTTGAGTTTAATGAATGAAGTTAATAATTTCATATTCGAAAAATGGGACGGATAAGAGGCAAAAATTCTTTCGTTCATTTTTCGATTATCTAAGTTCGCAGTACTATAAATTTACGGTTATGATATTTACAGAGGTTTAATTAAAATGGGAGGCTACGAATTTTGGATTTGATATTTGGACAAAATGCGGATTGTGCTATTCTACATAAAAATAAAGTCTCTGAATGTATATGAATGCATCCCTGGTTTCGAGAAGTCAGCGTCAAAAATATGCAAAACATCGTACATCGCTTATAATGATTATTTGTTGCATTGTTACTAACATTTGGTTTAGTTAGACGGCTAGTGTGCACGCATTGTACGTTAAGGGCTAGACATCGATTCCGGGTGGCTGTATTTTTTCCTCTTTTTTCCGCGTTTCTCAAAACGTTATTAATATCAGATAATTAAACATTTTTTGATTGAGCGCTTTTTTACATCTAATTGTAAATAGTATCCTGAAATTCACTATATTGGTGGGTGGGAGGAGATGCGATGCACCAATTTTTTCTAACAGCTATCCCATATAACAATATCACTTCCATTATGGTCCCTAATTATCCTATGAAAGTAAAATCTAAAGGGGGATACATATTTATCAGTATATTTATGGATAGCTAAAATATTATATTCATTCGCATATGAGTAGATAAGTAAGTTAAGTAGATCAGGAATCACAACTAGAGGCGTACCTTTGACAAAAAATCGTTAGGGACTGCTTAGTGCACGGAAACCACTGCCACCCACCAACCTGGTGAATTCCAGAGTAATTTTTAAATGTACGTAGATTTTTTTTATTTGTTGCCGGGTGAAAATCTCATGCTTTTGCAAACTCACAATTTTTCGGACGGTACTTATCATTTCATTTTCATGAAACTTTAAAATTCTCACACTACGTGATTAAAAATATTGTCATAGAAAATATGTATCATGTTAATAAACATTTCTCAGCTTTTCTGAATTCTCGAACCCTCAATTTGTGAGGGCTTTTTCCTCATAAAAAATTATATGCATTTTTCGTGCATATTTACTTGATCTCTGACTGAAAAAATGAAACTGCGCATCTGTACCTTTTATTATAATATAAGTAGGTAGTGCACGTGTTCTACAAGTTGTAAATGAAAATAATGTTTTAATTAACTTATAGGCGTTATTAAAACAACGCGGTCTCTTATATTGCCGCACAGTTTGTGAAAATAAAATAATAATTCATTATTAAGCATTCCAACTTTAGCTTCGGTCTATCCCCTTGTTCTCCTGAATGCCGAGCAAATTAGAAAATATGATGCTTTACCAGCATTTTAATTTTATTTAGAATTTTCTATCGCTGGAAGCATGCTTAATTGTAACTCACTTTACACTATTATAACTTGTTGAAATCATTTCGACGCATTATAGCTTGTAATTATTTATCATTTTTAAATTTTATATACTACTTTTAACCCTTTTAATAGAGCATGGGACGAAATGGAGTAAATCCGTGCAGAAAATTCTTCAAATTCAGCAAGATGGAAACTAAGAACATATGTAAAGTTTGCAACGTCGCCATGGTTGGAAATCACGCTGCCAATTTAAAGAGACACCTGAAGCGACATCATAAACAGGAATTTGATGAAGTCCAACAGAAGAAAATGAAAAAAACTTGAAGAGAGCGGTATGCAATTTGGACATAAACCACAGCAAACCATAAACAAATTTGTTGCATCAGAATGTCTCAAAGTGAAATTAGATGAAAAAAAAGGTCATTGATGCTTGTGTAGAACTCGTAACCGTCAATGGTTGCCTATTTGAGCTAATGGAATACTCGGGTTTCCGTAAAATTTTAAGCCATATAGTTGCTGCAATAGGTCAGAATTTTTCGGTCAACGCGGAGAATATAAGACAAATGTCACCAGAAATGTCTTCAAAACTTGATGCAATAATCCGTTGTGTAATGGAGAAACGACTCGTTTCTTTGAAAGTAGATGTTGCTACTAGGTTAAGCCGGTCTGTCTTAGGATTAAATGCTCAATTTGTAAAAGAGGGTAAAATACACTTGTTTACTTTGAGTATGAAGGAATTGGAAGATAGGCACACAGGAATGTATATAAAAAATACAGAGCGTCAAATTTTAGAAAAATGTAATATTGGCATTCAGTACATTTACTCAGTTACCACTGATAATGGATCGAATATGATTAAGTTTGTCCAATTGCTAGGCAAGGATAATGAATATGGTAACGAAGCTACCGAGGAGAAAGAATATTTTGATGAGATAAATTTCTCCGATGAAAGCAGTCTTGTCTCCCGGAATCGGCTTATTGGAATCAAGTGTACAGCGCACACACTTCAATTGGCAATCAAAGATGCAATTAAGGAAGCTGAAATTGGAAATTTTCTAAATGAATGTCATGAACTGGTCCAAAAACTTCGAATTCCATCTCTAGCCTCCAAAATTTTGGAAAATAATTTAAAGAAACATGTCTCGGATTGCCCAACAAGATGGAATAGTACGTATATCATGCCAGAAACATTGTTGGCGTGCCGAAATTTCTGCATTTTATTAATTGACAATAACTTAGATTATTTTTTTCAAGTGATCAATGGACGAAATTGAAAGATATTTTGGAAGCTTTAAAGCCTTTGAAGGAAGTGACCTTAAGACTACACGCTGAACAGCTAACAATGAGGAATTTATTTGGTATGTGAATGGAAACTAAAATTAAATTGCAAAATTTAACAAATATATTTGCTTGCGTTTTGGTTGAACATTTACAGATCAGAGAAAAAATGATCATGGAAAATAAAATCATGTTAGCCGCAGTTTATCTAGATCCGCACTATCAGATTTTACCGAGTCCTCAACAAAAAATAAAAGCTATAATGCATTTGAAAGAGCTGTGAGGAATGATTGAAAATGTAAAGGAAGGAGAAACAAAAACGGATAGAAAGTCAGTGGAATCGGTAATTTCGGATGAAGGTTCCAATGATGAGATGGAGAATTTTCTTAAAAAGATAGAAAAAGACATTATAGTGCGGTCTAATGTAACTGAAATTGACATTGATAAAATTTTGTCTAGTTTTGATGGGGTGAAAAGATTCGAAAGAAAAAAGGGAGTGTTGGAATTTTGTGAAGAAAATCGCTTAAAATATCGATATTTGTATGAAATAGTCACCGCTGTTTTTGGTGTACCAGCTACTCAAGTTCGTGTGGAGGGCTTTTTCGGGGTTGAAATTTATCTTGCGAGATATTAGGGATGGCCTGAGTGAATGTACTCTTTAAGACATTGAACTAATTAGAGCTAACTATTGTTGCTTGTGCTAATGGTTTTTCCCTTTTATTGTTGGTAGATTTTATATTTTTTATGTTAATGCTATTTCATTTTAATATTAGACTATTTAGTAATTTATGAGCAACTTTTGTAACTTGTATATTATGTATATATAATTTTATTATGTTTAATTTTTCTGTTTTAGGCAAGAAAATGTAAGTTTTTGTATTATTTTAAAGTTCTGTGTATTGTAAATCTAAATCAAAAAATTGCTCCTCATTGCATAAAACTATAAATTGACCGAAAGGAAATATTCGGGGGTTAATAAAGTTGTGATGCTCAATTATAAATATAATCTTATATAAATAAAATACGTTCTAATTATTTACATTTTAATAATTTATTTTCATGTTTTGATTATTAGTATTTTAGTGTCACTATTGTTCTAGTGGAGGCGGATTTATTTTAATTAGAAAATTACGTAAAGTAATAAATCAGTTATTTAAAGTTTCCTAAAGATATTTTAAGGTCGGAACGAAAAAAACCTGGTCGAACCGGTTCACTGATGGTTGCCGGAGCGAAACCAGAACCGAACCGAAATCTTGTGATTTGAGTGAACCGGAACGAAAACCAGAGCGAAAAACATTACCGTTCGTTGCCCTGGTAGAAAGCAAAAATTGTGATACATTCCTTTATTAAAAATTTTCCCAAGTTCCTCCCTTATAGTCAGAAAAATTAGTAGCATGCCAGCACCAAATAACTCAGTGGAGGCCATTTATGAAATTAAACTAAAGCTTTTACTTAGCAATAATGAGTACGATAAATGAAGATTATTTATTTTTCAAATTTTTAAATAATGAAAATTTGGGTATTTCAGAATTAAAAATTATCTTCGAATTTGATTCAACATCGGCCTTAATTCTCCTATCAAGGGGTAGGCAACTTTTTTGCAGGACGGGCCACATTTGTAGGTTTGAATGCTCTGGAGGGCCGCATTGAATGTCATGAAAGCTTCGGCAGGCCGGATGAGTGTTTGCATCAGAAGTTACCTAGAGGTTCTGTGGTCCCAGATGAGTGAAAATCAAGGCTAAATAATTATCTAGCGTTAGAACCTCATCAGAAAAGGTTTTGAGAGCATAATTTAACTGAAAAAATATGAAGTAGACTATGTAAAAAATTTCCGTTTCCATTTTTACCAGGACTTTGAGAGCCGCATAAAGCGCCCTCGGGGGCCGCACCTTTGCCCTCGGGGCATAGTTTGCTCTTATAGATTAAAATAAACTATATTTGATCAGTTATATCTTGTCAAGCGTTGAATTTAAGCCTAAATTGGAATATAAACAATCAACATTACTCCTTATAATTTTTGCTCGAATGAAGACGATTATCTATCTTTCTAAAATTATGTATATACTATCGGTAATGTATAAAATCCGGAATTGTGTATAATTTCTAGGCAATTTATACAAAGCCTAAAACTGTTAGGCAAAGTATGAAATAAATCGTAAAATGATAAACAGTATACGTCACTATTCGGGCATCCAATTACCGCTGGCCTGGTGAGGGAGAGATTCGTTTAGTCAAGGTGCCGCAGGCGCCCAACACTCGTTCAATCTTCAATATCGTCAATATGACAGTCAAGGCGTTTAGGAATTACAAATGCGACAAATGAAGTACCTACAAATGCGCATCATATGCGCATATGTAATATGCATATATGTAATCGTATTTTCTTGCACCACAATTTTGTTCCTAACTTTACAAGACTTCCGCTCCCATCACACTGAGCACAATTGGATTCATTCACTATGCGTCAAACGGCTGTGCGCTTTATTACGCGTTTTTACTTCTATGTAATTTCCATTATGGGAATAAGATTTTGAATATTTTTCACTTCATAAAATACTTGATCTCCATTTATCTGATTCCGATTCATGTCCAGTGAAAAAATAAATGTCAGAATATTTCGGAAAATTTCCCCGAAAATCAAAATTTACTCAATTTACTATACCAATTTTTAATACAACAATAGCCTAGATTTGAATATTGGATTGAATATTGAATATTCAAAAACAATTTTCAGCCTTGATTGTTCGGCCCGCGAGCATAGAATAAATTGGCCAAGTAAAAAAGTTTGGAGATCACTGTGATTGATAACAACAAAATATTTTCACTAATTTGGACTCAGGATTGATAAATATTATCATCGCCAAAATATTACGGGCATACACGGATAAGTATTATAATTAAGACACTTCCTATTCTTCCTACCTCTCTCTCTTCCTCCCATTCTTCTCTCTCCGTCCCGTTCTCCCTCCGTCACTTCTTCCAATTCCCTCTCGCTCTCTCCCATCCATTCTCCCTCGCTCTCTCCTTCTCACTCACCCCTAAAGAAATGTAGCTATCTGTCTCACTATTACAGTACTCTCCAACCGGTGTGTCGCGGCACACTGGTGAGCCTTGACGAATTACTTTGTGTGCCGCGAGATGTTCGGGGCTTATGCAAAGGAAAATCCGAATTTGTAATTCTCAAGCTACAAACGAGCGTAATTAGTTTATTCATCTGTGGATTTATCAATTAATGATTTCTCCCTAAAATCTTGAGACGAATTCATTGAACTCGTGAGCGATCGCAATTTTAAGCTGAAGTTATATGTTGTGACTCCGGACAGTGGCGCGCCTACCCGGGGTGCAGTGGGTGCAATGCACCCGGGCGCCGACTTGCGGGGGCGCCTTCCCATTAAGGTATTTGTATCTATATATTGTTGCAATTCGAGTTGTACGTTCTGTTTGGGAATGTTTCCTCCTTAGAGTGAAAAGGGAAAGTGAGAGATACTAAAGTCACACGAAATTTTCGACGCAAAATTTTTCCGATCCCTTGCGATACGCGGTCGCGTGACTCAAGGACGCTAGAACACGTATCAGTGGCGACCGAAAATGGGTTCACCGTAGGAGTTGCCAGAAGGTGGGGGCGCTACTCTGTTAATTGCTATCCCGACCCTAGCGAGGAGCTCCAGCTGAGGTGGCAATCCTTTCGTAAAGTACCATCAGGGCCGGCGTGAGGTAGGGGTGAGCCGGGCGGCTGCCCGGTGCGCCAAATTATTGGGGGCGCTAACCGGATCATCTATGTATATTTTATTTGCAAGTGAATAAATTTTGGAAACAAATTTACATCACGGGATAGGTGAAAATCTACATGGAATTTATATTTATTTTCATTATCGATTATTTTACGGAGCAATGGACAAATGAGTAAGTTATTCTAAGAATATTTATACAAAAATTTACGGACGGGAGCGCTGGAGTACTTTCTCGCCCAGGGCGTCAAAATACCTTGGTCTGCCCCTGAGTACTATTTCACTGGAAGAATACCAGACGTCTACCATTATTTTAATTCTCCCTCTTACCTAGTCTTGAAAATCCCAAATCTATTTAAAATTGGTTTGTAATAGCTTTTCCGAAAACTATCTTTCCTTACTCCTTAACGTCCCCCTCCTACGTTAACGTTCATATTAATTTCGAAATAGTACAAAGCTCTTAAATCTCTTGAGCTTTCGTTGGAGAATGATTGCTTTTCCTCAACGGTGTGCGAACAGAAGAGTGTGATACTTGAAAGTAGGAAGATAGTATACTTCGTTCAACGAAAAAAAAATTCCTTTTTGAAGCTGAGGAGATAATCGTTCATGTAGAGGATAACTTCATATACGTAGTGTTTATTTTCTTTATTTAATTGAGGAGGTATTTCATATAACGTGTTTCAGTTTCTACTCGAAAATTATTTTATTGCTTTCCGCTCATAAGTCCTAAATTGCTTTGAGTTTTTGATAAAATTGTAGGTAGGTAGTTATAAAAGATAGCTTGAATACGCAGCTAAATCTGTCATAATTATAACATCTTAACAATTTTAACTATGTTCACGCGTTTTTGAAGAGTGAGTTTACAGTGATTTACTCCTGTATTTGGTCCTTGTATCGAGCCCACATAAATTTATCGATTTATATACACATGATATCTTTTGAATACGAAAGGATTCCTTTATTTTCGAGGATCGACAGAATGGCAAGGCGATCATTTTGCCATAAGCCCAGCGCCAGTGTTTTGTATTAGCACGATTCTTTATTTATTATATCCTTATAGAAGATAATGTAGACTAGTTTTACTAGTGGATATTATTTTTATCAACAACTTTCCAAATAAGTGTGTGTATATAAGGTTACGTTTGGTTTCGCATTAATTTGTACATCATATAGATCCGCGATGGTTTGCTAGTACTCAGAAAGTTATAAAAGTTCGAGAGGTAGGTTGAAAATGTCTTTAAGGGTGGATTGCTAAATTAGATTTGATATATGTTCTGGTATCTATTATTAAAAGGTGGGGAATGAGTAAAGTGTTTTGGTAGGAGCGCGAGTTTGAGGATTGTTATAAACAGTTTATTAAAATACTTTGATAAAATGTAATAAATAAAATTAAACGCAATGAATTTTTAAGTTCATTTCAATAACTATAAAAATAATCATGATCTTTTATGACCAAAACCAGGGGCGGATCGAGAAACTCCCCAAGGAGGCGATCGCCCCAATTGCCCCTCCACCTCTTGATTTCGCCTCAGGCGACGACCATACATTTTGAAATCCCAATCCCCATCAGAATGTATCTTTCCCTTGTCATACAGTCTTAATCTTCTTAATATTAAGTCTTAATCGCCCCTCCCTTGGATCAGCCACTGCCAAAAACCAAATTAAGTACAATTGCCATGAGTGGGTATATTTTAAATATGATCGAAAATTTGATAAAATCTAGTAAATGGAATTTTTCAGATATAATGCAAATCATTAGTTTTATTTTTTCGTTTTCTTAACCATCTTAGTCTTACCATTTTTTATAGTTACATTTATATTAATTAATTTATACATTTATCTAGGTAACGGGATCGAGTATTCACTTTTAATCAAATATCGGCGAGTTTCGCTCAAGCAGACATTATATTATATGTGCATCTTTATATTTATGCAACGAATTATTTCATTCATTCCGTTCTGGGATACATCGACAGAAATCCATCAGCTTGTCTGCACTCTCTATCGATGAAAAAAGTCGTATTTTTTCACACCACAAAATTCGCTAGCAGGGGGGCGCCACAGAGATGATATCTTGCACCCGGGCGCCAGACACCCTAGGCGCGGCCCTGACTCTGGATGAGTTTTGGCTGCTAGTGAGGAATGAATACCCAACCATAGCTGAGTGTGCAATTGATGCGTTGTTACAGCTTCCTACAACATATTTATGTGAATTGAGTTTTTCAACATTGTAACTGATTAAGAACAATAAGAGGTCGTGTCTGAAGTACCTCAATCAGGAACTTCATTTGGCTCTTTCCACCATAGAGTCGAACATCAAAAGACTCTTTTTCAACACAGGAACAGGTTTCCCACTAATAAAAATTATTCAATAAAGTACTGGTATTTTTAATTCGCTTTTTTTAAATCCATGTCAGTAGACATTAGGTCTTACATTAAATGTGACACTTAAAAAAATTATTATAAATAATAATATGAAAACTAGTTATGATCCCATGCATCTTCAGATATGAAGGCATTCATTATAGGGAAAATATTTTCAAGACGTCTTCGATGTAATTATAATCGTGCTGTACTGCATCTGAACATTGTCATACTGGTTAAACTTTGAAAAAATTAATTTTGGTTTTATTTCACAATTCCACTGAATTATAAAAATGATTTTCAATTAATATTAGTCACAATTTATTCCCGTCTTAAGAAATTTTATTTTTCATTTATTTATGATATTGTCGATTATTTTAATTTTCTGATGATGTTGCAAAATAGTTGTAATGAAAATCTTCAACAAAGTTTCCTGTGAAATTAATTTCGGTGTGACGCGATGAATAAAATAATCTATAGGTGTGCCGTGAAATAAAAAATGTTGGAGAGCACTGCACTATTGGATTCTCAAATGTGGCAGCATAGGCAGTTGCCATGGTAACTTACATTTTTCAATGTTGACAATCTGGGAAGAAATCCCCTTTTTTCTGATTAAAAGCAAATTTATATGCTCATTCGGCACGGATTCGAATTCTTTCTTCAAAAAAATAACAATTATTCTTTTAGCAAATAGAACTGTTTAAATTCCAGGTACGTATCGTAATTGTAACTAATTTAAAAATGTATTTTATTATTCCCTGCAATGATTTACATGCGTTTCCCCAATGGATATTTATCAATGCCACAAACTGACAAACTTACATTCGGCAAGTAGGATATAAGATTAGCCATGGTATGGTGTGTGGTATGCTAAACATAGCAGGAATAAACACATCTATAATACATTACACAAATTAAAGAAACTCACTGGTTGTGAACAGAAAGACATTTATCAAACATTGGTTTTGGAATTGATGGAAGACCATCTTAATGGTCGAGCTTCAATTCAACAATCACCGCGAAAAACACGAGAAAACCCCAGTATATAAACTGGAATTCAAAAGGGAAGAAAACCCTCCTGCTAAAAATAAAAGAAGGCGTACTTTCTGTAAAAATCGGATAAGTAGGTATCAGTATGTGCAATGCTAAACGTACTTTTTTTAGAACACTTGCAAGAATTGTGCTAGGAGAAGAGACAAATGATGTGTTATTATGGTATTTTAGTTTTGTAGGAGATATGTCATTATTACTTTAATTAATAAGTTGTGCCAATACTGAGTATCACTTTCTTCAATCAATATTTTTAGAAAACGCGATGAAATAAATAAATAATTCGTTATAAGAATATAAATCTATCAGGCGTTACGTAACATTGATGTTAGTTTTCATTATGTGTATCTCATAGAGTTAAAAACGCGCGCTCCACCACATGGCCATCTTCGGGGGGCAGTTCGGGAATGTTCGGTCATGCTTCGCATCGCCTCGATGGAATCGCTTCCGAAAAAGTAGAGAGCCTCTCCACTTTTGTGGAATCGAAATGCGCGTTGAACTACCAAGGCGAAAGGGGGTTTACACGGTCGATTTGCTCTCACTTTGCTTTCGATTCGTCAGTCGTTCTACACTGGTTGCCCCGTGTAAATGAGGCTATTTCTCTGTGGTAGCTCAGCATGGCTCTTTAAGACAATGACAGGTACCTTAGAAAAGGATTAGTAGGGATTTCCAAACGTATCGTAGTTGTCTGGTTGTAAATCGTTTCCCTTTCTTCTGTACTGGTTGTATGACGATAAAATATATTGACATTCGAAGCAGTGCCTCGAGCCCCCCTGAATAGATATAAGTTTTAACTTTATTCGCCACGAGCCGTTTGGTAATGCAAAAACTTGATGGGAATGACAGATTTCGTTGGTCAAAAGGAAGACGAAAATAAAAGTGTTTTGTATGTTCTTCTATAAAGCTGATCGTGAACGACGCTAATTCTAAGATACTTCTAGAAAGGCTAGAGATCTTAAATTTGGCATACTGCTCGATAACAACCAATAATCAACGAGAAAAATCGAAGTCTTTAAAAATTTGAATTTTGCGAGGATATTTTTTGACCCCATTGTTCCATTTCAATACCCCATAAGAAAAGCACGGATTCAATGTGGACCATTCTAAATATGCTTTTTAAAATTAACATAAAAACACGAACTCGGGATGAAAACAGTGCTGTATATGAAAAGGGAGGGTTGCGAGAAACAATTCAATAGTAAATAAACAAAAACTTCTTTATCGTAAACAGGAAAAGAATACATTCACGCTGCAGATTGCTGATAAACACCGTCGCAGGACCTAAGTCTAAAGGAGGCACATGCACACGCAGAAAAATACAAATCCTCCGAAAGGTACTCACACAGTATACTCTAACCAAAACTATACTATGTGACTGCCTTTCGGGGAATTTGTATTTTTCTGCGTGCCTCCTTTTGACTTAGGTCCTGCAACGGTGTTTACCAGCAACCTGCAGCGTAAATGTATTGTCTTCCTGCTTAGGGCGAAGGAGTTTTTGTTTATCTACTACTGTTGTAGATGAAAGAATGAAGGTGTTAATTCTTGAAGATGAAATTCAAATCCGTTCCAAATTAGCGTAAATTAGACAAAAAAATAATAAAAAATTCCAACTTAGATAACAACAAGTTCAAGACTTTTAAAAGTGAAATGGCAATCTAATTAAAGATTGCATCATTGAGTATTGATTTTGATCTAAGCAACTGCAATAAATGCTTTGATGCAGATCATATACTAAACGTTCACCTTACTATTGGGTTTGTTTTTGTTGATACTCCACATTTTTTCACACTCTCGACTTTTGACTCTTCTTTTCCGTACGTTCTTCGTTTGAACACGCGCTCACTCTATGCTGCGTGTTATCTATTATGGTGCGTTATGCATGGAAATTTAGGGTAACTTTTAGTGGGAATTTTCGAGGGTATAAAATAGACAACATCCATCGAAGCTCGAAGGGCTTTGAGGTCCGAGTGAAGCGAGGCCTGGACGAGGGGAGTTGGTGGCCGTGAGCCCCAGGAGAAGTGACCATACTTTTCACAGCGTAAGAACATATGAAAGAGAAGGTAGAAGTCTTGATATTTTACTCTTCTGAGATTGAATATTATGAAGTGCTCTCTTAGGATTTAACTAGCTTTGATTGCTACTAGTCGACGCTATTTTTATCAACTGGAAACGATATACGATCAGTATCCAGAGTAGCATAAGTGAATGAAAACATAATTCATATGATCGAAACATGACAAATTGGACTGACTTAAGAAACTGGTGGAAACTTACAGAGGTGAAAACAGAATGTGATACTTGAGGGCGATTGCTCATAAATTGTAATATTAAAAAATATGAGAAATTATAACAAGTTTTGGTTTGATTTATTAAAGATTCTGAATAAAATCATTGGATGTTACAATTATTGTAAATTGATAAATGCATGAAAAAGGGAAGAACTCATCCCATGCCTTCCTAGCATAACTACGCTAATATTGCATCAATATATAAATTTTAAGATATTTTAATTGTCAACAAAACAGGTCTGCACCTCATGAAATCAATTTTTAAATGCTATCTTATGAGATATAGATATTATCCCCTGAAGTAGAACCCTGGTTATTTTCCGAAATTATTTCTACGCCATTCCCTTTTAATATCCAAATCGACCATTCTCGCCAAATTCTTTATTTACTTAGTTGTAAAGTTTGTTAAAAGTTTAGTCAGAATTTCAACGAACAAGGTTAAGTTCGGTAATAAGTATCTCTTAAATCCGATATATAAGACAATCACACATATCATTTTAGAGAAGAGGGAGTTGGATGAGAGAAGGGAGGATGGGACCTATCTTTTGATACAAGCAGCAATCTTCAATAGCTTAAGAAAATGAACTACCTGCATAGCTAGAACTTTAGTTATTTTTCAGTTACTGTCTTATTCACTTCTTTTCGTTTCGATAAATTCCCCAAGCATACTAGTTCATGTACCGCATTTATAGATTATAATGATAATTAATTAGGCAACTATCAGGGAAATTCCCAATTTTTTTAAATTTGTTCCGGTCCCCTTCCTCCCCCTAACTTTATAAAGTACTATGTTCTTGTGTATTATTAATCTGCATGTAATTTCCAGCCGAAAGATATTGCCCACGATTCATTACGATTTCCTTCGCCCCCTTTCCCCTCTTCGGCAACATCTTTTTATATTGATTAATTCCTTACATATTATTACGAATATATTTCCCAGTCCACAGACACCTATATTGCCTTCGTTGAATTTTACTAGTTGTGGTAAAAAATTTCCGTTCTGTTGTTAATAATTTTTGTAATTCACATTACTCGTTCAATTATTTATACATCCGTCGGTTCAATCCACCTGTTCAATTGTTTATATATTCCGGTGGTTTACATTACCCGTACAATATTATTTGCTGCTGGTAATATAAATTTTCCGTTAAAGTGTTTATTAATCGGTTGTTAACATTTCCCGCCTATCACATCCTGTCCACATAACGTCCTATCAGCATAACGTCCGTTCGGAATAACATCCAATCGGCATAACGTCCGTCGGCATACCGTCCGGGTAACTGGTAGATAGTTCATCCACTAACACGTTTATGATGAATGCTGGCATGGCTTCCGGTCCTGGCGATTTCCTTTTATGAACCTACTTTACCAGATTCACAATGCCTTCTTCAGATATACAGTAAAATCTCTTTACAACGTACTTCACAATACCGTACTTTTTGTAAACCCCCGTAGAATGTCTTATAAGCTTTTTAAAAATATTTCAGTTTTCAGTAAAATTTGCCTATTTTTGCCTATTACGTATATAGTTATGACGCTCCGAAGGATTTTTCAATAAAATGTGTTTTTTCGTCTGAAAGTATTTCGGAGTGAAAAATTACAGCATCGCCTTCTCTCTTGGTGATGTTTAGTTTTAGTGATGTTGAACTACTAAGATCTCTAACATCCTCGATCACAGAGTTGGGGGACGGTAAAAGTTGCAAAGGAAATCTTACTATATCGCGTATGAACTGAGCACCACACCATTTCAAAGTGTTCATTTATTCCAGTTGGCTTAATACAATGTATCTAACTGCCATATAAACTCCACCTCTGACTCTTCCCTTTCTGTATTTGCGATACATCACGTAATCTGGTGGGAAAATCACGTTAGAATTGATTTCGTCACATTGCTAGCTCTCATTTTCCAACACCAAGTTCGCACAATAACTTTTAACTAAATGGCAGCTCGTTGCTTCCAAAATTTTTGGCAGTTTACAATGGTAATTTTTACGTCTTTTAATATATTGTCTACAGATATTTTTGTAATGATTTTTGTAGCATCACCTTAGTCCCTCTTAAAAAACCTACCATCAATGCTCGCCGGCCCTCAATCGCCTGAACATATTACTTCTCCTTGAGCTACTGCTCTACTTGGAGCACCTAAAGTCCTTTCTACTAATATCGGATGGATCACATTTTTATGTAAAAGGGGCAAAAAAACCATACGATTTCGCTTACCTATAAACTATGCTCACAAAGCTCGCTAGATTTAAGTTCCTGAAATTGGCTTAGTAAACTATTCCTGACTGCGGTAAAAACTCCACCGCCGACACTTTCCCTCCTATCATTGGTGGGAAAATCTCGTTAGAATTGATTTCTCCTTTAGCCAGTTCTCAGTTTCTAACACCAAGTCTGCACAAGGACATTTGACTGAATGGTATAAGCTTGTTTCTTTCTAATACTTTGGAGACTTATAATGATAGTTTTTAGAAAAGGGATAAGGAAAGAGACAACAATTACTAAGGCTTAAATATAATATTGAAAATGTAAAGTAACCTTAAGTACCAAGGCTGTGCTAAGAAGTTGTGCTGCGCGACAATTAACTACTTAGGTTGGGGTAAATATATAACGAAATGGTTATCAGATAATATAAGTCAAGTACAACGGTTAATATAAGTATATAAAATGTAATACAATAATAATATAAAATAAAATGTTAATTCTATTTAACAATACTCTTTATATTACCCCAATGCTACTGCTGCTATGGTCGACTATATCCGCAGGAGCTCGCTGGAGGAAGTGAAAGACACCTCCGTCCTCTTCGACAGCCAAGATAAAAAAGGCTTACAAGTATACATATATTACACTCGTTAGTAATGATGGTTTACTGAGGATCTAATGAGTGAACAAGCGCTCGAGAATAATCTGTCCCCTGGAAATATGCAAGAGCCCTCAACGAAACATTGAAACTCATCATTTAGCTTATGCTTCAATACTCTTTTACCCAATGTGAAGTTCGAGAAGTAGGGCGGCTTGATTCGTAATATTCGGAATTAATGCAAGTGTTGCGTTGATATTGGAGGAACTTGAATAGGGGTCACTGTGGGTTTACAAACTAGTTACACTAGTTAGAATTTTATTCTCAGATTTTTTTATAAAATGAAATATTGAAAAACAATTAAAAATTGTTTCAAAATATAATAACTGATATAAATTGCAGGACTATCAACAATCGCAACGACGATTATTAGTGTGTGTGTGTGCATATTAATGGAAAGATTTTCATTAGCTGTGATGATAACAATATATGAAGAGAGAAATGAACTTTCTTTTTGTTTGTGGCAAACTTATGGTCTCAAGTTGTTTATAACGCAAGATCCTAACTGGTGTTTTGTCTAATAATGTTGATTTCCGCATCGCCGAGGGGAAATCTTTAGGGATCAGTCACTTAGTTGCTGATTTTATGGCGTTTCGCTTTTTTATTTATCCTCGTTTTTTCAGAATCGTCTTATCATTTCTTTGCGACCGTTTACAGTCACCTCGGTTTCGTTGTGTGTGTATATATATATATATATATATATATATATATATGAATATATGCACACACACACACAAACACACACACACACACACACACACACACACACACATATATATATATATATATATATATATAAACACATATATGCACACACAATAGCCGCTCTTCAAACTGTAATCAATGCAATGCATTTTTAACTCAGCAAATTTGCTTGCTTGCACATACAATTATAAATCAAACATTATTTCTCTTGACTATATAGTGCCCCCTGTAGGTTTATTTATTGAGAAAATGTTTCACAAAGTATATACATACTTAAAATAGCATGCTGTTTATTTTAAACAAAGTTCAATGATTCCCTGGTATTTTCATGCAATTATATATACTCTTCTCCATCTAATCAATCATTTGTTACTCTTTCACTGGCGTATATAACGTCTGATTTTGCAATAACTTCTAGATAAACTGGCAATTATTTTATTATTACTGCACAATTAACCG
The DNA here is from genome assembly GCA_028673005.1 of Tanypteryx hageni. Lineage (NCBI taxonomy): Eukaryota > Metazoa > Arthropoda > Insecta > Odonata > Petaluridae > Tanypteryx > Tanypteryx hageni. The sequence continues at coordinate 2,957,039 of CM054120.1, forward strand.
TTAGATTAGGCCTCGTGGGAACCTTAGGTCATTTGAAATTGTAATTCATTCATACAAACCACCGTATTTTCTCGTATGATCGGCATAAGAGTTTTTAAGAATCACTCAACAGCAACTTTGGAAAATAATACTTGAAGTGCAGGCATGCTTTGCATCCCAAGTAAGGCCTTGTCATTAATCACTTATTTTAGGTGATACTTACAATGCATTAAACCTTTGTTATAATATAGTAAATCTATCTAGTGGTTACTTGCCATTTTATCCACTTTCTGCCGGCTCATAACACCTATTATACAATTCTAGCTATGGAATCCTTCCTCGTTAATTTTGCAGATTATTTTCTACAGATATTTTACATCGTACTGAGTGTCTCTCACTTGTTATTGAAGAGGTGTGCGAATATGGAGCATGAGGAAAAGTTTGGTTCAAGGTAGGCGGATGACAACAGCCGAAGGTAACTTATGAACACCTGCGCCGACGCACAATGGCCTTTATACGCATAGTTCTTGTCCTTTAACCCTTTCATTTATTGAAATGGTAAAGTAGTTTGTCCGTGAGGCACATATCAATATCAAAATAATTTACGTTCAGTGAAAAAGAAAAGGAAAATTATACATATTCTACTATTTTGGCAAGATATTTGTCGACTATAACGTACACCATCATAATGGACGCTATTCCAAGTTACACCCTCACTCTGTTATAACAAATTATATTTTGACACGAGGGTGTACCACCAACATCCTTAAACTGACCACAAGAGGAGAAGCATATTTTAAGCATTATAATCAAAAGTGTTATCAATATTGGCACACTTTTTCACTCTTATCTCAATTATATCATACAAAATCGAGAAATCAGCTTTGTTGCTCTATTCTCAGAAATATCAAGTTCCCACAAAATTCAGGGAGCTCCTCTATCCATTGTCAAATCGAGCTTTCGATACACTATTTTTTGATCAATGAATCTATTCACGTACTTTGTTTGGCAGGCCCCAGGAGAAGTCGATTTCCTACTACTTAGCACGTTCTACTAGGTAAAATGCACTTCTCGAATCCCTGGTCCAATATTCGGAAGTGGGACAATGAGTCAATAAAATACCAAATGCCATTCGTACTATCACAAGATTGGAATGTATCCTTTCTCAGTATTGTTGCAGACATCATTTGAAAGGAAGCAAGGTCTCATTCGAAGTTCCTTAAGTGATCGAACATGCAGGTGCGTCAAAGTGATCACCGCGTGCCACTGCCGCTCGGACGCACACTTGCAAGACGACGGTCTTCGGGGCTTTGCTGCATTCACGCCGCGCCGACCCACAACGGCCTAATCACCGCCCTCCGCCGAATCTCCCTTCCGAAGCAGATCCATGGGCTGTGCGGCGGTCGGCTGGTTGAAGGCGAGGGCTGCGCTTTGCAACTGGAGGTTCGCAGCGTGCTGGTGGAACGATGCCACCGTTTGGAGGCTCTGCAGGAGGGCCGCAGAGTGCTCCTGGGCCTTCCGCCTCAACTCTGCCACGCTGGACGACCTCTGCTGGTCCGCGGCCGGCGTGAGGCGGTGAGGGTGAGGCTGGGCGAGGGTGTGGTGAGGCGCTGAGGGCGGCGGCAGAGGCGGCGGCGTGTGAGGCGCGGAGGGCGGGGAGGCGGAGGAGGCCCGCAGGGACGGAGAGAGTCCTCTCTGGGGACCGTGCACCGTCTCTGGTAGGATGCCGCCGCCGGATAGTGAAGCGATAGGGTGCACCCGAGTTCCGAGGACAGAAGGCTTGATGGGGCAGCACGAGCAGAGACCCGGGAAACCTAAGGGCGAATATTACTCGGTTTGATTCAAATTATGATACTGAAATTAAGTGGTACAGTTTGATAATAGGATGATATTAAATGTAGAAATAATTTATTCAAATACTTTTTTCGATGAACAGTTGAAAAGCTTTACAAGCTCGGTGCGGGTGAAGCATATAGCTATAAAATTTTGCCAGAGATGTGAACTTTATATAACTAATGATAGTAAAACATGGATAGAAAAAGTTAATATTGAAGAATTTAGGGCGACTCAAATAAAAGTGAACTGTGTAAAGAATTTTAACATAGAAATTCTACGGCTTGTAGGATTTTTTCTAATCGACGGAAAATGTGCTGTGCCGTGGATAGTTCGAGTCGACTTGGGAAACGTATCCGGCAACCCGTGCGGTTTGATGTAGACAAGACATTGATTAAATGTTTTAAACTACAAAGAAGCTTATACATACCGATAAATGGGCCTATATTAAAGATAAAAAGAGTTAGCAAGTTTGTTTGCAATTGAGAATTTAAGTTGTTATAACGGTTGGATAGGGTGATTTAAAGTAAGAGCCAAAATTAACTTTGGCAAAGTAAGTGGCTAAGCTAGTAACGTAGACCTAATTAGTGAATGGTTAAAAAAGGTACTTATGGCTTAAATTTTATGAGGGTTATAGAGACTAAAATTTTTAGAGGGGATGAGACTGGGGTGTTTTTTAAGCTAACTCCGGACAAGATATTAAAATTCAAAGGCTTAAGTTGTGTAGGAGGAAAATTATGGAAGGATATGATTATACTTTTTGTTTGCGCCAATATGGATGGGAGTGATATTCACAAATTGTTTGTGATTGGAAAACCGAGAATTTACAAGTGTTTTAAAAACGTTAAAAGTTTGCCTGTTCGCTACCAGTCAAACAAAATAGTTTGGATTATCATTAATAAAGTCAGGCTCAACCTTGTGGATTACGTTAACTATTTCTGAAGGAGTTACTATAAGTTGGGATCGTAAACTTTATTCTCAAAACAGGAAGATTTTGGTATTAATTGATAATTGACCAGTTAATTTTAAGTTTGGATCAAAGTTAAGCAACATGAATCTTGCTTTTCTGTCTTATAACAATGCAAGTGTTCTTCAACTAATGTACGAAGGATTAATTAAAATCCTAAGATGTCATTTTTTAAAATTAATTCTCTTTTGAATGATTGATTAAAGAAGATCCTCAAATTTCACTACAGGACGTCATCAGAACATTAGACAAAACATGGGGACAAGTGACACAGGAAACGATAAGGAATTGTTTCAGTCATGCCGGTCTTTCTATAACCAAGGTAGTAGTCGCCAATATTAATGAAAAGCAATATCAGAATGGTTGATGAAGATTAATGTAGAAAATTTTATAAGTGGTGAAGACATCTTCTCATATCCAGAAACCGACCAGGATGTGGTAACAACAGAAGCTCATACGTACCTAGACATCATGATAGGGCAGCAGGGAAAATGTGGTAATTAAGAAAAAGAAGAAGAAATGGAAGAACCTGTTCCCACTGTTGAAGCTTTACAAGGAAACAAAGTGACATCACGTTTTTATGAATCGAAAGACACTAATGAGAAGACATTAAACATTAAGGACGACTTCGTAAAACACTTCAAGTTGGCACATATGACAAAAAATCAGACTACTTTATTAAGTACTACAAATATTTTTATTATATTTGGCATACTTTCTACTTGTCATGTACTGTGTTAAATATTGAAATTTAAGATAATATTATAAATTATTGAATTTGGAGTCTGTTGAATTCTGTTCCCATGTTATTTCGAATATTAGGACGCTCGATTATAACGACAAAAATTTTCCAGTTCCTTGTATTCGTTATAACCGAGTTTTATTGTAATTAGCCTTTGCAGTGAAAACGACAAATTTATGCGCATCTTATCGGATTCTACACAATTATACGGATTTATTTTGAATAAATTGTAATTCTGTCATTTACCAACATAAACGCCACTATTTAATCGCTCGGGCCAAACTATTTATGTCTAACCTGCTTTAAAATGCAAACTCTAATCCATCGTGCCGATAACCGCCGTCGCCGACACTATGGTAGAGTGAGACTTGGAATGAAACATTTTCAATTACGTACTTTTAAATGAGAAAATTGTGTAACTAACGCATTTTATAACTTTATTACTCATTTATACTGCCATTTAGTAATCTACTAGATTACAAGACTATCGGAAAAATTAAATGGCCCATAATTTTAATTTATTATCGGAAAATAAAGTAAATTTTTAATGCATAACGAATAATAAAAAGAGAATGAAAGTTAATATCCCTTAATTCTCTCCAAAGATTCGTTTGAGTCGGTATATTCGATTATAATATCACGGCGACTATTTTTTAATATGACAGGTACAAATCTCTGTATATTACACACGAACGAGACCACACAATCAATATTTATAGCCATCTAATACGGGTTTATGAAATTGATGATTTAATGCTACGCAAGCTCCACTTAGTTTTTATATATACTTTATTATTATTACGGCTCACTTCCATTCACAGTGATAAATTAAACCACGACATATGCAAGTACGGAGTACGTCTCGAACCGATTTTAGTCAACAAGATCGCGTTTCTGTAAATAACCTTAAGAATTTTTGCTAAATCTAACAATATTTAGAAATATTTTCCAAGATTTTTACAGAAGCAAGACCTTTTTAATGCAAACAAAACTTCTTGGATGTATTGACTAATCTCTACTGGTTTAATTTCATTGAGATTAATGCAAATTTTCTCAAATTTTTCTCTTTCACCACGAAACCGCAGGAACTAGATTTGGATTGCCTCAAAAGCTCGTAAAAATATGAAGTTGTAATCTAAACTCAGCGCATAACGAATAATGTCGTGGTTGGGTCTTCTCTCTCTCTCTCGTCCTCCATTTCCCCCCCTCTCTAACCCTTCTCTCTCCTACATTTCTCTCCCCTCTCCTACTCGCCTTCTCACTTCTCCCCTTTCCCACATTTGCCATTCCCTCTTCTGTCCACCGCCTCTCCTTCATTCAATTATCCATTACCATTACCCTCCTCTCCTCATCCTTATTCTCTTCTTATTTCCAGTTTCTCTGCTCTTTCTGACACCATTCAACTCTTTTCATAAACCAATCCCTCTTCAAATTTCGCTTTATCATCATCATAGATGGCCTGCTTTTCTATTTCCTTTTTTGTTATTGGATAACGCTCCTAAATTTTAAACCTATTTCCTTGAAATTATTTTACAGATACTGCTTTCACATTCAGCATTCTCTTTGTAAGTATTCTCACATTACACATTCATCATCTCCAAAATATACAGTAAAACCTCCCTTAATGGACGCTTATTGTTGCAGACACATCGCTTTCGCTCCGGCTACGAGTATAGGAAATTCCGTGTTAACTAACCACCCTCTCTTCAGCGGTCACGTTTTTAAAAATATTTTTACCTCTTCCTAACGGAAACTTACGCTTAATTCACATGAATGGTGTAAACAGTTTTTATTAATCTTTCCGGTACTATTCGGTTATCCCGGACCACTATTAAAAATTCTATAATATTTTCAATTTTCCATAGTACCCGAGTCCAAATTCAAACCGCATAACCCAACCCGGGGGAGGAAAATAGAACGAATCCAACCCCAAATCACTTAACCCAACCCAGGGGGAGGAAATAGAACAAATCCAACCCCCAACCACCTTACGCAGCCCGGGGGAGGAAAATGGAACGAATCCAATCCCCAGCAACTTAACTTGGATTCGGGCACTAGGGTACAATGAAAATATTACAGATTTTTTAATAGGGGTCCAGGATAAACGAATTGTACCATCCTTCCTTGCAAACTTTCGAAACTATTCTCTCAAGACAAGTTGAAGCTCTATCAACCATTTACCCGTCCATCATTGTTGCCTCGCACTTTGCAAAAAATTTACAGCGTTGATTTTTTAATCCCTTTATGCGTTCGGTTTATCTGTCTGTCTGGCGCGCTAACATCTTCTAAACGAATGCAGCTGGAGAGTGGCGGATTACCGCAGAGGCGCATGAGGCGCTCATCTGGGGCCTCGACTCTCCTGGGGGGCTCAAAACAGTGAAAACTCTATTTTTTAATATTATATTCAGTAAAATATTTCACAATCAGTATAATCTACTACTTACGTAAACATCTCGTGTTTTTACTTGGGTTCGTTACAATGTAACGGTTACATTGTAACATCCCTTGCGCCATTCTCAAACATCTCACAGTTGCCGCTGGCATTTATATAATAAATATTAAATTCTCTATTTATGCATGTCTGGTATTCAATTTGTTTAACCTGCTGCATACATTTTTTCAAGTCATAAGTTGTAAAAAATTTTGCAGATTGAGAACCAACCTCCCCCCCCCCCCCCCTCACGGGCAGCTGGGTACCTCCAGAACCTTTTGCGCCTGGGGCTTTCAGATAGCTTAATCCGCCACTACAGCTGGAGGCTTCGTTTATTCGCATATCGATTCAGTATTCAGTCCCATTGTGCACGTATTCTCATTTTGACGGTCTGTTTAACAAAAATAACTCCATATAATGTCTTCTTTAGCAGCTCATTCCTTACTTGTTTATGAGAAGAACGGTGCATATGAGAAGGAAGTTCTCCACTTTCAAAACAAAGTGCGGCGTTGGAAAGTTCAAATTGACGTGTTGCAGGCTATAACCTGTATAATATTTAATAATTATTCCGTTATCGATTTTTCATTTGCTTTCAAATGTATCGGTCTATGATTCCCCTTATGGGTATCAATTTTAGTTTTACAAAATATAACAATTTCTCGTTTTCTGGGATTATTAAAATCGGCATTTAAACTCTCGTACGCTGTAGTTTACGCAATAAAATTTGGAAACATGGTTGCACATGCACACACGAAACAAAGAATAAATTAAAATTTACGCATTAAAACTGAAGAAGTTTATAAGAATGACCTCTCGTGTAATAAATATATAATACCATGTGGAGAGGAAGTTTTTTCAGAAAATCGCATGCTTTTCAAAATGTCACCAGAAAAGTGGATAGAAATGACAAGTTATGTATATATTTGCAAAAATAAAATCATTAATTAATTAATAATTATTTAATAAATATATTTTTAAAATTTGAACAAGCTAAAATATTTTAGAGTTATTGTTACTAAAATGAAGTAATATTCATAGAACACGTTTTTCGATGAATAATGGCTTCAAAGCAAGAAATTTTGTGCATTTAAATTCCGACTGGAGAGGGTACAATTGATTACGATACTGTGTTTTCAAAAATGTACTTCTTTCTGTCATTTCCGGATTTCAAATGGTCGCATTTTAGACGATAGACCTTACCGTTTGTTAATTAATCGTAAAATTACCTTTGATCGAAGAGAATAGCGGAGGTCCAAATGGAGAAGAAATGTGAGAGGCGAGGTGCGAGGGGAAAAACAGAGAGCGGGGCGAGGAATCGACCACGGGGCGGAATCCCACCCCACCTCCGGGATCTATGCCCCCTCCGCCGCCCCCTCCACCGGCCCCTTCGCCGCCTCCGCTCCCTCCGCCGCCAACGCCACCTCCTCCCTCGCGAGCGTCACAACTACAAAGAAAATCATCAGCGTAATCACATTCGAAAAATTTTGAAATACTCGTTTTAAATTCCATAAGAAAATTTACCTTACACAGATAAAAGCAGAATTATGGAAAAGTAAGAGAAAAAATCTGCCTTAACCGAGAATCATCAATATGTCGGGCGGATATTTTACCACTGAACTACCGAGGCAGACTAACTCTCCTGTTTCAGAATAGGTATTTCTCACGCACTGAGGTCAGGATAGCCAAGCTAGTGTCAACTTCCCCCAAACGGATGTCTTCCATTAAGAACGCTCAACCAAAACCTATTTAAATCCAAATGTAGAGATGACCAGATAAACACAAATGAATATGTTGGTGGACATTCAATACCTGCCAGCGTAGAATTTGCATCAACATATACATTTGTGTTTAACAGGTAAAAGAAACAAGAATACTCTCGAATTTTAAAGAATAATGCATTACTTAAAGCGAGCGAAGGTAGAATAGGTGGATTTGAAATAAAGAGAATGAACGACTGAAAACATGTTTTCCCATCGTCAAAGGTTTGTTTAAAAGCATGTAGGTATAATAATATAATATTGAAAGCAACACAAAATTGCAACTCTTGTTAGTATGCCACGTCATTATTTATGACAACAATTCGCATAAGGCGGTGAAAGGTGTGGATGTCATGCATGATAAGCTATGTTAGTTTGAAACGCAATTATATTTATTAAGAGACTAAGTTTTAAACATTTTAAAAACTGATAAATAAAAAATTTGCATGGTCGTTATCATTGCTGTAATGAGAAAGACAATGCTTGTAAATATTTTCTCTGAGAGGTTTTAAAGATTAGAATGGAATCAGAAAATCAACTCGATGCAAACAGAAGAGAAATGGGATTTCCCAACACATTAAAAAGAAGAAAAGCTTCTTACGAAAATACTCGCGTGATGGTCGCCTATTTAGGACCGCTAAATATTCCAGTTTATAAGTTGAAATTACAGCTGGGCGACCATTATACAGGTACAAAAGTTAGATTATTAAATAAAATAAATTATGCCTGTCGTTTAGTCCCTATCGGGCTATTCATTTATATAGGATGGTTAGGAAATTCCGTAAAGGATGAAATTACCACATAAAATATCTATTGGTACTGATGTTGCAATGCCGCCCGTAGGTGCCCATTAAGAAACATTATAAGAAACATTTTTATTTCTGTTTATGTTATCTACCCAAAACTAAATTTTCTGTTTATTATTATATCAAAATTTAAATTAGTAATTTATCTTCATTGTTAAAAGTTATTTTGGCGTAAAATATGTATCTATTGTCCCAGAGGAGCGCTATCTTTACCGTATTTTCCGAATTATAAAATGCATCTAGATTTTTAGGCGATTTTTCAGAACAAAATTTCAATCCATGTTTTTACACTACACTGTGTAGGTGTTTCTTTCTTCTGAAAGCCGCTTTTGATTTTCCTATTCTAGTCCTGATTTCATCCGTACATTTTGCTTCTCTTGTTATGATGCTTCCAAAGTATTTATAGTCTGAAACTTATTCTAAAGGCTTTCCTCAAATACCTATGTTCAGATTCTCTTCTTTGCCCAATATTCGAATGACCTTAGATTTTTCTGTATTTATTCCCATACAGTATTTTCTACCTGTTATTACTAGTCTATTTATAATTTTCTGGACTTTTTCCTTTCTTGCTAGAAGTACTTGATCATCCGCATATTTTACTGTTCTTATAATCCTTCCTCCAATTTTGAAATCTCCTGTGCCTTCTAACGCTTCTTGCATTAGACTTTCTCCATATATATTGAATAGGGTCGGCGATAGGCAGCAGCCCTGTCTTACTCCCCTACCGATATTTACCCCACAGGTGTCCGCATTCTCCATCCTGACCTTTACAACTTGATTCACATATAGATTCCTGTCTTTCCAGTCTACACCTATATCCTTTAATACCTCCATCAACATTACCCTATTTACTCAATCAAAGGCCTACTGCCAGTCTACGAAGCATACGCAGATATCTTCACTGTACTGTAATGCCCTTTCTGATATGATTCTAACTATCACTATAGCATCTCTAGTTCTTCGTTCTTTTCTGAAACCGAATTTATCTTCCGCTAGTATTTCTTCTGCCTTTTTCTCCAGCCTTTTATTAAGAATCCTCGTGATGATCTTCGAAGTGTGTGACAGAAGGCTTATCGTTCTGTAGTCTTTACACTGCATTGCTTCTTTTTTAGAGGGATCATTGTTACTTCTAGGAAATCCGGAGACTACTCTCGCGAGTCGTAAATCTTATTCATTAATTTTGTGACCGCTTTTAGTCCTTCTGATCCCATGACTTTAAGTACCTCAGCCGGTATTCCATCGCTGCCTGTGGCTTTCCCTTTCCTTAGATCCACTATTGCTTTAGAAAACTACGGATGTTTTTCTATTATAAAGAGCGAGAGATTAAGCATGTATGCCATTTTCGACTTATCCGCATTGTATAACGATTATTCCTGACGATTTTTTATTGAAAACGTGAAGTTTGAAGGAATTGACAATTACTAGGTAGAGCTAGTTGGCTTTGGTTGTGTTGTTATAATTATCCGCAAACGATCGTTAAAATAAAGGATCACTCAATATAACTGGCCTCTGACGTTGAAAGTGTGAAAAACTTCACAGATTTTCTCGCTCCCTATCTGAGTGGTCCATTGATCTATGCCTGTTGGAAAAAGGTTGGCGCCTTTCTTTATAAATGTATGTTTTTTGAGCTATGATTTGCCAAACGTGCTGCTTTGGGCGACTTTCACTCTTTTAGGATTAAAATGGTGTCTCATTGGCCGGAAAATCGTGACTCCGTCATTATCATTGGGAACTTGAAATCAGAAATATGAAAAAATAATTTGTAAGTTCATATATAACATAAAAACTGAAAGATAGGTTTGGATAGAGATTTATCTTTTATATTCAGGACTTGCTTTCCATGAGGAAGTTTCATCAGATGTTGATATGCAAATCTAAAGTCGAAACAAGCAGCACTATACAAAAGAATGCACATCGATCTAGGGCCTCAAAGCAGAGCAAAGCAGGCAGTTGCGGATTTTGGATATTTGTATTGCTTAGTTATATCTAACTGGAAATTCCGAGACACCCAGAGTATGTTCCAAGTGACAGGAACTCTACAGACTCATAATGTTATCACTCATTTTCCTGGTTTTTGCTGTTTGATACAAATGCTTTTGAGTCATATCGACCCAGTATGACCATTTACGTAGTCAATATTTTCCATTTTATTTTTCAATATTACTTTTTAAAGGATTATGTGCCCAACTATCTTGCACGATAATGAAGTTAAGAAAATCGGCCTATAATTTTCGGGGTTTTCTTTGTCGCCGCCCTTATGAATGGGTGTAACGTGTGCCACCTTCCAATCTTTAGGAACGACACCTTTCATAATGGATTTCTCGAATATTTTCAAATACGGCGCGATTTCATAAGCTGTCTTTTAATACTCGCGCGGGTATTTTCTCCGGCCCAGGAAATTTATTTGGATTAATTGAATGAAGTTTGAGCGCGATACCATTTTCCGAAAATATCAAATCTTCCATAGAGTCGCCCTGATGCATAGGAATAGGGGTTTCACATTCATCGTCATTAGGAGTAAAAGCTTTCTGAAAGTTTTGATTTAATAGGTTTGCTTTCTCCGCACTATCGTGAACTACATTTCCCGTTTCCGATCTCAGTGACACAATAGTGGAGTCTCTAACTTGGAGATCCCTGACGTAAGACCAAAATACTTTAGTGTACTCTTTCAAGTTCTCCTGTAAAACCTTCTTTTTGTAATTGTTAAACGCATTACGCATTGATAATCTGGCTATTAAGCGCGCCTCCTTGTATCGCTTCCTTCTCGTTTCAATCTGTTCTACCGTAGTTGTTGAGGATGTGTTATTTACGCGAGAGTTGAGTTCTCATTGCCGTTGGAGAGCGCTCCTAACTTCCTGGTTGTAACATCTAGATTCTTCATTATCACGCTTCAATTTGCTTGGAAAAAATTTATCTGTACACTCTCGCATCATATCTCTGAGCATGCACCAGGATTCTTCCGGGTCTGCAATATCTATTACTTCGCAGAAATTAGTATATTTATTTTGCAGAAAAGACTTAAACCTTGTGAAATTGGTTTTGGCGAATAAATAAAGCCTTTAGCCATATCCTGTTTCTCAATGTTTAACTGAAACCCCACGTACACTGCCTTGTGATCTCTTATTCCATCAGCAACAGATACCCTGTTCATACGCTCAGGAAGTTTAGTAGCTAATAAATCTAATCTATTATTACCTATATCTCGTGGGAAATCTCACTAACTGATACAATGAGTGTTTACCGAAAGTTTCAAGTAAAGCCTCGCACGATTCACGCTCTCTATCACCTGGATAAAAGCAATTATGCTTACAATCAATTGACGAAGGATTGAAATTGCCCCCGATTATAATGGCTTTATCTTTAATAACGAACTTAGCGTCGCCACTTGTTTCTTCAGATAATAAATAATTTCCACGCTCGCATTTGGTGGTCTATGAAAGACGCATATATTTACAGTTCCTTTCACACTATATCAAACACTTTCTACTTCGTCGTCGTTAATCTGTATTGGGTAACTTTCGTATTTATTGCTAACTGCTATAAAGACTCCACCACCCGACCAGATACATCGATCTTTTCGAAAAACGCTATAGTCACGAGGAAAGATCTCCTGACTGGCTATGTCCGCCGTTAGCTAACTTTCTGTACCTATCACTACATCAACACGCAGATTACGAATATGATGTTCAAGTTCGGCCTCCTTCCTGCGAATGCTGCGACAGTTAACCGTGATGATTTCTAGTTTATCGCTATTACTACTTAATGATACATCGCGCGCTACTGAATTATTATTATTATTATTTGTCCTTCCTATTACGTCGACTATTTATACGCTTGGAGTGTATTCTACTGTTATTTATCATCGTGTGTATAGCGGTATGATGATCGTACGCACTATGTACGGAACTGTTGCATGGTAAACCGGCAATCCCCATACCTTCGATAATTCTGTCACCACACGGATTTCTTACATTTTTCTCTAGTGCGCTCTCAATTAATCCCATACCCATAAGAAGCCGACACCCTATCCTACCATCTGATCTACTATTGACGTGCATCTCAACGGTTGCTGAATAATTACAATTCCTTAAATCTAACCTAAAAATGTCCTCCTAGCATGCTCGAACACCCTACGCGCTAACGCCTCCGCAGCTTCGGAAGTGTACTGCGCACCAGAACCGTTTAGGAATGCCCTACATGAGTCCAGGACCGGCCTCAGGTAAACTAAGTCCACTCCATTTCCCCTACAGAAGTCCCACAGCCTACGGTTCAGCCCAACCACTCGCATCCAAACCATAGCACCGCAGCCCGTCCGAGGAACAATGTTACAGATAGTAACCTGCACATCAGCACCCGACTCCTCTCGGACACAAGCAACCTCAGTGGCCAAGTCCTTAAAAGAACTTAAAACCTCCTCGGACCCGCGCTTCGAAGCGTCGTTAGTCCGAACATGGGCCACCACCCGCAGCAAGGAGCAACCCGTGCCTAATACCGACGGCCTTCGTCACCTGGAGCACCAAACCTTCTTATATACACTTGTAGAACACCCACTCATGAACTCCCACCCGGCGGGCCCGTGACAGTAAAGGCATTACCACACACCGGACGTTGGAACTCCGTATCACTAACAACCCCCTCTTTCTCACCGAGCTCCCCTTGGGCCAGGTTCACACCGAGGAGACGGGAGCGGGTGCGGGCGTAACGGCAGTGGAGTCGTCCTCCGACAATACCGCAAACCGATTACTAACAGGAAGAGGGTCAACCGAAGTGTTCCCAACTCCATGCCTCCGCAGCACCACTCCACGATACTCCAGAGTGGACACCACACACCACTCATCGGGCTTCCGAACCGGAGGACCATCGACCCGAAAAGAGGAGCCAAAAGCCACCCTGATCGCTCTGCCAGCTTCCGCACCCAGGCGAACCAGATCCGCCATTTTGGCGCGGTTTTCTCTCAGGGAAGAACCCGCACCCCTCCCACACGCCAAGGCTGACTCCGACCTTTCCACCCTCTCCAGCTCCGTGATCCGAGAGCTCATGGTTTTGCAACCAGCGTCGCGCAAGGAGGAAACTGGAGTCCTCGGAGCAGTCATCCTATCCTCTTAACAAATCTGTACTATCTATAAATTATATTAAAATTTATGAAAATATGCTACTAATACTAAAGATGTCGCTCGCAGGATGGTCAGCGCTCGCAGGAGGAAGGCACGTCCGTCCTCTTCGAGAGCCAGGTAAAGACTGACTATATATATATGTATATGCTAAAGGAAAAGGAAAGGTAGTGATGACGGCGGTAACAAGAGGTTCGATCGATTGATCGATATGACCCTTTATTGGCGAGATTAGGCCCTTTTGGGCCTCCCTTCCACATAACCTCATATGCCACTATACTCTAAAATATATTTAATGGTGCCAATTTCTAAGGTCAAATTAAAACAGGAGACAGGTGAACAGAGTAAAGGCAATAACTAAAGGCTAAAAGAGCGGGTTTATGGGAAAAACATCTCATTAACTGAAGGTTATTTGAGGAAAAAGCCCTTATATATATACAGACACAGGAAAACACCCGCAAAGGAAGGGGGGTGAAAAAAACCTGCGAAAACAGTTAAATACAATAATGATAAAAAAGTAGCAGTAATACATAATGTTAATTTTTCCTAACTGACATGTTAGTATAATAATCGTATGCATTTATCAAATCTGGTTTTTGCGGTGTTAAACTTCTCTTTGAAGTCTACTTCTCCTAGATATGCAGAAATTTGAGACTTAAAATAGGATAAATATTTGGATTTGAGTTTAGGATAAGAAAGTCTAGCCCCAAGTACCCTGTAGGAGCTTCAGTTCTGTGGGTCGGGATTAGAAGTTTGTCCACAGAGCGTATTTTGAAGTCATGAGTCGTGTTAAAAAATTTAAAGTGGTTTAAATGTAGTTGGGGAGGATAGTTTTGGAGCTTTGTGGACTAATGAAAGTGTGTGACGTTTTCGTTTTGACTCCAGTCCGAGCCATGAAAATTCCCTATGAAGAGGAGAGATGTGATCAGATTATTTAACGTTGAAGATGAGTTAACAGACTGATTAAAGGCTCGTCCATGACACTATATTTAGCAGTGCCATTAATGATGGTATCACACTAATCGAATATGGGAAGTATTAAAGCTTGGACAAGAGTCTTTTTTAGTTTAAAGGGCAGTATATCTTTTTGTCTTTTAAAAATATGTATGGCGGCGTAGGATTTATTGCAGACAGACGTAACTTGAGGAAACCAAGAGATGGATTGGTCAATTAGAACAACCAGGTTTCGGAAACATCTACTGCAAGGTATTTCTGTTGCATCTATACGTACCTTAGGAATGGATGACAAATCGATCTTATGGAGCAATTTCAAATATCCGATAATAATAGTTTTGGATGGTTGAGTTTCAGAGCGGATGACCTAAACAATTTATTAAGATTTTAATATCACTGTTCAATCTACTGACTGCGGTTGTAGATTTGATGATCGTCAGCAAATAGATGGTAAGAGGAGGTATTCTAATAAGCCCTTACCAGTGTTTTAAGATCCACTGGAGGTGTCGAAGTAACATAAATACACGAAAAATATTGCACAAAATCGGAAGTCAGCGACGGACGGAGGACTATGCTAAGTGACGCATTGGGAGGGAGTTTGAGAATGGCAGGAGATAGATAGATAATCGTCTTTATTCGGCCGAAATTTAGACCATAAGGTCCATTCTTACATTTAACCCTTCGTCAATATAATAAATACAAGAAAAAGAATAAAGTAAGGTATAACAAAAACATTATATAAACATTATGTACCTAAATCATACAAAGTAAAATGATAAAATTAATACAGATTTGTGTTTGTGGGAAAAACCTAGGTAAAAACAGGCATGTCCTCCCTAGTAAAACCCACGCAGGAAAACACCCACTAAGAAGGGGGATGTGAAAAACCTGCGAAAACCCTAGATAGTGTACATATGATAATACAAAACTACAACATTAAATAGAAAGGAGTATGTACAGTGGGAGAGCTCGTATATACAGCGTAATTATATACCGTCATAAAAAAGTACACGAGATTGGAGTAGGCGGGGGAGGGTGAATAGCCAATAAGGTTAACGGAGGTTAAGGCCTGGGGGAGAATCAGTCGAGGAGATGTACAATCATTTTCAAATGTATTTAAAAAATTTGAGCGGCGTCGCTTTCGCGGCAGATTGAATTTTAACTTTGTAGAAAATATGACGTATTCTTGCCTATCCACCGGAGTTAAGAAGTAGTATTCCGCGTCTTGCGCGATCGTTTGAACGTACTATTATAATTTACCATTGTTTTTTAACAGTCATTTTTGTATCGTGATGATAGCGTAAGCAAGTCAATGAAATTGTTTTTATGCCCAAGTGAGGGGTTGTTGGAGAGGGCTGAAGTAAGCCCGCTGCGTAATTAGCTGTAATAGTAGAAGTACGAATGGATTTACGATTTTCGAATCGACGATTTCATCGGTTTTATCAAATTCCCCGATTCTATAGTATTTGTTACATAACGGAAATCGCGAAAGTGACAAGGCAGAACTCTCAGAAACAGTCGATATATTTAAGTTTAAAAATTAAAACAAAACGCTTTTGCAGAGCTTCTTCTTCCATTACTTGCTACTTTATAACATTCTCCGTATATTCCACGTTAAACACCGACGTAAGAAATCGGTTAGTTTGAAGGAATGCTAGAGATTGTAACGCGGTATATATTTTTTATAATTCATTGAGTTAAATTGTTGTTGCAGCCGTCATAATTTCGTTTGACTTTGTTATTAAGTGAACCTCATGTTCACAGACGAATCGTAAGTAATTGCAAGATAAATCAATATCCGAACTATGTGTGACTGTTCGGTTAAATATGCAGATTTCTGACTGAGTTCGCAAAATATTTTGCGGTTACCACGAGATATTTTAATTATCTTTCATACAACGAAGAAATGAACGTATGTATGCCTATTTACTTTACGTATAGGTACATATAGTTTCTAATTGAAAATATATGGATAATTTACGACGAAGGAATGAACATGAACATAAGATTATATTACAACTATTCGAATAAGGTATGTTGTAAGTAATAGTCGACTGTAGTATTTGCAATTGATTAGGAAATTACTCGGTGAATCAAAAATTCGATATTTCCTTGGCATCGCTACTGGCATTTCAGCTCGTAGACATTATACTAAGCCATTAATGTATTCTTTTTTAACATGATTGCATAAATCTTAAAGAACGCCTCTGCATCGCATGTATATACGGATGATGTGTGCATTACTCCAATCTTCTATACTTTATTAAAGGGGAAAGTATTCTTTTCATGCGAAAAATCGATTTCGAGATTTCAACGCAAATACACGTTTTGAAGTCCCATTAACAAATTTTAACCATTTTCTAGATGATGTCTCTGTATGTGTGTGTATTTATAAAAGAAATATTATGGCTGCTCTAACTCAAAAACTATTAATCATGTTAGCGCGAAATTTCACAATTAATATTTTCGTTTAAAGAGATGATTAGATTTTGGTAAAAATCAGTGAACTGGTAGTGGGTGCTTACTCTAGTCACTTTTCAGATTTTTTAAAATAATTGTTTCAATATTTGATGATGATGAGCGAGGTGGCGGTAGTGATGGAGGGCGTGGCGATGGTATTGGCGGTGGGCGTGGCAGTGGTAGTGTTAGTGAGCGTGGTGGCGGGGAAGAAAAATAACGCCTTATGGTCAGGCCGTTTCCGTCCGTCCGTTTGCATATTTCATATCTGGAACTACTGTGCGGATTTTGATGAAATTTGGTATTTAGGACATAGGGGCAAAGAAGCTAAGAAAATGATATAAATAGTTTACGTGTTCTAATCGGGAGTGTCAATTTACCGCTGACAAATTATGGACTTTTCAATATATTTCGTAAAATATTACTTATTACTAAAAATTCTTCAAATGACTTCTTAGAAATAGTCAGTTTGCATATTTTGCTCAGTACTGTGTTATGGAAGGAGTATCCGATTTCAATAAAATCAAACGAAAATGTCGTAATTCACTTTGATTTTTATTTGTTATTAACGAAAACAATCTTCCTGACAACTGTGGTGAACAATATCTGCATAAAATCTCTAATCTTTTATATATATTATTACTCAATGTCGGCCCGCGTTTCTGTCCGTCCATCCACCATTTTTTCTCTTGAACAGTTTTTATAAAAATGCAGGAAACGCCATTTTGTTTCTGCCAACTAGGAGACCACGGGAAAACTGTTTTCGATTACGAAATTGTCCCAGTTTCGACTCTAGGAAGTAATTATATTTTCCCATATGCATACATAGTGGTTTCGATTTTTATAGGGGCAAGATTTATTTCCTCCATTCATTAAAATACGGGAATATAGACCAAATATGTCCGTTTTTGCTTTATTCGAAGGTTAAAACTATAGAATATTATATCCTTGCGATGTTTAGATGTTCTACGAAGAATTTGTCAGAAACACGCGTTTCTTTTCGAAATGTTTTGGCTTTTTCGTACTCTTTCCCGGGGCTACCGGGGCGACACGCAATGTTGCCTTCTATGCAATTACATCGATTAAACCTTCAAATAGAAGGAAGAATTGCGTTAATCGCATGGCGCTTTTTATGAAAAATCGAAATTATAGTTGTAGCAAAGTCAAACTTAATAGATTTCAAAGTTAATAATTGAAGATTATTATTATTCAGTAAACCGCTTGTGGACTATAGGTATTTTTAACGATTGGCCAAAAGAAAAAATTATTTCTTTATTTCAATATTGGAATGTTACCTTTTTCGTAAAGGAGATGCAATAAAAATTGCACATATGAATTATAAAGACAAACATGAGATTCAAAATGTCAGTTGTCTAATTTTATAAGGAGAAATGGGCTATTATTACTTTTAAACATGCAGATTCCTGAATAATTTAAAAACATTTTTGCGGGTAACACTAGTAATAATAAATAAATATACAAGAAAATATTTAAGATAAAATGACAATGAATGAATCAGATACCTATTTATCAATCGGGAAAAAAACAATATATAAGTACATACATAAAAATCTGATGTTGCCACTACATGCCTTCTCCATACCTTTAATATTTTATATATAATTACTCTATTTCTGTCCGTTCGTCTGTCTGTCTGTCCGTCCGACCTTCCCCACTTAATTTCTTGAACGATTTGACATAGAGAAATTCTTTTATGGCTTTTTCGTATTCTTTCCGGGTGTTGCCGAGGCGACCCTCATTGTTACCTCCGATTGAATTAGCGTCTATTAAGCCTTCAAATAAACAAAAGAATTAAGGTATTCGTTTCGCGCTTTTTGTAGCAACGTCTAACTCAATAGATTGCAACGTTATTAATTGCATATTATTATTATTCAGTAAACTACGTGTGGACTGTGGGCATTTTTACGATTGACCAAAATAAAAATCTTCTTTCTTTATTTCAATACTGGAATGTTACCTTTTTCCTAAGGGGAAATGAATTAAAATTGCAAATATAAATTATGAAAACAAACATAAAATTCAAAATATCAGTTGTCAAACTTTATAAGGCAATGGACTATTATAACTTTAAATACGTGCTATTATGACAAAATTTTAAGGGGTTGCGATTGGCTTGTGTTGAAATTTTAATGCTTTCTAGTTTTTGCTCATGCGGAATTTGTTAATCCATTTTTAACCCAAACAAATCTCTTGAAGGAAAAATTATCGTAGCATTGCAGAAAGTTCAACCGAAACTAAAATCTAAAATAAATGATAAATATTTTCCACTAATAAAATGCCAAAAATTATGAAAAACCATGCCGTCTTGGGAGATTAAATTGGCACTTTCGGGATTCGAACCATATACCTCTGCTTTGTCAATAACGCACGCTGCCGTGCAGCTATCCGATCTATGGATTAGTAAAATATAGCGCATTTATTTAATTCAAGGACCGACAAACAGAATTCCACGATATTAACTGCTTTAAAAAGAAATTATTTCGAAATTGACCTTTCACAATTTTTATATGTTTATCGCTACTATCACTGTACTGCAATTAGTCTTATCTTTTGTTGCTATGGACCGAAATTGACCAAAATGTGCTTTGTGGTCGACCAGTCGATCGCGATCGCTGATTGACGTCCCCTGGTGTAATTGTTTAACAGATTCGTTTGAGAGAGCGTGGATCGAGAAACCCTCGCACAGCTAAGTCCAGCCGATAGAAGAAGAATAGTGGGTATCCTTGTGGCTGGGCATACCGTACGTGGAATACGCATCTGAAGAAATGCACGTAAATAGGAGTACTGTTTAATACTGGGCTAAGCGTTTCAGAGGAGACAGTTTCCTTAAAACCAAACCAAGAAGTGGACGGCCAAGGAGCACATCTCGTCAAGAATGCCAGTCTGCAATTCAGAAGGTGGTGTAGGAGGAGTAACTTCTATTAAAGGAACTTTGGCAATGGTGTGTAGTTACTCCACAATCAAGCGTCGCCTCCACGAGTCTGGAATCCATCATCACAAGCCAGCTAAGAAACCCTCATTCATAGAAGACCATCATATTGCACGGCTATAGTTTACCCAATCATTCGTTGGTATGGATGATGCATGCTGGGATATTATTATATTCACCGACGAAAAAGCTTTTCGTAGCGATCAAAATGGAAAAGTTAAACTCTTGCGCTCTCAAAATTCAAGGTAGTAAGAGAATTAAGATTAGAGTTACGCCTTATTTATATTAGGAGAAAATACAACATTTGTGCTAATTTTGATGTTTTTATTAACAGATATCAACCACAACATGTTCTTAAAACTAATAAGCTCGGCCATATAAATTTAAGTTTTTGGGAGGCAATGACTGCTGCGAGTCCTTGGCTGTTAGTTCGAACGCAAACAAGAATTAAATCCAATTTTTATGTCAGTATTTTAAGAGATAATCTCATTCCATATACAAATGGGATTGTTCCTGAAGGTGAAGAGATAGTCTTTGTTCAGGACAACTCTCACATCCATAACACGAAAGTGACAAAGCGTTTTTTCCAACAATATTCATAAATAGAGGTTCTTCGATGACCACCTCACTCGGCCGACCTGATCTCTATAAAACATCTCTGGGCTTTAACTCTTGACCAGTGGCGTATCACTACCAGTGATGTGAGGTCTGAGAGACCGCCATATTTTCAGTGTTTCTCAAAAGACACAGGAAATTTTTAGTTCATTAATTTTTTTCTTCATGTCTCTTGCACTCAACTGATTACGGAGACAAAATTTATCAAAATATATATTTAATTTTTATTGACTTTTAGATTTTTATTTGAAGGTGACAAAAATAACGATAAATTATAGTTTTGAAAATTCGAATTTTATTTCAAAATCTTAGTCAAATTGTCCAGAAAAATTATCGATTTCTAATATTGAATGTAGAAAATTAAAAAATGCCAAAATTATAAGTAGAACATGGTATTTTTAGAAAATTCCAAGGGTTGAAAAGTATCATTTTTTTGAAAAAATTCCCTACGCTTCAGTTTCTTTGCATTCATTACAAAGTTCTTTTTGTGCATTCCTTTCCTCTCTACTCCCACTCCTACTCTCTTTGTCACCAACCGTCGACCTTAACAGCTTCACCCCCGCATTTTATGATGGGTCAATTACCTCAAAAAGAAACAAATGACAGATGTGCAAAACACAACTCAATGTGTATGGTGATTGGGAATCCAAAGGTCGGAAAAACCCAGGAAAAGGCAGGGAAAAAGAGAAAGGAGAGGGCCTGATCACTACCCCTTGCTATCTTATGCATACACATACACATTTTACCCACGTATTGTATTATGAAAGTCATGGACGATCCAGCCCAAATGCGTCAAAGTGAGCCGTAATGTATTCAACATGAACAAATTTTTGTTTCATTAGTATCTACGTCATTTTTAGTTTGGAAACTTATGGCCAGTTTGAATATAAATGCAGGTATGAATACATTGCAATAGCAATCTACGTATATCTATGTGCATTAAACAACTTTCTGATCCACATATGTAGGATCAAGCACAAGAAAGGAAATATTTTTTCTGCAATGAATGACCAAAAGGCACCTATTTCCGCCGTTCATCTCAGATTTCCGGAGAGGGGTTACATGTAAAATTTATTTATTAGCACCATTAAATAGCATAAACATTTAACTTAATGACATTCGATTTTTATTTCTTTCTCTAAAATTGTTCGGCAGCCAAGTCTATTAATTCTGCACAAGTGCATTGGGTGACTTTTCCCGGAATTAGTGAAATGAGGTCTAACAAACCGGTCGCCATATTTATTTCTCTTTTAAACACCTACTATGATACCTGTAGCAAAAATGAAGCTGTTATTGGATTGCACTACGTGATAATAGAAGGTAACATAAATAACAGATTTTTTGGAATGGTGATTATTAAATTTTGACATTTTTCATTCGGACTCAGACCTCACGTCACCGGATAAGGGTTAAAAATGGTCACCTTTGCATGAAAGGACTGAAGATGCATTGAATGCTTACGTAAGGGATGTGTGGAACTCTTTGGGAAAGCAACCAACCCTTTTCCAAAACTTGGTGGGATCCATGGGGCGACGACTCCAGTGTTTTGGATATCGAAGAAAACTTCACACGTCATTGAAATTTCATATGCTTATATAAATCAACGATATCCAAGATACCATATTGTTTTTACGTTAATTAATATGATTATTTGTTGGTTACTTTCTCTTCATTTTCTGTTTTCTTGAATACTAGTGAACTACTTGTTTAAAATTAAATTAATAAATAAATAAAATGTTTATCATTCTTTCGCACAATAATGTGTGAGCAGCTGTGTTACGGGAAAAAATCCGACGTAGTTCGGAGATTGATTTATCTTGCAATTACTTACGACTCGTCTGTGAACATGAGGTTCACTTAATGACGAAGTGAAACGAAATGATGATGGCTGCAACAACAATTTAACTCAATGAATTATAAAAAATATATACCGCATTACAATCTCTAGCATTCCTTCAAACTAACCGATTTCTTACGTCGGTGTTTAACGTGGAATATACGGAGAATGTTATCAAGTAGCAAGTAATGGAAGAAGAAGCTCTGCAAAAGCGTTTTGTTTTAACTTTTAAACTTAAATATATCGACTGTTTCTGAGAGTTCTGCCTTGTCACTTTCCGATTTCCGTTATGTAACAAATACTATAGAATTGGGGAATTTGATAAAACCGATGAAATCGTCTATTTTAAAATCGTAAATCCATTCGTACTTCTACTATTACAGCTAATTACGCAGCGGGCTTACTTCAGCCCTCTCCAACAACCCCTCACTTGGACATAAAAACAATTTCATTGGCTTGCTTACGCTATCATCACGATACAAAAATGACTGTTAAATAACAATGGCGAATTATAATAGTACGTTCAAACGATCGCGCAAGACGCGGAATACTCTATCTAAGCTCCGGTCGATACGCAAGAATATTTTATTTTATAATAGCACGGCCAACCAAATCACGAATATTTCAGGTAATGTGTGAAGAAATGAGCAGTGTGTATTATACGCCATTTTCACATACAGATGTTAGGTGGCTATCGTATGGCAAGATTCTTGTGCGCATCTTTGAACTCCGAACTAAAATAAAGGTTTTTATCAAAAACTACCTATTCCATCTCGCTGGATGTATGGAAGACTCACTCTGGCTCCAAAAATTAGCCGATTTAGCAGACATTTTTACGCGCATATATGAATTAAATAAGTCTCTTCAAGGACCCAATATTACAGTTTTTATTCTCGGAGACCGACGCGAATCCATTATTTAAAAATCCAATTCTGGGAGATGTGTCTGGAAAGAAATAATGCTGAATATTTCAGTAGTCTTTGTGACTTTCTGGCAGAAAATAATCATCAATTAAGTGATCACGTAAAACTCTGTAATATTGAATATCTTATAAATATTCGCACAGCCTTCAGGGAGTATTTCCCGGTCAAATTATATGAAAATAATTGGTTTTGTAACCCGTTTAATGACAGAGTCATCTCAACGCAGGGGTTAACCATTACGAAACAGGAAACTTCGATTGAAATATCATGCATTAACGAATTGAAATCGGCTTTCAAAAATTAAACATTAATGAGCATTTGGATTGTTTTTATAATTCAATGCCCAATACTGACAGAAAAAGCTATCCTGTTCATATTACCCTTTTCAACGACTCATGTATGCGAAAAAGTATTTTCATCATACATGGCTCTGAAAACTAAATATCGTAATAGGCAAAAAAGAGATCTTTTTTTCGTGGTTCCAGACTTTAAGACTCTGTCAAATCAAAGCAATCCCAATCATCGCATTAACATTGCTTCAGGATTTCAAGGACACGAGACGACTAAAAGGTAAATATAATTATTATTACATATTAAAACTAGAGTTAAACTCATCCATGTGGATGAAAATGAGGCAAATCTATCGTTACACTCATAGTTTAATAAATGGTTTTTATTGTAACTATATAGGAATATAGCATTTTAATTGGTGAAATGACTGCTTTCACTTTACATATGATTTTTGTATTTTATTTTTTATCAATTTATTATTAGTTATATTAATTTTAAATAACTAGCGTTGCTTTCCTGACCCCTCCATATTCCACATATTTTACTTCCACGCCAATACGCGGTGCGTGCGTGCAGTTAAGCCACACCCCACCTTTACCACCGAAATAGCAAAATATATTTAGAGATTTTATTAATAATTAGTAATGTTTGACCTGTATTATTTACTTCAAATAAAAAATACTTGAAAACCCACGATTAATGGTTCTCAGAATATCTTTAGTAGGGGGTTCGCGGCAAACAAAAATGTTAAGTAAGGGATTCGCGACGTGAAAAATGTTGGGAACCACTGGTGTAGAGGAAGAAAATGTCAACAGTGTTCTAAATGGTATTAGGTGGGAGAGGGGAGAGGAGGTATTTGAGGAGTTGGAGGAAGTGGTTAGTGTCTCGGATGAAGAATGGGGAATGACGGACGAGAGGTTGTATGTGGGAGTCCATGAATGCGGAGACGCATTCAATGGGGGAGTTAAAGCTCGGTACAATAGGGATTTTGGATTTGTGGATTTTCGGAAGGAGGTAGAAGTTGGGATGTGGGGTTTGTTGGGGATGATTAGGGCGATGGCGGAATCGGGGAGGCCTTCCAAATTTCCAGCGAATTGAGGGTGAGAGTATATTCGGGAGGAGGTAGAAGTTGGGATGTGGGGTTTGTTTGGGGATGATTAGGGCGATGGCGGAATCGGGGAGGCCTTCCAAATTTCCAGCGAATTGAAGGTGAGAGTATATTCGGGAGGAGTGGCAATCTGTGTGTTTGGAAGTATAAGGTTTCGTCGAAGAGTTGACGCTTGGCTTTCTCAAAGTCGTCGGAAGGGTTAAAACGAAGGCTAAAAGGCGAAGTACGATGATGTCCTCGGACATCGTTGTGATGTAAAATCTTTCTGCAATACCTCTGGCCAAAGTGAAAGAGGAATTCACCAACCCTCTCTTGGACCTCCCATGTTGTCCAATCTTAAAAAACTGCCCTCATTCTCCGGCGGATGGATTGCCCCTGACCGTAGCAGTGGTCAGGAACAAGTCATGGAGGCCGAGGTTGCTAAGAATCCCAAGAGATTAAACGCCCACTCTTTCTCATCCTTACACAGGCCCTCCGAGAGACTCGGCGATGCCCGGGCCACATCCATATTTTGAGGCCCTTCACCGCAATAAAAATAAAAAATTCTCATACGGAAGCGTTTAAGCATTACGTAACCCAATTTGGTGGTCGGTGTTCGCTGAATGGTTACAGTGGGTTACATTGGGGGTAGAGGCTTTAAGCTTGGATTATGTAGCACTCTTTCATTAAATCTTCTAACCCCTTAAAGAAAATATATAATCCGAAAAAATGTTTTTCTTACAGTGCTTTCTACCCAGCCAATAATGCAGACCACATTGAAATGGCCCTCTAGAGAAAATAAAAAAGTGAGTGAAAAATGAAAAATTCTGTGCATTACGCAATCAAGAGGAGAGAGGTGGATCTAACGAGGGTTACACAGGATTATATTGGTTATAAAAAACTGGGGAGATTGGATTACGTAATGCTTCAACGTCCAGCAAGAACAAAGTATGAACATCGTATTTTGTATTTCTTTTTTCATGTCCTATTCAACATTCATTGTTGGTATTTCGATTGATAAAAATATAAATAAATATATAAACTAATAAATTATTTGAATATTTTTTTATTTATGAAATGCTTTTCTAGCTTTTGTTTTGTTTTGTTTATTAATTAGTGATGAAAAATCTAAGTTACGTGCAATGTCACTTCAGCTTATTGGAAAAGAAGAGAAACAAGGCTTTAGGCTAAAATCGACATTTGGTTATGCCCTCTTTTCGACGAGGCCACCAGCTTGCGCCTCATGGGCCTGTGTATCAATCCCTTTCTGAACTAGTGCCAAAATTTGAGGCCCCCTCGAGCTTGAGGCCCGGGCCAGATGGCCCTCCTGGCCCCCCCTTTCGTAGGGCCAGTCCTTACCCAATGGTTCACGACCTATAACTTCAACTTAACTACCTTCAATTGCCGGACTTTGTCCAGTGAAGACAAGATTCAAGAGATTCATGAACTGGAGAAGATCAAGTGGTCTCTGTTATGGCTTAGTGAGGTAAGAAGAAAAGGTGAATGCCGACTGGAACTGAAGAGTGGACATCTTTTTTATAACACGAGATATGACAGAGGAAAAACTGTAGGAGTTGGATTCATCGCCAAGAAAATAAACGGCACAATATGTATTGAACAAACTTTCTCATATACGTATATACGTTTGGTAAAAATGGATTTCTGTTATATTTAAAAAAATCTAATGTGGCCACCACATGACTTTCACCATACCGGTAATATTTCTAATAATTCCAAATAGGTTAAATGATAATAAATATTTTAAGGAACTGCGAAAAAAATTTTGACTTCACAAAGAGCTGAAATAAACTCAAACCGTAGACTTCTGATATTGGATATAGCCAGGAAGTTCCAACAATTAAGAAAATAAAAAGGAGCGTTACTAATTGTAAGACTAACTATGCGTAAAGTTGGAAATAATTTTGAAACGAGAAAAAAATCTGCTCTACCCAGAAATCGAACCCGGGTCTTCCATTTACCGGGTGGATATTCTACCACTGAACTACCGTATCAGATAAGTTTTCTCGCTTTTCTTACTTAATCCATCAATTTTTAAGCGTAAAGTGCTTACAATAGTCGCCAGTAGGTGGTGTGGTGATAGCAGCTAAAAAATTAGTTTTTAAAATATCTCTTAAACAATGCATTATATGGAAAAATGCTTCGAACAAACATCGTAGAAAATTCAATTTCCTACAATTTTTACTCCAGTACTTTTTTACATTCATCAAATATTAAAGCAAAATCGGATGTGACATGAGTTAACACTCACTTCCGGTTGACAGAGTTTTACCAAAAACTAAACAGGTTTTGCTGCTTTAACAAAAATGTCAAATATAAGATTTCGCGTTGATATAATTAATAGTTTTTGAGTTAGACCACCCACAATATACCGGTCACAGACACACAAACACAGACACACACAGACACACAAACACTCAGACACACACAGACACAACCACAGACATCATCGAGAAAATAATCAAAATGTGTTCAGGGGACCTTAACACGTTTTTCCGTCGACATCTCAAATTCGATTTTTTTCATGCAACAATACTTTCTCTATAGGTATTTCGTATGTGAAGAAAGTAAACATTTTCTTAACGATTACTTGGAAAAACTATAAATCGAATTATCCGAATCGAATCATTTGAATTGACCCTTACAATTAATCGTAACAAGTGAATCGATTCAACTCTTCCCATTAATTGGGCCGATTGAATCGAAACGGAATCGAGCATGGCTATGTTGCACTTATCCCTCCCTCGTCCCTTCCCCCTCCCTTGTCCCTTCCCCCTCTCTCGTCCCTTCCCCCTCCCTCGTCCCTTCCCCCTCCATCGTCCCTTCCTCCTCCCTCGTCCCTTCCCCCTCCCCCTTCCCTTCCCCCTCCCACCACCATGTTCGCATCCTCCCATCAATTCCTCTTCCCATCCTTCCACCCCAGCATCTTCCATGACCTTCACCCTTGCCTTATCACCCCACCTCCCCTAACCTCATACCACCATTCTCTCACATCCCCCTCTCCCTTCACCGCACTCGCAACCCCCTCCTCCTCTCCCTTCATCCCATTCGATACCCCCTCCCCTCTCCAGTAAGCCCACTCGCTTCCCATTTCCCTTCATCACTCTCGTTACCCCCCTATCCCTTAAGCCCACTCGTTACCCCCCTCTCCGTCTCCCTTAAGTTCACTCGCTATCCCCTCTCCCTTCATCTCACTCGCTACCCCCTCCCTCTTCTCGTCCCTCCGTCTCTTGCCATTAAGGAATAAGATGGCCCATCAAAAGCGTGGTAGCTGTCTCGTAATACGGAGGGTTTAGACATCTATATTACTCCTATTGACTTAAATTCGTTACAAATGCTGCTGTCTGAGGCACCTATACCGCGTCAACTTTTTCAGTTTTATGTTTGACAGGAGTCTATTACTTTTATATAGAGCTTATCGTTGGCGTATACTGTTTTTTTTATCTGCAATTTTGATGGTTTTATTTCGCTATAACTACGGTCATTTCGATATAGGACAGCATTTTCATGGAATTACTATAGCAATAATAATAAAATTTTCAATCAACAAAATCAGATGTAATTTTGTGAAAAGGCAATATTATCTAAAGAAATTAATATACACAATTTCGACACAACAGGCCTGATGCAGTAAGTAACACTGCGAAACCGGTGGTATTACATAAAGTTGTGGGGAAATTATCAATATTAATTTCTTTAAATGTAGGTTACATTTTATGAAATCAAATTGAAAGGAATTTAAATGAATTTTTAACATTTTCTTGAGAACCTTAATTTGGTACAATAAAATGTTTAAAATAATATTTAATTTGCAATTATTTCTGGAAAGTTTTAAGATTAATTGTTTTTTAGTAAATAAAAACTAAACTGATATCAATATTTTCTATAATTTAATTTTTTCCCTTCTACCGTATGAAAGTATAAGTTACATCGTCTAATATACTGTTGTTATGACTTTTATGTGATTTATTCCAAATTTGTTGAATTCAAGTAACAGTTATATCATCAGCTTCATTTAGCATAATCGATGATACAGGAATAATGAGACTTGTTGTTGCTGGTTCGTATTTATGGGTAATCAACCTCTTCGATTATTATAGCCATAATTTCTTCCACAAAGAACATACTCAAAGAAGGAGGGAAACCTGGTGCCTACTCTCTACGAAGAGCACCAAGAATGAGACTAATAAGAGAAATGTGCGTTCCGGCTAACATCACAAATTGTGGCTGTTCTACATTAACCTCATTTCAGACATCAACCGTAAGTGATACATGCTTACCTGTCCTATATAGGTGTGTGCGTGTGTATGCGTGTGTATGCGTGTGTCTGTGTGTGTGTGTGTGTGAGAGAGAGACTGTGTGTTTGTGTCTCTCTGTGTAAGTGCCTGCGTATGTATCATAATGTACTCGACGTTCTTTGTAACTTAAAATTGAGATACTTCCGAGAGCCGGATCCTGTTTATATCCAAGCATAAACACACACTCGCTCACATTGGCGTATATATTGAACTTATACTTCCTATTTTTCCGACTGATTATTCCTCTCGCTACCAGTTCCCCTTTGCACGCAACCCAACCGAACTCTATTACCCTCTTCCTGTCTACGCAACTTACTCACTCCCTCTTCCTCTGACCTCCTGCTTCCTCTCTTCCACATTGTTCAAACTCCTTCCTTCCTCTTATTTATGGAACACTTCATTTGATGCTAAATGTTGTGCGACATCCGTATCCCAAACTTTTGTCCCGATTGCTACAGAACCTTAGTTGCAAGGGATCACATGTTTCTCAGCATTCGGTAGAGATCTCTAAATCCCTATTATCTGTAAACAAAGCAAGAGTCCTTGTATATATTTTCATCGTTAAGCCAACCGGTATAATGAAGTAACGCAGTGTGCAGCTAATTTCACGATAAAAATAATATTTCGTTGGATTTTTATTATTATCTAAAATATGTTACAAGTTGACCATAAGAACAGGTGGCAGCATTATAACAAGAACGAAAACTTAATAAATAAATTTAACAAGTTTACAGACAAAAATTAGATTTTTCATTCTGGAATGTGATATATTTTCTCTCATACTAATTTTTAAAATGATCCCTAAGGAACTACGCGAACGCAGAAAACAGAAAGCAGCATTAATTTTGAATCTTGATGCTGTTATTTAAGTATACAGGTTCAAAATTAATGTTGGCTTCTGCTTTCCGCCTTCACTTAGTTTTTAAGGGAAATTTCGGAAAAAATGGGAGATAAAATATAATAATTAAAATTGTTATAATTAACATAGAGTTCATTTAGAAATTTAAGAGAACCACTCAAACTGGATTTATCGTATAACGTATATCTCTTAAGCCTATCAAGAATATGTGGTCACATTTTACAGTTAATACTCGTATTTCACCTTTAAGATTTTACATATTAATATGTGTAAAAATTATTAATCAACATCGAAATTCATAAATTTATATACGAACAGAGAATTACAGTAAATTTATTAGTTGTTATCAAATATCTCTATGCACGTTATCGTTTATTCTTGGTAGTTTATCCGATGTTATTATTTCGAATACTCTTGACTTTTACATACAATTTTCCTTGAGAAAATATGGGACGCATTAAGCTGAGCCCAATCTGGTCCAGTGTTTGACAATACGATTTATTTATCGTTAATGAAAAGACTGTTCTTACTGGAAATTGCCTTCTTTTTTAATTGCAGTCTGACGGCAACAATGTTGCACGTGTTATCATCACTCTTGTACCAGTAGTAGTGACTGCCTCTATGATGTTCGTATGAAGTGTTTAGTATGAGTCGTGTCCTATTAAGCTATCCTGTATTTGGAATGGAAAGTCTCAATATCATTATAGGAACCCCAAGTTTAAAAGTTAATGAATGTGATAGTAGCCCAGATGGACTTAAAGTCTTCAAAATATTTAACGAGTGAGGTTAGTATCGTGTAAATCTTCAATATTATCTGCATTTTTATACACCTTTACTAGGAAATTTATCCTTTAATGCGGTATATACCAACCTCTTCATTTCCGTGTGTTAGCATTGCGTGTTTCATGGTCGGATTTGAGATCTCGATTGTTGTTGTTAAAAAGAACAGGTCAGAAAGTTCGGGTATTTAGGTATATGTTTCACTGCTCGGAGATTTCAGAAGTATTTTTATTCATCTTTTCTTTCGCCAACATTTAAAAGACATTCCGAGAGTAAGGCAGGCCAAAATGGGAAAAAGCGTGGATGTGGCAAAGAGAGCATTCAGGCGACGAATTTCCAAGTCCCGTGTTTCCAGCCCAATTCTTACCTATTCTAAAATGCGAATAATAAATACGCTGCTCCCATTCCCATTAACTTACTTCAAAATTGCCTCTGAATTTTATGTAGTGAACAAATTACTTTATAGTGGTCATCAAAATACGTGGTTCAACATGGAGACCTAAGCTAAGCGTTCAGGAGAGAAACGCAAGAAGGACCAACTGAGACATTAAGGTACGCCCAATATATTTTAACACTCTACGGATATTAGATAACATTTAAAAATATCTAATAAACATTTAATAGTTACAATGAATTAAGTAAAACCCATATTTTTACATTCCAATTTGAACGGAAACAATTAAGGCAAGAGCGGCAGAAGCAGTATGTAAATGGCGGTTATTCAAAAAATGTTTTGGACAGACAAACGCACCAAAAGAACGAGAAGGAATCCTAAATCAATTAGTGAAAAAAC
Organism: Tanypteryx hageni; assembly: GCA_028673005.1. Classification (NCBI taxonomy): domain Eukaryota; kingdom Metazoa; phylum Arthropoda; class Insecta; order Odonata; family Petaluridae; genus Tanypteryx; species Tanypteryx hageni. The sequence continues at coordinate 2,988,527 of CM054120.1, forward strand.
GAAATCTTTCTATGCTTTCGCTTAGGAGTTAGCGCGTCAGACACGCGGACAAACCGATCGCATAAGCGGATTTTTTTGAAAAACCTCTAAAAACGCGATTTAAATTTTTTAATTACATATCTACAAATCATGGTCCGACAATTATGTCCAGGAGAGAAATATATCAATAAATATTGCATTTGTTTGGCATTTTCTTCCTATGTCAGCCTCTTTCGCCTTTGCTGTCCTATTATTTAACCTCCATTATCTGGTAACTCTACATATATGTGACCAAAATTGCTCGAATCTCAAGAGAAAAAAAAATCGAGTTATTTTATTTTTAACGTAAATGAGTACAGACGAGAAAATTATTTTCCCCGATTATCCGAAAAAATGCACTTTTATGGAAATAAGGATTTTTGCCGGGAAAATACATTTAAATCGAGTTTTAAAATTTTCGAATCATAAGCATTCGATTATCGGGCATCTATTTAATTTCCCGGCTATGAAAATGATTCTTTAAATTTGTCTGTCGTGTACCGGCACACGTCAATTTCTCAGTACATGAGATAAAGCAACGATAGAAATGCTGATGCGCATTATTATAATACCTCATCGCAACAGAAAGGGAAACCAAGTAAACAAATCGCCACAGTCGTCATTTGCCTCCCGTGCAACAATCAGACTTATCTCCCACGCCACTCAATGCTTCTCTCAAATCTTCCCCTGCACTTCTATCAGACTCGCATCATCTTTATCCTCTCCTTTCGCTTCTTACGCATATTTATTTTCGTGACTTTTTCTTTATTGCGGATGATCAAAGGTTTTTCCTGCCGCGATCCCCTTTTTGCTACCTGCCGTTATACATTACGAAAAATTAATGTAATAAGGAGTAAATTAGTTACAATTTGCCGTAACAATCGACACGAAAGACATACAATCCTCTTTATTTCTCACTCTTCGCTATACTCATTTTCTTGTGTGACCAGAATCGCGATTGACTTTAGTCATCACGTGTGTGTGTGCGCGCCGTTAAAGGACTACCCGTCTCGACTCATTATGCTTCGGTGGCCATTAATTACGCAAGGAATAGTTGTTGAGTGAGATATAGTTGTAAATGGACCGAGTTTCATTGATGGAATGAGAGGGAAGTTTTCTATCCACGAGAAAGCGACCCTTCGCCTTCTGACTCAAAGATTGATGCATTGAAAATCAACGAGGCATCGTTCCCAAAAGACCCCCTCCCCCCTTAATGTGTGTCATTTGGGTAACGGTAATGGCCCAAGTGTAATATTAGTCGATTCCGAGTGTAAATGAATGCGAATAAGATTAGGGTGAGCACTATAGAGGGTGGCAGATGATGATGGGGGCGTACAATAGGAAAGGGGCGGCGATAGATGGAGTGTGCGGGGATAATGGCGAGAGGGGAGAAGTGGTGGCGGAGTGCACTGGATCATGCCTCTTCGCCTTTACACTCAATTTATGCTACTATTTTATAGTACGCCAATAATACGCTTTTATCATTGAATCCCAATCCATATTTTTGGATATTTTCTCGCCTATAGCACTTCTTGGAAAATATCTTGGAAAATATGCTCCTAATCTCTTCCTCCAGCCTCCTGCTCCTTTGACCCCTGCATGAAGTTCTTCAGGAAATATTTCTATTGCAAACGTCCACAATCCCTTTTATTTGATAATCAAATTGCGGTATATGGTCGACGTGAATAGCAATGACCTACCTGTTAAAGATGTCGTGGTTTATATCCATTTCCGACTATAATTCATAGAAATCTTAGATATGGTGAAATTTACTTCAAATTTAAGAAAACTATTGGGATACATAAAACATGGAGAGATGAAGGAGAAAACGAAAAAATGGGTCTCAAACTCGCGACCCGCGAAGAAAGTTGTATAATGACGCGGTACAACCTCAAATCTTATCAAAATCTTATCTATCTATTATAAAATGGCTCACTGAATCTTTGAAAATGACCTTCAAAAAATAAGAAACGTGTTAAATCAACTCCTCCAAAATATCCGCACTATACCGTTCATTCCAATTTAACAATGATACACATGTGGGGCACAGAAGATGTTCCTCACGTTGTGAGATTGTTTTTGCCACTGTCCAAAGGACAAATGTAATCAAATATTTTTCGGTTGAATGGTTTTAAAAGCGCATCAAATGTTGGATGTGATCTCAGCCTCAAGGTGCCTTTTTAGGTGGCGGGTCAATGAATGGTTTTTCAAATACGCGATGGGTCGATTAAAATAAATGAATGAAAAAAATACAACCCGGATGTTTATACAAACTATATTTACTAATTGATTTAATCTTTTATTTTCAAAACATAAACATAAAACATGTATAACTTTGTGGGTCACCCAAATCGTAATGGCGGGTCATTCACCGGCCCGCGGTTCATAGGATGCCTCTAGTGGAATGGTAGATTGAGGAGTGGGAAAGACGGTAACACTGAATGCGGCCCGCGGCTTTGGTGCGGTGTCTTCATTTGGCCAGCGCAACGATGTGTGTTTGAAACCTCTGGTATAGAGTGAGAGGGAAGGAAGGTCGGTGAACAGGAGAGGTGGAGCTATGGTGAGGAATGGTGGGGCGGGAGGGTGGGACTGAGAGTGAGAGAGGGAGAGAGAGGGAGCCATGAAGGGATAGAGATATATAGTAAGAATGGAGTGAAAATGAGAGAGAGGGGAGAACGGTAGTGTTCTTATGACGTTAGAATGCTGGAGAAAGAGACGAATTTGAAAGGGCCTGTAGGGAGATGGAGAGACGAGAGCGAGAATGGGTAAGCGGTGGAGAGTGCTCGCTCACAGCGGGCGGTGGACCCTTAGAGGACGATCGATGCAAAGGGGAAGAGGGCCCTGGTGGGTGAGAGAGCGATCCGATTCTCACGGAACAGTACAGAGGATTTACGGAGGCGCCGCGCGGTCAAAGTGAGAGGAATGGGGGAGAGAGAGAAAGGGAGAGAGGAAGGGAGAGAGGAAGGGAGAGAGGAGGGGAAAGAGGAGATAAGTATAGGGGAGAAGGAAGAGGAAAGAGGAGAGAAAGGGAGAAAGGAAGGAGAGAGGAGGGGAAAGAGGATATAAGAGAGGGGAGAAGGGAGGGGTGAAGGAAGAGGAAAGAGGAGGGAGAGAGGAGGGAGAGGTTGTGGAGAGGGGAGAGGTGGGGAAAGAGGAGGGGAAATGGGAGGGGAGATGGGAGGGGAGATGGGAGGGGAGATGAGAGAGAAGATGGGAGGGAGATGGGAGGGGAGATGGGAGTGGAGAGGACGGAAAGATTGGGGTTCCGTGTGGATCCGCGAAAATGGAGGAAATAAGCAAGATTTCCCAACCGCTCAGTTACCCTCAATCTCTAATTTCTCCCTCACACTCACAATCAGTGGCGGATTTAAGGGGGGCGCGCGACAGGGGCCCCTTGAAGTAATGGGACCCGAAAAAATGTTCGTCTGTATAATCTCAGAAATATTAAATGTCTTAATTTAACAATCAGTGGAACCTCTCTATGATTCCATAGAAAACCGATCGTTAAGCGATGTCACAAGAGAGGGTAACCGTTAGGAGGAGTTTCACTATACATATACATATTTAGATTCCAGTGCCCCCGACTGCTTAACGCCAGGGGCCCCAGGAGGTGTACACCCACCACTGGGCAACGTAAGAAACACGTGATATTCATAGTGACACATTCCTCTATTTCTAAGTCAAGTTGCGTATCCTATCAGTTATTTACTCCGGTTTAACTGCAAGGGTCAGTACTGCGTATTTTTAACTGAATTAGGAGTTCACTAACACCCAATTCAGTTCAGCCGGACTAAATAGCTCAATTCGTGGGTCGAGTTCACAATGTCCGCAAAGGATGAAGTTATATAATTAGCAGCCATTGCAACATGTTAGAAAACAGAAACAAAAACTGAAATGCAGACGATAACGGAAGCGGGTAATGGCTTCTTCAAAAGAAACGCTTTTCCCATATTATTTTATAGCTGAACTAAAATTTCATCCAATAATAATCCAATAATTATCTCCGCGTGGTCGAAGAAACGTATCTGTGCATTTTATTAATGGTTTCGGAAGGCAGTTCATATACTTTTTATTTTTCTAACTACCGATTAACGGTTTACTTCTCGATTCAACTCTTTCAATATCTAAATAAGAATTTCATGAGCTGTTAATTCTGCTTAGTTAAATTTTCGAGACGCTCCTGATATTAACACAGTTCAAACAGCCCAGAATTTGGACTGTACAGTTAGCCGTATTTATTTATTTATTTAATTAAGTCCAAAAACTGCACAAGGCTTATTACAATAGAGACAAAAAATAATATAACAAAAATAACAAACATAAATAACATATAATACATATAATAACATAGATAAAGGAACCACAACCAAAATGATAAAATGATAAAAAGAGAGGGTAGAAGGAGATGGAAGGAGTGAAGAAAGGGCGATGGATGAAACGGAAGGAGAAGCGGAGGAGAAACTGAATAGATATTATAATAAAATTGGAGATGAAGGGAAACGATGTCTAAAAATGGATCGGAATCGGGTGACCTCTACAGTAGCGTATTGTAAAGATTAGGGAGGCGATAAATAAAAGAGCGTTTAGTAATTGAGAGGAGTAGAGCAGTGAAACAGTTGACTTGATCGAGTAGCTCGAGAAGGAAGATGGAGAGGAAAGAGAGAAATGAGTTCAGGGGATCTGTAATAACCGTTTACTATTTTCGTGAAAAATTTAATATCGTTGTTAACACGCCGATCGGAAAGAGATGAAATGCCTAGACAACTGCGTATGTCACTGAGGGTATAATCACGGAGAGGAGGGTGTCGATAGCGAATTAATGAAGAGAAGAAATTCAGAGGCCGATCGAGAAACTTAAGATTGGATGTAGACCAAATAGGGGAGCAGTAATCGGAAATGGGAAGAACGCAACAGAAGAAGAAAGTACGAAGTGCAGAAATATCAGATATGTGCGCGAAACGATAAATTAAACCGACTAACGACATAGCTCGGGAGGATATTATTTTGATATGACCATGGAAATGAAGTTTAGAATCAGAAATTATTCCCAGATCTTTTTGGGAAGAAACTGACGGAATTACTTGACCAGCTTCTTTTGATAATACCACCCACTTAAGCTAAAGTAAATTATCCGCGGCCTTCCTAAACTAAAAAACATTTTCTGCGGCCCGCTTCTATATCTATACGTGTATATATATGCAGGAGAAAATTCTATAATATTAGCTAAAACTAACAAGTTATTTAAAAAACACGAAGCAGTTAATTAAATATTTAATTATTTATTATATTTGCTTTTAAAAAAATGTTAAGTTCTCGCTATATTATCGGGACAGTTTTTAAATATTGTTAACCGATCTAAGATTTATTCAAAAATTTTCGAGGCCCGTCTTAATCCTATGGCGGCCCATCGGTAGAGAAACGCTGCTCTAGACGCTCAGGTTTATCTGCGGAGTCCTGTGTCTGTGTAGTTAAACCGGAGTAAATAACTGAGCGTGTTAAACGACCTTTACACCCCTTTCAAATAACCTGAATGTCCCATTGCAATATCACCTGGTAGTTTCCTGGATTGATTTCTCCATAAAAGGGTGTCTTCCGCGAAGAGTATGACAATACTCTTTATGTTATCTGCCAAAACACCTATGTGTAGCGCAATGATGCCATTTCATTATATTAACAACCGGTTTGCTTCACTTAACAATTTTTTATGCATAAAACTGTAATTATTAGCCACTTTATCACTAAGTAGTTAAATAAATTTTATCACTGGATGGCCAATAAATTGCTATTTAATTTGATTATGAAAACACTAACCTGCTATATATTAGATAAATTGACATTATATTCACAAAACGCCACAAGAAAACGTTACTCTCACGATCGACGCTTCTTCGACGGTAGAACTGCTGAGAGGAAGTGCTATTCTATTTCGTGAGATTCCAAAACGTGAAATCAGAGGGAGGAGTTGGAGGGTTGGAGAGAGGGCAATGGGGTCTTACCACTATCATTATATATAGACGTTCCTTACAGAGGAGGAGGATGATGATATAACATACTAGTAGTTGGTGCATGCATTCTGCAAGCATATCATCTCAACATTAAAAAACATTCATTTTTCATATTTCATCATTACAAATATTTTTTTAACTCTAAATATTTCAACTCCGGAGCGATTTTAGTTTTTCCCTTATGTAAAAATAATAGATTAATACAATTCCCAAACTTTGTAATTTTAAGAATTTTATAATTTCTTCATTATGGGGTACTAATTCTACATATTTTTGCCAAATTTTAAAGTTGTAGCACTTCTAGAAGTGAAATAACATTTATCTAATTTTTTAAATTTAAATAACTTTTAACGGCCGCAATAAAATTTCATGGATACATTGAAATGTTTATTCGTTTTTATAGATTAAACTGCAAAAGTGACAATAATTCCTAATAGATATTGCGGCCATCTTACAACACTGAAAATTTCATCTTTCTAGATTACCGGTGGGTGCCCATAATTAATTTACAAAAATGGCGCAATGCTTTTCTTATGGGAAAAAACGCAACTTTCGGAATTTCTGGAGTCGAACTTATGTCACTTAGGTTAGAAGTCTCATTTTATCTGTGGTTTTCTCCATCATATCTACAAAAACTAAAACTTTCAGCTCTCTAGCTCTTGGAGTTTGGGCTGGATATTAGTATCCTCCTGTTATATGTTATGTGTTATATATATATCCTCCTCTGTAAGAAACGTCGAAATATAATGATATATAACATCATTATATATAGACGTTTCTTACAGAGGAGGAGGAGATAACATATAACATATAGGAGGATACTGTTTAGGCACTTCCAGATGAGCTAGAGATTCGAAATTTTTTTCTTATGTAGGATTTTGTGGAAAACCGACTAGAAAAAACGAAAATCATGAAAAAGTGTAACCATGCGGCCGCTAAAAATTCGCAATTGTTTAAACAAAATTTCAAGGTTTATATGTTTTTGAATGTGCTACGGAGCTGAAATTTTTTTAGAGGTAGGATTTGTAAAAAACGAAGTAGGGATTATAGAAATTTTGATATTTTAATTTGTTTGGCAGTTAAAAATTCTTAAAGTTTAAACAAATAGGTAGATACTTAGACACCAAGCCGCAAGTTTGGGATCTGAAATTTTTAAATTATTTAGAAGTTAATCTATGTAAACGAATAAACATTTCAATTTATCCTTAAAATTGTCATTTTGACCGTTATAAATTATTTAAATTTAAAAAATTTGATAAATGTTATTTCACTTTTAATTGTAGTATAAATTTAAAATTTGGCAGAAATGTGTTGCATTATTAACTCAATGTGGGAAAAGTATAATATTTCGAAAATTGTAAACAATTCGTGATTGTTATACACCATTATTGTTCCATTATGAAAAAACAAAATGCCATCCACAGGAGAAATCTTTAGAATTAAGGAAATATTCCTCATGATGAAATATCTCTCTGAAAGTTAATGTTTTTTTCAAGGTGCGATTAAATGCTTGCAGTATGCAAGCACCTTCCACTAGTATATAAACATAGCGGTTTGACATTCCCCGTTCTCATTGCGGGCCGAAGAAGGGCGGGGCATCATTAACAGGCCACCAAAGACAACCAAAGTTCGGCTCCCATCGAGATGAAAGGGTCATTAATAGAAGTATAGCAAAAGTGCTTTTTGATGGGGCCCTGTCACGATTGGAGGCCATATGCAGCTGGGTATTTTATCCTAAGAGCGAGGAATCGAGGGATTGCTTTTCGGGGACTCCTGAACTCACAGAGGGCCTATAATACTGATTTCGTGCCTCTTCTCGCATAGCGCCCTGCCCGTCGACACACCGTCGTTTGTTTGCTGCGTCCAGTCAAAGGAAGCATAACAAAAATTCTCAATTCACAAACTTATTTGCCTCCACATACCTCCACTGTTGCCAACGCCGAAGCGAAATTTCTCCCTCGGAGTATTTTGTGATGGGTTAATAACGGCAGGGGGGAGGAATGAGAGCAGTAGTCAGAAGGCGAAAAGGGGCGATAGGATGCAATGAGTTGGTAAAACACCAGGCGAGGTCTGAGAAAAAGAAATATGAAGGAGACCAAACGCTGCCGTATCGGTAGCCGACGTTACGCTTGGAAAGGTTTGCGAAAACCCCTGATTTCGGGGCAGTCGCCGTCCACACTTAGTAGTGGTATTTAATCTATCCATCGTCCGCCATTGCGCCGTACATGTCCAACACATCCGCTTTAGGCTGCCCTGGTTTTAAGACACCAACATATGCATACAGTTCAGCATTCAACGGCGGACTGGTTCGATTTCTTTCAAATTCCTCCAGTTCACTCTCAATAACCCTTGCAACAGCGGCAGCCTTAGAAATGAGCCAATGGGGCGACCGCCCACGATGACATTAGCGGATTAAAAAAGTTAAAAATTATGGTTTTATCTAATATATTATAACCGCTGTGTCTCTGTCTGCGTCTCTACATGCAGCCCTTCCTGCCTGCGTCTGAAGCCTTCCGGCATGAACGCAAATAAACCGGGAATGGTCTGCTCGATTTCGACAAATCTTTCGCATGAGTACTCGGCCCGAGCTCCTACAGGTTTTAAGTGGGTAGTCGTCCCCCGGAAAGATATGGGTTAGATACCAGGATAGTTTTCGTTTTATCATTTGATTAACACGTAATCGGCTAGAATACGATGTGTAGAAAAAGGAAATACAGGAAACTGAATAATGAACTAAGAAGAGAAACCCAAAATGCAAGGGAGAGATGGCTAGAGGAGGAATGCTCAGATATAGAAGATCTAGAGAGAAAAGGAATGTATGACTTGATGTATAAGAAAGTAAAAAATGTAACGTGGGATAGATGGAGAACAAGTGCATGTGTGAAAGAGATTGCAAGTAAAGAAGATAAAGTTCTATATAAGGAAGAGGAGGTCCTTAATAGATGGAGAGAATACATGGAGGAGTTGTACAAATCAAATGAAAAACCAAAGGATCTCCGTATTGAAGAGCAGGATGAAATAAATAATGACGAAACAGGGGTTTCGATATTGAAAATAGAGGTGCTACAAGCAATAAAGGATATGAAGAATGGGAAGGCAATGGGGGTAGATGAGATACCGATAGAATTATTTAAGTGTCTTAATGAGGAAGGACTGGAAGAAATAGTGAAGTTGTGTAATGCAATCTATGACAAGGGGATGTGGCCAGAGGATTTCGTCAAAACAATTATGATTCCAATTCCGAAAAAGCAAGGAACAAGAAAATGCAGTGAACACAGAACAATCAGTTTAATTACACATGCAGCTAAGGTTCTACTTAGGGTTATGAACAGGAGACTAATTAGCAAAATGGAAGAAAATGTTGCAGAGGAACAGTTTGGATTTAGAAAGAGTAGAGGTACAAGAGATGCAATAGGATTGATAAGAATGAGTGGAGAGAGATATATAGAAAGGGGTAAAGGAATTAGTCTGTGCTTCATAGATATGGAGAAGGCATTCGACCGAGTGAACTGGGAAAAACTGATGGAAATACTAAAAGCAAAAAAAGTAGACTGGAAAGATAGAAGGTTAATTAAAGAGCTGTATATGAAACAGAAAGCAGCTATGAGGATAAAAGATGCACAGACCGAATGGTATGATCTAGGAAGAGGAGTAAGGCAAGGTTGCTGCTTATCGCCAACCCTGTTCAATATATATGCTGAAGAAATGATTGACAATGGAATAGGGAATGATAAAGGAATTAGTATTGGGGGTAGAATAATAAATTGTATAAGGTTTGCTGATGACATGGTAATTTTGGCAGATGAAACGAGGCATATTCAGGAAATGGTTACAAAGCTAGAAGACAGGATGATGGAATATGGAATGAAAATGAACATAAAGAAAACAAAGGTGATGAGAATAGGGGATAGAGAGATTATGAATGTGTCAATAAAGGATGGAAGAGTGGAGCAAGTAAAACAGTATAGATATTTGGGAAGCATGCTAACTGAAGACTGGAGAAGTGAAAAAGAAATAAGAACAAGAATAGCAATGGCAAAAGAAACATTTAATAGGAAAAAAACGGGTACTATGCGGTAAAATGGATTTAAATCTGAAGAAACGTCTTGTGAAGTGCTATGTTTGAAGTGTATTGCTTTATGGGTGTGAAACATGGACGCTAAAGAAAAGAGAGAAAGAAAGACTAGAGCATTTGAAATGTGGGTGTGGAGGCGGATGGAGAAGGTTAAGTGGACGGATAGGATAAGGAATGAAGCAAAGGTGAATGAGAAGAGAAGATTACTTGAAACAATTCAGAGGAGGAAAAGTAACTGGTTAGGGCATATCTTGAGAGGAGAAGGTTTACTATTGATGGTGTTGGAAGGATCAGTAGAAGGTGAAAGGAAAAGGGGACGTAGAAGAATAAAAATTTTTGACGATCTGAAAGAAAGGGGAGGGTATCAGGAAATGAAAGAAATGGCAAGGAACAGAAATGAGTGGAGACAACGCCAGTGCCAGGGACCTGCCTAGAGGCAGAACACCTCATGATGATGACGATGTGTAGACTTGTATTCTTTAACATTTTAAAATATCTTACGATGAAGACATTGACTCGAGATTTATAGCATTTTACGCAGAAAGAAATGAAAATTCTTATTCTTACCACCGATTCTGTTGTTTAATTCGTGTTTGCTCATACCTTAAGTTTATATTCGATTTTCTCCGGTTTTTCGACATTTCAAAAAGGAGGTTGCTATGGTAGACAGCATTGTTCATCTCGAATTTTTGCATTGTTAGGCTTCAAGTGCATTTGCACTAAGCTTGCAATAAAACGTATGAAGGACAACAGATTAAGCATCGAGTGACGTCACCTCCCAGTATAAACGCAAATAAATGAAGAACGGTCGGCTCGATTTCGACAAATCTTTCGCCTGAATACTCGACGCAAACTCTTGAAGTTTTAAGCGGGTAATCGTCTCCCGAAAAAGCATCAGGAAAGTTTTCGTTTTTGCTTTTGATTATCACATAATCGGCTGGAATACGATGTGTAGACCTTTAACATTTTAAAATAATTTACGATCGAGACTTTCACTCGAGATTTACACTATTTCACGTAGAAAGAAATGAAGATTCCTAGTCTTACATCCTATTCTGTTGTTTAATTTGTGCTTGCTCATATTTTAAGTTAATATTCCATTTTTTCTGATGTTTCAACATTTCAGTTGTTGATCTCGAATTTTTCCATTGTTAGAATCGGACTTTCAAGTGCATTTGCACTAATATTACAATGAAAGAAACGCATCAAGGACAGTAACCGATTGAAAAGTTATGTGAAAAGTTTTGTATAAATATAAAACACGTGAAAATTATTTTAACCGTTTTCGGATATTAGAGGTACTCGTTAGAATGAGCATTTTTTCTGAATTCTGTGAATTCTCGCGATACCGAGATTTCACTATATATATTTTTAAACGAATATCAAAAGCAAAATTTACAAAATTCTAAGATTTTAAAAAATAAACAATAATGGAACTTTTTGGTTTGGTTGGTTGACAATTACGTTTTAACAGTCCATTTATGCACCTACTCAACTTAGAGTAAGAAAAGCGCTAATAATTTGGGTTGTAATATACTATTTCGTCGATATTTTTGGCGCTCTTGAGCGCTAAGAGAGAATGCTCTCAATTCGTTTCTTACGGAAAACTGTAGAATTACAAAAAACAATTTAAAAATAGGAGAATTTATCAAAGATATTATTTTATTTCGTTAAAGATAGTCTGATAGTTTTTTCTCCTAAGTTTTTGCCAAGTATATAAAATTATTAATTTAAAACATCTAAACCTCGACCACATCAATCGTTTCTATATGTGAATTTAAAATCATCTAAAACAGTTTATTGGAATGTGATGAGTAAACATGAAATCATCAACATAACAAACATGTTTTATAAATGTTTCAGTAGTCTCGAATAGTGCTTACAACTGAAAGGTTATATTTACCGCAAATAACAAAATTTTCATGATGCTAACAGAAACTCTCTCATTTTAATTACTTTCCTCATCAATTTCTTCTCTATAAAAGTTTTCTGATTACACAATATTTTAGTTTCGAATATTTACTGCCGATTTTTCGTATTCATCCCAAGTATTTGCACAATTTGAATGAATTCCCACAAGAATGTTGGGGCCAGGCCCCCCTCAAAAGCATGCGACATACAATGGCCTAGGCCGGGTTCGGCAATCTTTCACAGTTAATGTATTGCTACAGCCTCATCGCATCGAAAATCAGCTTTTAATGGCAGCGTAGTAGAAAAATACAAAGATATGTTAAAAATTTAGAGGTTCTTAATCCGTAAATGTGGCCATAAAATAAAGATACCGAAGAAGAAAAGGACGTACGGTATGGAGAGGAATGTATTAAAAATACATGCTCAACTTTCTGCCTCGAGAACAGCCATTTTAATTATGAACGATTTTCGGGATATTTTCGGAGGGAGGCAAAATATTCCGCAACATCTCGCTCCACTGACAAATTCTAATGCGACAATCCCGTGCAGTACCATCGAATTCGAAAGAGGCTTTAGTGCGATGGACTTCATCATATCTGAACTTCGAACAAAACTTTTGGTAACAATGTGACACCATTTATGTCACACCTTATCCGTCTCTGCGGAGTCAGGAGGAATTTCATTCTTAAAGTGTAAAGAAGATTGCCTTGCTCCTTCATTTTGTAAACAATGACTTTCAGATTCAAGAACAAGTAATTTTTTCAGCCATAAGACGAGCTCGATATTTCATTATTGGATTTATAAATCAGAATTACCGTAGGTATAAGATGGGTTCATTATTTCTTTTGACGCCTTATTACTTGTTTAAAAGCCCGGCTTCGCTCGGGAAAGTTTTCTTTTAAAAAGCAAACGATTTTTATTATTTATTATTTTTATTAATATATTACTTTTGATGTCCGATTTCAATAAAAAATACAATAAAATTTGAAATTTACTTACTTTTGCTGTTGGATACCCCAAGTTTTGAATTGCTGTTTCGTGGGTTTGGGAGCGGAGCCCTGAGTTAGATAAATGCACCTGAAACTTATTTTGAATTTCTTTGCTTAAAGGTAAATTGTTCCATTCTTTAATTCCCCTATTTAGAAACGATATTTTGCGATTTTGGTTCTTTGAGGCTTCATGAACTTATATTCTTGACTTTCCTTTCTGAAAAAGTTACATTCTCGATTCTAACGCGTTTATCTTCCCATGCCTCGCTAACGGTTCGAGCCTGATACATACCAATGAATTTATTGATTCGTGTCCTACATTTTAATTTCCTATACTAGATTGTTGTCATCTCCATGACGCTTTCCTTCTTGTTCAGTGGTTCCAGGGAAAAATTTGTCGTGGCCGCATCTGAGCCTATTCGCCATGCTGTGGTGGCCGAATTTTAAAATTTAAGTTCTAAATTATATTTATTATTCTACGTAAGGGACCTAGGAAGTTTCACGAGATAAAATAATAATAGTAAATATTAATTATAAAAATTTAACATAACAGTCTTCATCGCAGTCTGCATATTAACCCGGCAGAACGCGCGCTCAATTCTGGAGCACAGACGGTCGCGGGGGGTGACTGAGTCACCCCAATTTAAATTACATTTTCCAGCATAGTTATTCATGATTTTTTAATTTTTATTTATTTTTGTATTCTTAAATTAGTAAGGAAATACTTTGGAAAATTCATATTTATTCTAAACGAATATAATTTACATGTTTGTTAAATATATCTTTATTGTTCAAACTCCTGATTAACTAACTTGCATACAAAAGAACTTGTATAATAATAATTAGAATTAGATAAAAGTAATTATGATAACTTATTCTTTTAACATAATATTATGAATATGATAATAATAATAAGAATTATCTGAGATCACTTCTCGTGTTATTCGCTGTCAAGGCAGTACTACATACGTATTTCATATGTTTAATACACATCGACCTCTCACATTTAGAACAGGACGAAGTTGTTTTCGTGTCTTGATTCCTTGAGCATACGACACAGAGTAATTTTGCAGGTCTAGATGGACCGAGCTCTCCAGAAACATTTTCTTTTCTAGGCGGTACACATTTTTGGCCCAGTTCCCTTTTTTGCTTTGGTAAGGTTTTCTGTTGCAACCGAGAAATGACTGCTGGATTTGATAAGGCCTCTCCGAGTTTTTTTGTGAAACTACTTCTTTTGAGCACAGTATTTGGGTTATTCGATAGAAATATTACGTAACTATTGAGAAGAATTTCACGGATTTTCTCCAAATCGCGATGTAAATCTAAACGTTCCTCGGCCTAATAAAACGTAAAGAGAGGGTAGAAACATCAAACTCGTCAATTGAAAAGAGATTCCATCGATTTATGAAAATTACAGCCAGATATAGAATAAAAAGCTTACCATGACTCTCAATAAGAAATGTAACGTGGAAGGACGCGGAGTGACTTAGTCACCCCAGAAAGATTTTTGAAATACTGTTTCACGGACTAAATGCTACTGAGACATAAAAGTGGCATAATATACTCAAGAGAGTTCGGAAGAAAGGTACTGATTATCTTAGGGAAAAAACATACGCCACGAGTTAAAATAAAAATTTCTCTGCGTTACGCAATCAAGAGGAGAGAGGGGGATCTAACGAGGATTACACAGTTATAAAAAACTGGGGAGGTTGGGTTACGTAATGCTTGAACATCCAACAAGAACAAAGTATGAACATCGTATTTTGTATTTATTTTTTCATGTCCTATTCAACATTCATTGCTGGTATTTCGGATAAAAATATAAATAAATATATAAACTAATAAATTATTTGAATAATTTTTTATTTAAGAAATACTTTTCTAGCTTTTGTTTCTGCAAATTTATTAATTATTGATGAAAAATCTAAGTTACGTGCAATGTCACTTCAGCTTTTTGGAAAAGAAGAGAAATATAAGGCTTTAGGCATTTAGTTAAGCCCTCTTTTCGACAAGGCCACCAGCTTGCGCCTCATGGGCCTGTGCATCAATCCATTTCTGCACAAGTGCCAAAATTTGAGGCCCTCTTGAGCTTATGGCCCGGGCCAAATGGCCCTCCTGTGGGGCCTGTGCCCACGGAAGTATTCGAACTCGCCATGCATCGCCATTGCTAGCCAGACATGCATGCTATCAACCCTTCCACCAATGTAGGTATTAGGTTTCGTAACATTTAAAACAAGTTTTAGCATGTTCCTGCGACGATTTTTTCAGAAATGACTCCACATATCAAGGAAACTCGAATGCAAAATATGTTTACCTTAGACCAGTGATTCTCAACCTTTGGTGCTCGCGGCACACTCTTGATATTCACTTTTTATCGCGGCACACTGAAATTATATTTAAATTAAGAACTAGGATTTATCATAAAGGGTCATATTTTTTAATATTATGTCGTATATGTAATTCACCAAATTAAGTGATGATATCGTAAAACAGAACAAATGATATTAAAAAATCTATTTTAAAATCTTACCTAATGTGACACTTGAGCTTGGCATTTTCTAACGATTGCACTGATACTAGGACGTATCCTTGATAAGCAGACTCTCATTTCATCTTCAACACAGTTGAGCTGTACCCTTTTTCTGCATTTAATGTTTGTAAATGTTGAGAACCCCAACTCACACAGATAGGATGTAGAAAACTGCATCAAAACTGCCAAAGCTCTTTTCGCGATTTCTGAGTATTCCTCTCTATTAGAAATCCAGAACATATCCAGAGACAATTCGGCGTATTAATTTTCATAGTGCGATCAGTTGAAAGAGAAGGTAACTCTTCTTCTTTGGAGAGAGTAAAAACACATAAGTCAGTTGTGACTGGTGTGAATGAATTCCTTACCCAGTCGTATTGTCGCTTGTTATGAACTGCTGTCGATTTATGTTGATTATTCGCTTGTTGTGTGCAATTCCTTGGAAAATCGTGTTCTCAAATGCAATCATAATTTCTTTATGTATCTCTCTAGGTTTATAGTTTATAGTTCCAATAATACGACTCGATCGCCAAAATTATTAACCCTAGCAATTATACAAACGCTCTTGTAGTTGCAACGGAAGATCAGCAATTTCTTTTGGAACATCGTGCATTAGACTTAGGTCCTTCAGGAACACTCTAGATTCCATGCGTCGGATGGGACTGTTGAAGTTGTTTCAATCACTACTTCTTAACAATTCTCTCAAATATTTTAAATCTTATCTTTCAGGACGCAAACTAAATACAATAATATGTAGTAAGAATACAAGAGGCAAGATAAGTTTAATCTGCCAAAGCACAAATTCAAAATTATGGAAAATAGTCCATATTATATTATCATTAATATATATATAAACAATCCATAAAATTTAGAGAAAATATTTTACTAATATAAAACATTTCCATGAGAAAGTGAAAGATTTTTTGTTTAAAAAACGTTATTATTCGGCAAAAGAATATATGGAGAACAATGATATGACTTTAATTAAGTTTATAGAATAATTTAGAAGTTTAGACCCTATAATGTTGTCTATGCTTGCATTAATTTTGTGGAGAATTATTCAATGTAAAGCTTGTATAATAAAGTATGCGTGACATTTGTAACAATTATTGTATATATGTTTTTAACAAGTCACCTATTTACTGACAGACTTGTACTGCAACTATGTAATTGTAATGTGTCAATAAATTCAAATCTGTTCTCTTCTGTTGTTTTCACTGCATCGTATAGCGTGTTTTTGAAATGATGAAGTAATGCAAGATATCCAGTCCAAACAGAAAGAAAAGATCGAAAGCCGCCGAATATCTGAGACACGGCCGTTTTTTGTTTAACTGGACATTTAAATTAGAAGCTATTGTTTTGAATTCATTGTATTTTTTGGAGATTGGTTATGCAGGCCATTATTGTATCAATACAAATTTTAAAGCGACTGATTGTACTAATAGGCAATACCACCATGAACAGCAAATGCTAACCAGTGATTTAAACAAAGCCAAACTATTATCCTCTGGTTGTTTCAATACATCTTGTAGTAACTTATCTACACCTGATGCCTTGCTTAACATTACACTCGTTTGCAGTATGCGGCTATGGATTTGCTAAACTTGCATGATTCTACTTTCAGTTTCCTTTTGTTAGATATGATTTGAATAAGAGAAACGTTTTTGAGATAAATTATTTAAATTTTTTTCTATAGTTTGGCATTGAAAGGTAATATCTAGTTGAAAATAGATGGAAAGAGATGAATTTTACCTTGCAAGCGTCAATATAGGTCGATCGAATGGCCCACAATATCCGTAAGGAAAACGAGATCGCAATGCCATTATTCTCTCTTCAGAGACCAGTACACCATTTTCCTTCTAAAGATTTCAAAACACTGTCTCAGATTCCAAAATCCCTCGAGTTCCTTTCCTTTTCACAGTCAACGGATATCACAATGTAAGAGTAAATCATTATCATTTTCCGAATCTGAATTTTTGCGAGAGAGGTTACAAAATACTTGGCGGTTTAGTGCTTGAACCCGGATTTTTTCATATAAGTTTAAACAAATTAGAAAAATACAAGACTGAGGCAGAGAACCTCCTAGTTAAGAAAACAGTGGTACCTGTATGTCTTGCGGTTTAAGTATTCTTCAAGTGAAGCTACACAACCTTCCGAAATTCCTATTATTAATAAAACGTTGTATAATTTTGTCCAACTAAGCTCGCTTATTTCAACATAGCTTGCAACTTCTCAAAAATATCTTCAGTATCAAATCGTGAAGTTCCTCGATTATATAATAATCCACGGACTTGCCGTCCATGTTACTATTGTCATTTCAACTATGCTCTGCACCTTGACTGTACCTGAGAAGCAGGGTGATTTTATGTTAAATGTAGTTGTAAATTGAACTGATCAATAAAAAAATCTCTGAGATTGCGACTTAAAGATCGCAAACTTTGATAAAATAATATTTACATCGGCATTCTAAAGAAATCGAAAAAGCTAAACATTGACGATAATAGAACTGCTCATCTATACATATTGAAGAGTCTACGAAAAATTGAAGTTCGAGCTCTACTACTGAAAATACACGCTACAGCGCGTGCGTGAGGTCGAGAAACAGCAATGATCATCACGTAGCGGAACCCAGATGCCTCCAACAGCTGTAACCTGAACCATTTCTGGTATTCGAAATTTCAATTGTGGCAACATTGTCAGTTTTACTATTTTACATATAAAAGGGTTTCAGGAACTTAATCAGAAAAAACGTAAAAAATAGAAGTTAGAAAATAAGTTGAAGTAGACACCGAGAGATGCTACTGGTCCTTCTTTGCAGATGTGATAAGATAAACTAAGAGAGATTTTCGTTCGAGTGTAAGCATGATGCTGTGACATCCCCTGTCTTAGGTTTTTGGGGACACACAAATAGTGGCGAAGTCAGCAATTTACCTTGGGGTTGGAAATTATAAAAGGCATTTTTTTAAATAAGAAGATTCCCAACTAAGTTTTCTGTAATGATTTATAATAATGACTCATAAACATCACTATGAAATAAAATAATCGTAAAAGTAGTTTAATAAATGTAGTTACTTTCAAGTTAAAATTGAAATTAATGCGAAAGCAGTCGCAGCTCAAATTATTTGCGACATTTGAGGGAGGGCAAATGCCCGACTGCCCCCTCCCCCCCCCCCTTGGCTACGCCACTGCACGCAAGGTAGTAATACAAATGGCCTCCATATGCAGCCAATTCATTTTCCTAAAGTAACTCTAGGCAATTCTATTATCTTGTAGAGATTTAATTATAATAAATTAAGCCCTAATTGGGATAAGCTCATTATAATCGCAAATATTCTTTCCGATAATTCTGCAATTTATTGTATATTATCGAGGTTTTTTATTAATTCTCTTTCAAATTTGGATCCCTAACCAAATTCTGAAATTCGTCACACTTCGCGGATTTGATGGACCTCAGTACGTCTTTCAGTATTCATTTCTCTCTCAGATTAAATTACAAGACAACAAATTATCGGAATAAATTTTTGTAATAGTAACTAAAGAGACCTCATATATCGTGCTAAGTATGACCCTCATCTCAGTAATCAGTCGATGACCCCGCTGTTTTTGGATTCCAATTACTTTTCTCTTATTATCAGCCTACTCCATTTTTTCCACTTCGTCCTCAAAATATCTCTCTCTTACCGCTTTGTTCTTTCCGAGTGCCACTCTCATCTCCGTCGCCGCATTTGATGAATATTCGGTCGACTGTTGCTACCGCTGTCATTCTGTGTCATTCATTGCGACCAACTTTCTTTAAACAGCAATTACAATGAAATGCTTTTCATGAAACTAGTAGCATTACCATGATAGTATCGTTCTATCTATTCTCCATGTTTATATACGGTAGGAACTTTTACGCATAAAGAAATAAGTGAGAAAAGTGAGAGAAAAGAAGTGATCAGAGAACCATATAAGTGTCGAATAGGGATAGTGTCCGTTAAAAAGAGTTAAGAAGTTGTGAGAAATCCTAATGTTGAATGTAAAGACTTAGGATGTCAGCAGCATATACAGCAAAGAGAGGAAAAAGATGGAAACGATACATTGAGAACAACAGAAATAAGCAAAGAAAATTAGTTGGAGGATGTTAAAATGAAGACGGGAATGGAATAAAGAAGCGAAGACTAGTCAAGCGAAGGGGAACAATACTTATAAGCAGTAGCGGATTTGGAAATTTGTCGCCAAATTATTTTCCGCCCTCTTTTTAGCAATTTTTTCTTTAAAAAATCGCTCATGTAAATGGTCTTTCTGCACATCCGTCCGTCTGCGGATCATAATAGTTTAATTCATCAAAAGTCTGCGTAATATAACTTTTTTTATTCCCGCCCCGAAATCCTATATTTATTGCCGCCCCTAGGTCATTGCCTACTTCGGCCTTATTACTAATCCGCTACTGCTTATGAGGCATGAACTGCTACCAGTCATGCAGAGATTTGGTTTGTCAATTATAGTGCGCTATTAGTAAGGGAAAGAGCATGGTATTAAAGCTAAAATTAAATAAGATTAATCAAAGCATTTTTTGGTTTGGGTATACGTTTACCTTGACGTCGTATCTCCGATCTCCTTTTCGTCCTCTTCCTCTTTTGGACTCTCTTCGGCGTCGGCGTCTTCTCCCTCTTCACTCGCACCTCCTCCTTCCGCCTCGCTTTCTTCTAAGCTTCCTTCTACGCCGCCATCTATACCCATACATTCCTTACCCGTTTCCGACGCTTCTGTCTGTAAAAAACAAAGCAATTATATCGCATTTCGTTTTCACTTGATTTTCTTTCACCTCCTGCAATACCTTTCCATTTTTTCGCAAATTCCCATACTTCCTAACATTGAATCTACGAAGGATTGGTTAGTGTATATAAAAAAGTCTACTATCATGGAAGCGAAATTCACATATACTGTTGGTCCGATATTTTTAAACGCAGCCCGTCCAGTCATTCTCGTCTTATGCACACGGCCGAAGACACCGTGCGACAGACGCTAAACCACTCCGTTTGATAAACAATGATATTCTATTTTCCTATGAGAAAGTGTTGCATGCTTTTGTAGTTGTTTTAATTTTCTTTGGGAATCATAAGTGAACCATAAATGATTTTAAATATAATATAGAAGTTATAATCAGCCTAAAATGGTTCGAGTTTCTGCCAAGGATGCTAAGGTTGCGGGTTCGAATCCCGCCTAGGACATGGAGGTTCGTGTTTGTCATATCAGAGTTATATGTAAGAATGGACATGGTTGTCTAAATATCGCCCTCAATAAAGACGGATTATTATTATTTTTTATCAGGAAACATTCTTAATTTATTAGCATCACATATATACATATACGAGCTTGTAAAATACAATATCAGTTTATAAATCTATAATATGTACTGTACGGGTACTAATTCCCTGGGGGAGTGATATTGGTGGGCAGCAGATGGGAACCCCGCCGAAGGGGCTGGTTACTGCAACCTTGGAGTTTACACTTCCGCCCCCTACTCTCTCACATCCCCGGGGTGATATACATTCAGGTCCTTCAGAGCTCAATTAGCTCGTCTTCAGGTGCGCACATAGTTGCGTCAGGTGGTTATTGTATAATCACAATACCATATCATGCATACAACTCATCTTTTCTCCTCAAATATTATTTTACTTATTATAAATTGTTTAGATTTATTTACAATATATATTTATATCTCTTATATAACTATTACATTACATAATTATAATCATAAACAATTACATAGAATATTATTATTATTGTTATTATTATTAAGTTATATTAGAATAAGCAAGCCAGTATGTAAAGTGTATGCGTTAATTAATAATATTAGTGACGATATATGCATGACAAAATATTGCATTATACACCTGAATATTAGATCCCTAAAGAAACATTGGGAGGAATTTGAGATATTTGTAAACCATATGTGCAGAAAAAAGGATATCATGTTTGTTCTGACAGAAGTAAACATAAAATTCAGTGAAAGTAAACTTTTCAATTTGAAGTATTATAAAAAAATGTATAAATTAAGAAATTCCAGACTTGGTGGAGGTGTAATGATCTTCATAAAAAATAATATTAATGTTGAAATTGTTGGTAACAACACAACTACATTTGAAAATATCACTTTCATCATGGATATAAATTTAAAAAAAGTAAAATTAGTTGCTGTATATAAACATCCAGATACCAGTAAAAACATATTTATGGAAAGACTGCCCCACGAATATTTACTATAGAACAGAATATAAAAGATAAGAAATAAAACGGATAAGGAAATAAAAAAATGTAAAAATGACTATTAACAAAATAAGTAACAATAGAGATTTGTTGAAAAAGATTAATGATATCATGGGTAAAAGCAAAAACAAAAATGATGAGGATATGATAATTAATAGTCTTGGCAATAATGAAACTGTAGTACATATTTGTAATAAATTTAGTGGCCAGTTCACAGAAGGAGTTAAAAGCATAAAGCAGAAGAGTACAAATGAAAGAAAAAAACTGTGCTCAACAAATACCGTAAATACCCGCGTATGATACGCACTTTTTTTTCGAAATATTTGAGTTAAAAATTAGGACGCGTGTTATGCGAAGGTACATAATTTTCCTATTTTCATTTGACCCCATATTTCTACAATTTCGGCACATTAATTACTGCCTGGGTATCCTCATCATTTTATTGGGGACTTTTACGAAAAGTAAGATAATAATAGTTAAAATTTATTAAATAATTCTACAAACATACATTAATTAGACATGAAAATAATGAATTCAGTATTTATTCATTTTAAAAGCCAAGAAATAATTCGTCACTGGACCATTCTTCCTCGATGTTGTTATCGGAATCGGCATCTTACGCATGACATCACCCTACACCGGCGCCCGGCCTGGTGGTGAGGTACTGATACTACTTACAATTAGAAACAATGGCAGCTGATTGAGTACGCTGGGAGTTGACGCTTCTTGTAGAACTACCATCAAGTTATCGTTCCCTACTTTTCTCTCAGCATTCATACGTGATTTATTCCGGATTCTTATAGTCTGTAGTTAATTATGGTTATTTGCTATCGTTTTTACGTGCTCCAGAGTGTTCTAATAAGGGTAAAACTGAAGGTTGAGCGAACTCGTCCACCTCAGGCGTGACTAAAACATATGTAAAATACTTCGACATTTATTGTGTATATCCTAATATCACCTTGTAAGTAAACAGAGTATGTAATGGTTGAGTTAGCTGACGTTCTTCTGGAACGTTATTCGAAAATTTCATTTTGCACTTTCATTATGTTACCAATACATAATACCAATAATTCGATCATTGCTTTAAACCACGTTACACCATCTACTTCATCTGAAAAAAATCTGTTCGTGCTATACGCGGGTATATAAAAATATCCTAGATTACGAGGCTGAAAACCCCCCTGCACGTTATATGAGGGTGCGCATTATACGCGGGTATTTACAGTAACCAGAAATAGAATATACCTACCAGAAGCTACCTCCCATGACATAGAGAAGGTAACAAGTAATCTACCAAATAAAGCACTTGGTCTAGATAAAATAAGAATAACAGATATTAAATGCAACAAAGTCCTAATTGAAATAATATCAAAGATCATAAATAACAGTATGAGAGGGAGTTGTACCTGGGCGACTTAAAATGGCAATTGTAAGACCCATACACAAAGAAGGCAAATATAATTATTTCAATAATTAATAATAATAATAATAATCCATCTTATCAAGTATTAGTAAAATTATGGAAAATATATAACAAATCATTTAATGAATTATCTACTTAGAATATAACTTAATATCAAAAGCACAATATGGGTTTCAAAAAAATAAAGGTACAAAAACATCATTGAAGATTTCTCTGATCTGTTAAATAAAAATTTAGACAAAAATAACAATGTGATAGTAACATATATAGATTTCAGAAAAGCTTTTGATACAGTAAATCTAGAAATACTACTGAAAGTACTGAATGGTATAGGCATAATAAGAATGATATACATGTTGTTCAAAAGCTGTCTTGAGAATAGGAAAATTACAGTAAGAATTAAAGAAGAATTCAGTGAATTTATGAGCATGGAGTATAGTGTACCACAGGGATCAGTCTTGAGACCGATCTTATTCATAATTTATGTAAATAGTATCTTCAGTGTAGTAGAGCACTGAACTTTATTGATATATGATGATGATACTGTTCTTTAAAATAGCACAAGCAAAAATGTCAAAGTGATACTAATGGTATGCAGTATCCTTTTTTGTGATTTGTAATTCCCTTAAACTACCTAGCGTAATTTTTCATTTACTATAAGAAATCAATTTTGAATAATATAATGTTTCTTTTTCTGTTAATATTATCACATACGAATATATATTTAGGTAGAACTTTTATAATAGCTTTTACAGGATATTGAGGAGCAATATAATTAATAGTTCATTTTTCAGTTCCTTTTTGTTTGAATCTAATTGCTGCTATTTGGCTGCCTTAGTGCAGTTTTGCAATCAAAAGAAAGCACTGGAAATTTGTGCACTGATAACATCACCAACACCTATGATAAGCACAGTTAACACACAATATCTGAACCAATATTTACTTAATCTTTTGAAGGTCTATCAGAATGTAATTCATCTCGATACTTTTTGCTCCAATGAAAAATGTTTAAGGGTCAGATCAACTCCAGTCATTTTCCAAGTACACTAGCTCAGAAATAATTCCATTGTCCTTAGTTCTCTACCCATATTTAGTAAACAAATTCATATTAATAGCATTTTCTTGATGTTTAACATTTTTATGGAAGAAATTAAAATAATCAGTTTTTGAATAATTTTAGCTAGTTTCTCTCACTGTAATAATTACTTTCAGAGCTTCATATGCTGAACAATATTCCTAATTCATCAGATCTGTCTTTAATTATTAAATGAAAAATACTTGTTGTTTCATCCCTCTCAATACATGTCTCCTAAATTGTTCAACTTCAATCTCTTCCCAGGTTACTTTCTATTTTTTAGAGTGCTACATACTCCTGAACTTCTAAAATAAACATTAAGATATAAGAGCATATTTTAGTTCCACTTATAAGATGAAGGTAGTAAAGTATTGATGTCACAATTTGAATAATTCCGGCATAATTAAAAGTTAGATCTCACCTCTTCCTCGTCACAGCCCTCCTCCTCTTCCCTCCTCCCTCTCTGCTCATCTCTCTTTCTCTGTTCCTCCTTTAACCTCTCCGCTTTCCTCCATTTGGCACGCCTATTCTGGAACCACACCTTCAACATAAAAATTTTAAAAGCTTTATTAGATAAGAAATACTCCTTTCTGAATCAGTTAAATTCGTTCATTATTTCCACAGAGATTTAATGGTCGGTCTCCAGGCATAGTTTGGAAAGAATATTTTAATTTTGAAAATAAGCAACTTAATGTCATGCAATCATATAGAATATAGTGGTGGCATTTGATAGCTCTGGTTAAGAATCATTAAGTAAAGGATGTAACACAAACTAACTCAATAACAACAACCTTCACTATATTGGTATAATTTTTTGTGGGTTTCTTTTTAAAAGAATTTAATATATATGACAAGGACATCAAAATCTTTATTATTTATAGTAACTAAAAAAGTCAACTATGACAGTAATTTGTAAAGTGAACGATATAATTCAAGCTCTCAAATTTTCAGCAATTATCTTCTAACAATTGTCAATCAGTAATTTATTAACGCTAGCATGAATTCATAATTGCCGGTAATTTCGATCTTCACTAGGAATATGTTTTAATTTTACATTTTAACTACCAGGGAACCGAAATAAATGTTTTCATTGCAAGCCTTTCAGTAAAGTGTTATATATTATAGGTTAAGATTTGGAGTTTGTAGATTCATAATTAGCAATTAATAGGATTAGCTTTGAATTTTCTCTTTAATGTTGAGATAAAATTGAAATACAACACCAGAGAGTGTTTATCACTACTAAAAGATTTATTTAGTTTAGTTTAGTTTAGAAAAGAATAGAGCAAAAAATACTAATTTTAAGCTTTCATTGTATGATCTTAAACTTGTCATTATAGATTATTAAGATAGGACATTAACAGAAAAATTTTATCTAAAGGAAATACTGTATTCACAAGACATGAGTACTCAAGTAAACACACATAGGTACCTATCTTCAAAGTTAAACCGAAAAAATCCTTTAAAAACTGTTTCAAATTGGTATTCTTGTCATATTTAATAACTGAACATCATCGGCGAATATTTTAGCAGCTTCTCAGAAAAATGTGATGAAAGAAATGAAGGGGTTTGAATCTACATGCAGGAATGGCCCGAGGTATTTTGGCACCCCGGGCAAGAAACCGCTCCATCGCCCTCTTCCGTAAAATTACATTGACATGTTTTTAAAGAACTTGTTCAAATATTCATTGCTTCTTGAAGTACTTAGTCATGAAAAGTAAAATAAATTTCATTCAGATTCCATCCTGTTCCGTGATATAAATTGGTACTCAACACTTATTAATTTGTAAGTAATGTATAGATAGCTGATCGGGTTTGCACCCTGATATTTTAAACCCATTATAATTTAATGTTCTGCAGATTTAATAACAAAGAGAAGGAGTTTGAGGGAATTTTATAAAAGTAAGAAGTTATATATATTAGAAAGGTTACGGTATATTAATAATAAAAATTACTTATGGTCAACTTGGAATCAATCCCTTTTTTAGACAATGTGGGACAATGGATACTGAACACATCCAGTCAGTATGTATTGGTTTCTTCGTGCCAAACAAATTGCACCTTCTACAACTGGATATTTCTGGCTGATGTGCAGAACCTGTCTGCATGCTTTGAGATGCACTGGTGTTTTCCGTTTTCTTTTCAGTTCTGGAGGTTCAGAATTTGAGGGCCTTCTGTTCATTTCAACAAGTTTGGCGCTTATTAAACCGGACACTATTACTGCAAAAGTCCATCAATATTATAGATGGGAAATTCCGATGTTTGCATAATCTAAAAGCATTCACAACCGAGAAATGAATGAATTGAAAATAATTCTATGCCCTTATTACCTATCAAATTCATATGTACATTTCAGGTGATCAAAACATTCAACACAATTAATGTTTTGAAATGTAATCAACAATAGTAAACGGATGTGAAACTATAGTAATTTATTCATCACGCTCTTTATGACTGACATCTTCAAGATTTAATGGATGTGAACAATACTAATATGCTTCAACATGATCAATGTGAGATACTTCCTGATTATATTTTTTAATGGGCTGGCAACTATGTCACATGCAGCATGGTGGCTCAAAGATATTACCAGTTCCAGCATTCGTATTTCAACTTAAGTAATTTAAGTTTGTAAAAATATTACAAACAAAACTATTTATGAAATAGTTGAAGACTGTTAATTTGTTATACAACAACTTAACCCTTAAACCCAATATATGTTATCAAAATGAATTCCTCTTCGAATTTGAACTGTTTTAGGAAAATTAATGAAGTTTCTTATTCTATTCATCTTTTTCCCTCTAGCGTTTAAAATATCTCGCATAAAACATTTCAATCTTATATTTTGGGAAAATATGTGCTTTTAAAACTGGATGTTGCCTTGCCGACCACGTCATTGTTAAACTTCGAGAATCAATTGTTGTCTCAATCCACATACGTGTAATATATGCGAGTGAATAGATTGCATTAAATTTGGGACTAGGAAGTATTTTTCCAGAGAAGGAAGAAGAGGGTGGGAGGATGGGAAGGGGGAGGATGAAAAGAAGGAGGATGGGAGAGAGGAAGAGAGAAAAGGTGGAAGAATGGGAAGAGCCTTAAATTTAATTCTTAATCCACGCATACCCGTCATATTTGACGGGCAATTACACTACTCTTTGACATAAATATGTGAGCAATCCTAACGGGTAACAAAGTTATTAGACATTCAGTTGTAAAAAGTACAATATCGCGTACCTACAGTGCATTAAAGACCTACTGCGTTGTTCATTATAATCTGTTTTTACTTCCTCATGCACGCCGTGTCTAGAGCAGTGGATCAAAGAGAAAAATTCGTCGCGGTTGCGTCTACGGCCACCTGCCACCCTGCTGTGGCTGGATCGATAAATTCAATTTTATATTATTAAATCTTAGAGGGCGGCAAACATAAATGTGAGAGATGTGGGACGCAAATTTGTCCTCGCTGATATGCCTGCATTCAGATAATTCAAATACTCATAGTCACTAAATACAAAAAAGTATTAATTATAAAAAATATGATATCATACTATTCATCTGCATGTTAATTCTTGCTATGTTAAAAATAGGCTTTGCTCGTGGCAGTATTAAGATTTGGATAATTGTGGATTTCACACCATTATAAATCGCGTGTTCGAGTTCATTTGCGAAAATACGGCGTAGAAAATTAAAAAAAGGTTGAATTTTACGTGCGCAAAATGTTTATTCCTAAGTCCCATATGGTTAAACACATTCCTGATGTTTTAAAAATTCATAAATACGGTTCCCAGACGAGTTAGCAAGCCCCATTCGGGGTCGCGAAAGGTTTTCAAAGGGTCGTGTATACGGATTATGTTTGCTATTTTTTTCACTTTTAGTATTCATATAGTTAGAGTAAAATTAATATTTTCAAATAATAGACGAGACTCGGGGTTCGGCGAGAAAGAAAAGAAACAGCGAAGTAAGTCTTTGAGTCAAAAAAGACGTTCAATCTCTCAGCGGGTTATAGGAATTTCACCGTCGCTCCTTCGCTCGATCCAGACTGAACTGACACTACTCGCTCGTTCACTATGCAGGGCTGTAAGGTAACCGGACAAAAGGGCCCCGGAGAAAATGGCCGCGGAGAAAATGACCTCGGAGAAAATGGCTCCGGAGATAAAAGCCCCGAACAAAGTGTCTCCTAACGCAAGGTAGGACCCCACGTACCAGGATAAGTATTCATTATTCCCTCTTAGATGTTAATATATGATCAAAATCAGTGAGTCTTACTTTTTCATCAAATTTTGTCTTCAATTCGAAATTGCTCAGATTTATCGTTTAAATAATATATTTTGGGAAAAATTGTCTTTCAACCATTTGCTGCCTTGGCAACCATGTTTAAGTCAAAAATCGAGCTTCAATTGTTGCCAAAATCCTATTATACGTACGACAGAGAACATTATGATTTAACTCGAGTACATTTAAATTCATGCCCCGTCATTTTTGATGGTCACTTACTCTAGTATTGAAAAATATCATAGTTGATTAGAAAAGTTATGTGTAATTTTATAACCAGGTTATTTTTGATAGCATAAGCTCGCTCTGGGCTTTTCTACTTCTAACGTTCTTCATACGCACCATGAAGTATTGCGAGTTGAGAGAATAGTATTTTCTGCAACTTTTAACTCAGGAGATATTTAATTTACTCATAATTTTTTTAAATCCGAAAAAACTAGAAATAAATTAATAATTAAACATCAAGGGGAAGCAGCAGCAATTGATCAGATAATCAGTTTCATAAAATGTACTAATGAAATTGTTAATAGATATTGGTTAGTTTACTCTTCTAAAAGTGATAGCGTTTTTTGTTATACACACTGAATGGGCGATGCATGTCGTCGTCGCATTTCGGAGATTTGAGCACCTATACCAGGGATGGCGAACCACTGTCACGCGTGTTACAGTGTCACGCCAAGGTCTTTAGCATGACACGGAAGAGTATCTGAAGTTCTAAGCTCTAAAGTTTAGCCTGTATGCGAAAATGGGTGATGGTATGCGGGGAAAACAGGAAAACCCAAAAGAGTTTCTCCGCTCCCCGCTGGCATGGGTTTCTCCCAAGTGTACCACTCTCTTCGTTCGTATGTCTAATGTTAAGAAATTGACGGTGGTTGTATAGTCACTCGTTATAAGAAATATACCGTACTCGTTCTATCAAGGCTACGCTATATATAAAATTAGTAAATTTGATACTAAGGAAGCCATTAAAAAACTTAAACCAAAGAAATCAGCAGGGCCAGATCATGTCCCTGCATATATTGTCAAAGGATATTCTTTTTGGTGCTCTACATTATATACAGTGGCGGCTCGCAGCTAAAATTAGTGGGGGTGCTGCTCCAGAAAATTTTTAGCCTTTGTTTTAAAATTGTGTAAAAGGAAAAAAAACATGTATAAAAAGAAAATTTATTCAGGAACTTGATAAAATCTTAACAAAAAAAACCAAACATTTTTTACTTACTTTAACTTAAATTGTTACAGTTCAAGCTTGATCTATTCATTTAAAAATGAAATCCATCGTTCTTGTTTTAATTTGCGCAAAAAGTTCAATAGTTTTCTCCTTGATCTCTGGATGACAATTGAGGAAATTTTTCTCCATTGAAAGTACTGCAAGCGCATTTAGTCTTTCCGAATTCATAGTGCTTCTTAAAAAAGTTTTTATTCTTTTCAATGTTGAAAAGCAGCGCTCTGCCTCTGATGTAGTCATGGGAATTGTCAAGAGGATTTTTATCAGTTTCGTAATTTCACCAAAAACATCATCTAGATTATTTTCCAAGATAAATTTCAGCAGCTCAATTAATTTGCAATATTCATGAATATCAGTCCTACATTAGAATACTTTTAGTTCAGTTTCAAGCTTTTCTTTGTCAATCATGGGATAAGCTTCAGTGGTCAGTACTGTCTCTTTTGTGGGATGTTCATTCTTAAATCTAGTGAAGCATTTCTTGTTGAACAATTTAGCAGCTACTAAGTGTTTAGTAGAAGAATATCTGTCCATTATATCAACACATATATAGTCACACACTTCCTTAGCTTCTGCCATGAGTGTCTTTGAAGGATTCTCACAGTACTTTGAGTTTCTCAATTCTAAAATAGCAGTTTTGAAATTTGTTATATATTCATTAGCTTTAAACACAGTAATTTCTCGAGATTGCATTTGGTTGTAAATTATTTCAACATGAGGCATAATCTGATGAAAAAGCTCTAACCAAAACTTGAAATTATCATCATTCAGGTATTTTAAAATTCCTGTTACTTCTGCAATGGTTTGATCTGCATTTGATGTTGACTGAATTTCAGTAAGGCAGTTTTTTAAAGGTTGCAAATTTTCATGAACTCTGTTTATGGTCCGTATGTTGAAATTCCACCTTGTAGAGAATGGACGTGGAATGCTGACGTCCATATGTTTCTTGAGAATGGACACACGTTGTGGTGATCTTGAGAAGAATGTTGGAATAGCCAGAATGTTAGAGAAAAATATTCTTGCGTTTCGTGTAATACTTGCTGCATTTCTCATTATTAAATTAAGTTGATGTGCATAACAGTGAATGAAATGTGCATTACTATAAACTGCTTTTATTTTTGCTTGAACTCCTGCTTTTTTGCCTTTCATGACATTTGCACCATCAAATGTATGAGCTATCAGTTTTTGTCCATTTCCTTGAAGGATTATGTCCAATTGTTCTAAAATACGTTTTGATATGCCATCTGCAGTTTGATTTTCTGGAATAAAGAATCCCCAAAAACGCTCAAATATTTCTTCATTCAATACGTACCGTAGAACAAAGACCATTTGAGTGTGTTCCGAAACATCTGTTGAGTCATCAGCCATGACAGCTACAAAGGAAGCTTTTCTAATTTCCGTCCTTATCTCCTCATGGTATATTTGTAGCAGGCAGTCAAGTATCTCATTCTGAATGGTCTTAGAAACACCTTTGAAGACTGCACTGGTTTCTAAGTGATTCTTCAAATCTGAATCTAATTTAGATGCAAAATTTACTAATCCTCTAAATACCCCTGGATTTACTGAATCGTCTTTTTCATCATGTCCACGTAAGGGAGTTTCAAAGTTTCCACAAAAGTAAATGCAGTCTATTATTTTGGACAAAATTTCACGGCTCTTTTTAACTTTTATATTATGCTCATTGATTGAAAGTCTGTATGCCTCACTAAGTTTCTCCTTAATACTTACGGTTCCTAAAAGTGACAGTGAAACAACATTATCAACGTGCTTCTTTGACTTCTCATGCTTTTCAGTTTTTTCTTTCATTTTGTTTATATTTCTAAAACCATCTTTTGTCCACGGTACATCACCTCCAAACAGCAAAAACGGGAAGCAAAACAGTGCATTTTTTACTTCACAGCTGCAAAGCCAACTTTTCCGTTGGTACCATTCAGAATTAAAGCTACGAATATATTTCTTGTTGTTGCTTTTGCCTGGCTGACAAATAAGAATATCAGGTGTTGAACGACCTCTTTTCTTAACTGTGACTTTCTCATGGAGAGATAGCTGTGAAAACTTAAGCTGTTGAAGTTCACTTACAGTCACAGAACTTATTTCTTGGGGATGCAAGGCCATGGTTAAAGTTTTCTGTTAAATAAAAGAACCGAAAAAAACATGAATCAAATAGAATAGCTGGAAGCAGAATAATAATCTAATTCTACACTCTTCTACACTTTATCACATTCAAGAATATGGTACACGGTTTTTAAGCACAACACACGCTGAGTAAAAAAAAAACTTCCTTCCACCATCACGCCAGAGCCGGCACTGCGAGAGCAACAGTGCTCTCTCTACCTGGCAGTCCCGCCTTCCTCCCCACCCCCCCTCCTATGTGCGCATGCGCACAACAGTCAAACACCACGTCGCTGGCACTGTGAAGCGCACAGTTCCATAGAAAGATTTTTGTATCTTTTTCATAAATTGTGGGATGGCTACTGAAGTACTGACATTAAGCTTAAGGAATATATATTGTACTACAAAAATAAAGAAAGAATTAAAGAAAAAAGGACTCATTATATTAAATGCTATCGATAATATCAAGTGGAAATAGGGGGTGCTGCAGTTCCGCAGTGCCTATACACGAGCCGCCACTGATTATATATATATTTTGACAATATGTTCTGGTATTTATCCAAATGAATGGAAGCGAGTTAAAGGCTGTCCGAAAAGGGAGATAAGAATGATATCAAGAGTTACCGACTTGTTTCAATTGTATCAGTATTCACCAAGATACTTGAATCCATACTGTATAAATACATTTATTCTGACATTAAAAATACTCTATGTGACAACCAATATGGATTCAGGACTGGTAGATCGACAGTTTCTAACTTAGCATACTTAAACAATTATGTAATTAGTAGAAAGGAAAAGAGAGTACAAGTACATACAGTATACACAGATTTCCAGAAAGCTTTCGACACTCGATCAATACATACTAGTCAAGAAAATGTGCTCAATCGGTATTTCTAGTAATTTATTCTCACTGCTAAAAAGCTATTTATTTAAGAGAAAGCAGTATGTGATATATAAAACAAGTCAATCTGAAGAGTTTTTTGTAACATTAGGTGTTTCACAAGGAACTAACCTGGGACCATTATTATTTTTGGTATTCATAAACGATTTACCTATGTATATACGAAACTCAGAATGCCTAATATTTGCAGATGATGTGAAACTGTTCCATGAAGTAAAATGTGAGGGTGATTGTCAAAAGTTGCAACAGGATATTGATAACATATACAAATGGTCCATTGAAAATAACTTGCATTTTAATGTGAATAAGTGTTGTATTATGTCATATTGCAGAAAGAAAAATTATTTTGATTACCCATATAGTATGGGAGGTACCCTATTGAAAAAAGTAACTGAAGTTAAAGATCTTGGCATTTATATTGATAAAAACATGCGTTTTACAACGCAATTACCGTGACTGTGTGCAATAAAATGCTGGGCTTCATAAAAAAAAACAGAATAACCAATTGTCAGCTCCTTAAAGTGAGTATCTGGGAGAAACCCCCTCTCACGATCTGTCATGGGACACCCACATTCGTCGGTGCAGCTAATAAGAAATTAGTTTTTATAGGAAGCATTCCATAATTGCACTGAAAAAGATCGATAAATATGTTACCTACCGTTGGTTAGGCTGCTAATCCAGTACGCTTAATGTAAATAAGATCCACATAAGAAAGGCCGTATAACCGCGTTGGCAAAAATCAGCGCCGTAACTAGGGTATGGCGAAGGTGGCATTTGCCAAAGGCGCCGCTAGCAAAAGGCGTAAAACGTTCCCGATAAAAGACTAAAAGTTTATTTCCCCATAATTATATATCAATTCACTAAAATGCCAAGGTTATTGTTAATAAAAACGCAGCAAAAATTATATCCTAGTATATAATAAAAGGTGTTTCCTAAACATTTTGCCATCTGCGCCATAACTCCCAGTTACGCCACTGGCAAAAGTGTTTGGCAGGGAAGAAAGGTCCGTGAAACAAATCTACAACTCTATGCTTAGAGTCACTTCATTGCTAAGGATTTTGGAATGTTTATCGCTACAGAAACGTCGGCTGAACGCTAGATTGAAAGTTCTGGAGAAATATAGATTATAATACTTAGGTGAGGAAGCATTCAGAATAATGGAAGCTCCTAATTTAGTAAAACAAGACTTTACGACAGAGTGATATTAAGGATTTTTTCCTAGAATAATTACAGATCACAACAGGATATTCAAGATTTCCGGTGAGGTTTCCAAGGAAATCTGGTGCTCTGCATCCTCAGCCATCCACCTGCCCGGTGAGTTGCAGGGTATTATGTAGATATAGGCAAATATTAGAGAGCTACGTCCTGATGGACATCGGCAGGCAATCCTACAATTATCATTAGAGAAGATTTTAACCTTCTCTGCGTCGATTGGGAATCAATTCCTAAAGTTAGTGGCGAGAAAAATAGGGAAGCTTGTCGCGAATTTAATAAATAATTTACACTAAATCTTCTCAACATATTATTGAGGTGCCGATGCGATTCGATAGAAACTGAAACATCTTGGATTTGCTAGCCACGAGCCACTCGCAATTGACTAGAAAACTATATCTCGATGATGGCATCGTCGGTCACAGAAGAGCAATTGCTGATTTCACAGAGAACTCTACTATAAATGCTAATCCAACACGGTTATTCTACATCGTGAGATACACATAAAAGGACTCCATAAAATTTTAGGTCCTATGTGATGGAAGTGCAAAGTTCCGGAGCAAACTACTGACCAAGTCCGCACGACTTCTTTTTATTAAATCGCTACTTCAAAAAGCTCCTCACTATGGACGATCGCCACCTCATTAAATTT
Organism: Tanypteryx hageni; assembly: GCA_028673005.1. Lineage (NCBI taxonomy): Eukaryota > Metazoa > Arthropoda > Insecta > Odonata > Petaluridae > Tanypteryx > Tanypteryx hageni. The sequence goes on from CM054120.1 coordinate 3,023,170, forward strand.
CCAACGTGTTTAAACTCTAAAATGGAAATATCTGAAGACGGTATTGCCAAACTGCTATAGTGTGTTCATAAGAGGCAATCGTCAGTACCAGAAGCCATAATTGAATTCGCTATAAATTTGTTAGCGGACGTACTATCTCACTATACAAAGATCGTATTCACAAATGAGAGTGTAGATCCTTTAATATGAAAAACAGCATACGTTACGACGGTATACGAAAAGAGAAGTAAATTAAGAGAAAAGAACTACCGATCGATATCACTGATATCAATTTTATGTACGGTTCTTGGGCACATTATCGGTAGCTCAATAAAGCAATTTCTCGAAGGCAAAGGTGTCTGAAAAGAAAGCAGCTTGGTTATGCGAGACGCTCGTGTCTCTACACACTGGCAAAACCTTGAAAGCAGCGAACAACGGAATAAGATCAACCTTTGAAATGCCAAAGTCCAAAACTACCATTAAGTACCAGGGGGGACCATTTTGGTCCATATTTCAATTGTACGTTTTCACTACATATTATAGACATTAATGAAATAAAACACTTACTCTCTATTTATTATCCACAAAACATTAATTTTATTTTGAAATTGCTCAGGCAGACCCCGTGTAGATCAGTAAAGGCTCATCCCGGGGCTTTGCTTCTCGGCAATCCCAATTGGCAAAGCCAAAGCAATGTGGACATATATTAATCATAGTTTACCGATACTTGTCGGCAAATATCAAAGGAATGGAGGTGGTCTACTCAAGGAAGAGAGTGTTTTCCCGTGAAAATTAAAGCCTGCCTCCCTATTCCCTCTTCATTTATGAAAACTTCATTTTCTAAAAGACTAAGTTCTTATATAAATTTACCGCCACACACATGTACTACAATAGTCACCTTACGGGTTACGAAAGTACGATTAAAGGCCATGATCGTATGAGAGAAGTGAGAGAAGGGGGTCACTATTACGTAAATATCTTAAGTACTCCTTCTACCTATGAAAGTACCCCCATAGGTACTCGTCTGAAAAATCCTGATCTGAAACAAAAAATCTTTTACTTTAAGTTAGTACACGAATGATATGCGTGTCCAGTCAAATAAATATTGTGTTATCACTAGATGTTTCTGAAAGCAAAAAACCACTTAAAGAAAAAAATAAAAGTTTCCAGTTTTAAAATATTGTGACAAGTAAAACCAAGGGGTGACTATTTTGGTCCAACGTTAACATATCTATGAATATGGATAAATAAAGAAAAAATCTGAGCATATATATTAGAAAAAGATATTTATTTGTAAAATATAATGTATAAAAGTCAGAAAAAACCTAATATCTATGACTTCGATATCCCAAAAAAAAAATTCTAAACTGATACTTGGACCAAAACGGTCAAACTTTGGTATTTAAAGGGTTAAACACGGTATTTTTGGATTTCAGGAATGCTTTCGACAATGTTTACGCGCAAAAATATCACAAAAATTGAAATATTTATCAAACGACAAGAGAATCATAAATTGGATTGCATTGTTCCATCCAGATAGAACACAGAGTAGTCCTCGAGTTGCAACAGACGTCGTAAAAGTGACCTCTGGTGTGCCGCAGGGATATGTTATTAGCTGGCGTTTTGCTTGGTATACACGGAAGATTTGGTAGATAACACAAAGAATAAATATGTACGCACTGGTGATGTAGTATTGGCTCACTATTACAGAGTGTCGAGGTTCGATCCCCGCGAATGGACGTTTTAAAAAACCTCTGCCTAGCAGTGGTCAACAGTACTCTCAATAGGTCATAGAGCAGAAAATAAATTATTTTATCCAATAGAACTGTAGGCGTGATAGGGACAAATAGAACGGCTTTAGTAGTGCGATGTGGTAACTACCGCTTTACATATCCCTAGAATTGATCATACGGTTGGACAATGTGAGTTCTTTCAAGTTCATTTCGGAGGTAAAATGGTTCCCCATTCTGAACTCCGGACGGGGAATACATTAGTCAAAATATTTTTCTGGACCCGAACCGAAACCGAAAACCGTTATTTATTTCGTTCTATTTTTTCGGTTCGCATAAACCAGGGGTGGCCAAACCGTGGCGCATGCGATTACAAGATTACAAGTGATTACAAGTGATTATGATGATGATTACAAGATGATTACAAGTGGCGCATCCTTGCGCCTACTTATTTTTTTTTAAATAGTTGTCATAACTGAATCCATCTTAATATTTTAACACCAAAGTGATCACAGTTCAATTCGTACAGCCTTCGGTAATGTTCAACTTCTCGGTGTCTGAAACCTAGAATGGAACTTGTGAGATGTTACTTTAGGCGGGTTTACAAACGTACAAATATTTTTATCGGTGTTGCCATTGCGCGTTCCTGCTCAAACGATCGCAAACACCGCACACTAGCAACACATCATATGTTTGAAGTCACGTGCGAATGAGCGGCGAGCGTTCGATATGGTCAGTCAGTTCTGAGTGAGCCATCGTGGCGTGGAGTTTGAAGCAGTGTTTTATTGAGTGTACTAGCGTGGTTTTTGTATTGAGAGTGATTGGAAGACAGATTCAAGATTAAATATATATTACGTTTGTCAAAGAAGAGCGCCACTACTTTTTCTTGACGCGAACATAGAATTCAAATTCCACATAATTGATATTCTGTGTGATACGACGTACGTACTTGTGATCTATTTGTTATTTTTCACTTTTTTTAGTTTTATACCTTTCTATGCTTACATTCCTGTTGTCCATTACAGTTCAAAAGAAAATGAGCAAAAGAAGCCAAGAAAGTGATTGTAAGCGCGAATTCAATAAACAGTGGGAAAATGAGTTGCTATTTATAGCAAGTTCATCAGGAAAACCCTTTTGCATTGTTTGTGAAAGTACTCTTTCACATAATAGAAAACATGATCTTAAGAGACACTATACAACACAGCATCAGACTAATATAGAAGAAAAAATGAAGCTTGTTCTTGGGTCTGAGTTACGAAAAGAATATGTAACTAAGAAAAAGGAAGAAATCAGAAAAAGACAAAATATATTTGTTAAAGTAAGTAGTGAAGACTTGGCGATGACAGAAGCGTCATATGAAATTGCTTTAGCATTGGCGAAAAAAAAGAAACCTTTTTCTGATGGAGAAGAAATTGTTAAGCCTTGTCTCCAAATATTTGCACGCCATCTTGGTAATAAAGTTTTTGAAAGGAAAGCAGACGAAATTGCTATATCAAGGCAGACAGTTACGAGACGTATCGAGGAACTCTCTCAGGATGTATCTCAGCAACTGGAAGACCTTGTCCATTCTTGTACTTTCTTTTCTCTAGCTTTGGATGAATCAACGGACATATGTGATGTTGCCCAGTTAAACATTTTTATAAGAGGAATTGATGATAATTTTAATGTCTTTGAAGAACTTGCCAGTCTGGAGTCATTGCATGGTAAAACAAGAGGATCAGACATATTTGAAAAGGTGAAATCATGCCTAGAAGATCTAAAATTAGATTATAACAAACTTATTAGTGTGTGTACTGACGGAGCGCCATCAATGATAGGTAAAGTCAATGGCGCTACAACTTTGCTTGAAATTTTTTTAAAACGTCCTGTACCGAAATATCACTGCATTATACACCAAGAGGCACTGTGTGGGAAAACTTTAAATATGCAGCACGTTATGTTGCCAGTTGTGAAATTTGTGAATAAAATTAGAGCAAGAGCTTTAAACAGACGAGAATTCAGAGAATACTGTGAATTGTTAGATTTGGAATATGGTGAACTTATCCTTCATTGTGAAGTGCGCTGGCTTTCTAGAGGTCAGGTTCTGAGTAGATTTTGGAAATTAAAAAATGCCGTTTCTAATTTTTTGGAACAGGAAAATGAACTACCTGATGAAAGAACCCTATTATTTGACAATAACTGGCTATTTGATTTGGCATTTTTAATTGATGTTACTAGCCATCTCAATGATATAAATTTAAAACTACAAGGAAAGAATAAATTATTTCCCAGCTTAGTAAATAGCATCAGTTCATTTAAAATGAAATTAAAACTGTTCATCTCCCAGTTAGAAAATAAGGATTTAAGTCAATTTCCACATTTGAAAGAGCAGAGTGAATGTGCTGCGGATAATAGCAGTTTGACTAAATATATTGAAAAAATCAAGATATTGCAAGAGTCATTTGAAAGTCGTTTTCATGATTTTACTAAAGAAGAAGATTGCATGCTCGCATTTATAAACCCATTTTCACTTAGTGAACAAAACGTAATGCAGATGCCTAGTAACATACAAATGGAACTGATTGATTTAAATACAAATTCATTCTTGAAAATGAAATTTGATGAGCTTTTTCCAGATCAAAATGCTTCTGATATAATTAATTTCTGGCATTCATTACCCAGTGAACATTTCCCAGAGCTAAGAAAATATGCAAAAAGTTATATATGTCGCTTTGGAACGACATACAGATGTGAACAAGCATTTTCATCCATGAAATTGATTAAAAGCAAAACAAAATCGCGAATAACTGACTCAAATTTGAAGAACTCTCTGCTGCTTTCAGTGACAAATTTAACACCAAACATTAAAAAACTAGCGAAATCCAAGCAGGCGCAAAAGTTCCAATAAAGGTAAGTAATGTTTTTGTGCTGTAATAGATATTGTTTTTCATACAATAATTAAACCATTTAAAAATGTTGATTATGTCAATAAGCATACCTTTATTTAAAAGGGCCACCACTGTTATAAATCATATTCCAGGACCCCTTCTAGTGAGTAGAGAGAACAGACAACTCCAAGTTCCAAGCTGATCTCGCTCTCAGTGCTTCATCTCGCTCAGAGCTTTCTCTCTCTCTCATCACATCCAACAACTGTGGCCCAGAGTTATCTTCACCGAACGAGACTCTCCGGCAGCTGTAGCACCACCAATGGGGTCCACGACAGCGATCACACTCTTGTCCAAGAGATTATTTCTAACTATTGTAGATTGGTGCTCCAATAAACATGTCTTTTGAAATGGCGTAAATTAATTAATTGAATTGCGTGATTGAGTTATTCCTTTTCCTCACTTAAGCAAAGCAGATCCTACCCCTACCCCTATTTTACATTTTGAGTTATTCCTTTTCCTCCCTTAAGTAAAGCAGATCCTACCCCTATCCCTATTTTACAACCCCAAACGTGAAAGTAAGAAGGTAAAAAATGTGCTTGAGTTGTATGGCGCATCTGAACTCGTCTGTGAAAAAATTGGCGCATGGTATGCTTAAGGTTGGCCACCACTGGCATAAACAGTGGGAGCGAAAGAAGGGTTTTTCCTTTTGCTTTAAGGCTGGTTCACACTGGAGGGACGGTCGGAGGACGGTCGCGGTGAGGGTTTTATTAGGAACAGGACTATTTTTGCGGAGACCATTCACACATGTAGGCTAAGCCTCAGTCGCGGTAACCGATGAGGCTTGAGACAAAAGTTGCCTCCTCGAGCGACTTAAGAGGTTCGTACCGAGGCCTAACCGTGTCCTCCCCTACAAGTGTGAACGCCTTTGGGACTTCTCCATAGAAACCCTATTGACAAAAGGATTTTTATATTTTGGTGTAAAATGCCCCAACCGTGACTGTCCCTCCAGTGTGAACCAGCCTTTAATATAAGGCAAAGGCTAATGGTTTTCTTGTGAATACATGCTCCTAAGCTTTTGGATAGATACATCTTTGTAATAATATCTGTCGATACAATGGTGGGGTTTTCCATGGGCATCTCAATACATATAAAGAGGATCAAGGATACGTCCTGCTGAGGTTTCCAGAACCTTGTTAACCCCGCGGTACTCACGTGGGGTGCTGTGGACACCCCAGGCATAGGTTTTATGACAGGTTTTCATTCTTTTGACCTTTTACGACTCCGACCCTTCAGTAGATGGAATGGCATGTGTTTGGAACCTTTTCTGTTAAAAATGTTCAGTTCTCTGTTGTATTCCTTTGAGTTTGTACGTTTCTTCTAAGAGAGTGCTGCATTGCACATTATGGAAATCAGCGCTTTTTTCTTTGTGCGGACGTTGTTCGTATTTTATTCTGAAATTATTCTAGCTATCTAGAGAACTTTTATTGTTTCACATAATTTGATATTGTCTCTCAATAGTTTCGCTTCTTCACTATTGTCGTTATATAATGTGTTATTACCCGTAATTGGAGATCGCATCTCAACAGTATATTCACTGACTCGGATCCTACAAGGTTTGTAGATTTTTATTATTTCAATGTTAGGTTTTTGTTTTGAAGCTGCCTGTAGACTGTTACAGACTGATATTTGACAGAACTATTATAAAAATTATAGTGAATTGCATGAATATTCAAACTGAAAAAGTAAAGCAAATACAGTTTTCATGGTCATGAAGCGGAAACCGATTTTTCCTCTCGTGTACAATTATTATTTGTGTTCTTTTGTGGGATTTCTGATTTTTTAAATTAAACTGACGATATTATAATTACATTCCTAAAAACTATCAACTGACTCATAAATTGACATCCGAAAATATTCACGAAAGTGTACCTTAAAATATTTTCTTTTTGAAATAGATAAATAGTGAAAAATCATGTGTAAATTCTCAAAATTCACTTATTAATAGAACAAAATAATGATTTAATTGAATAATAGTGATAATTTTCTTATAGCAAAAACATCTGTGGGGTATCAGGAGCACCCCACGAGAGTACTGGCCGTTGAAAAATTAACGCGAGTACCGCAGGGTTAAACGAGGTTAGTGGAAAGGAACTTAGTGGTACTTTGAAGACAGCCGCTAATTTTCTTTGTACCCTCCCTCTGTGCCTACCTTGTGAAGCGTTCCGAGTAAAAATGTTGCACGATTCTTATTTTGGATTTTTCATAAAGTTGGAGGTTATTTATTGTCCACATAAACTTTCATCCCTTCTCTATATATGCATTGAACGCTTACATTTTGGTAGTATTTCTCTAAAACTTATCCAGGAAGGATCGCTCCGCAGTCGTGCTTTTGAGGCATTCTTACTTCTGTTAAATGTTACTGTGTACACATATATGTCGTCTTAAGAAAATTTATGTAATTACATATTGTATGGTATTTGTAATATTAACATCTAAATTATTCTATTGAAATATAGTTAGGTAAGTAGCTATTCTTACTGTAAATGTTCAAGTACGTGCATGAGTACTGTTGGTAAAAATTCATTATGATAATGGGAGTATCTGCTTATATTGTAATGTGGAATATTGGAATTGTAAAATCAAATAAATGTTGACTTTTGAAAAATAACAACGGTTTTACATAGAATTAAAGACTAAAAAATTAATAACATTTTTAATCGCTTTTATACGCACTAAAAAGGAAAAAAATGAGTACTAAATTCCCATAGAACAGTATTAGACGGAGTCGTAGAAAATTGGATAACAAAAAATGTAAGAAGAGAATTCATACAATGTTTTACGCTCGTTACATGGTGGGAGGGGACGCTTGCGCGATGTTTCGTGCGGATATTTATTTCTGTCTTCTTGACTTACGATAATTAAGAAGTATTTGGTTTAAATAAAAAATAACATTAAATAATAAAGATTATTTGAGAATTCTCTTGAAAATTTTCCCAAAAAAGTTCAAAGTTGGAGCGAAAAAATCCGTTCGAACCGGTTCAGTGGTGGTTGATGGAGCGAAACCGGAACCGAACCGAATTTTTTTTGCGTGAACTGGAACGAAAACAGAAGCGAAAAAACTTCGGTTCGGTGCCCTGAAGGTAACTATGTATAAGTATATAATGTGTAAGTATTAGGAATTTAAAAGCTGTGTGGAAGGCAGGAAGGAGAGGAAACCTGAGAGACGAAATAATATGAACTAGGATTAACATTGAGCGAAATAAAATGGGAAGGTGAAGTGCAGTTCGACTCAGAAGAATTCACAGTAATATACTATGGAGGAAATAGCGGCGCAAGAGGAGAAGCTATGATAATTATGAACGATATGATATAATACATAGGTAATAGTAACAAAGGATAGATTGAAATTTACAGTTTAAGACATTAAAAAGTAATTAAAACAAACTCCTGAACGGTACGAATCTCAAAAAATGTAGAGATAAACATTTAAAATATATCAATTTTACGGAAAATTTTCTTTCACGCCACGGACTTGATACCTCAAACAAATGTCTGATTATTTACGCGTCTCACGACAACGAGAGTCAAGGAGATCGAAGAGATATATGAGCAAATTAACGACATTTATGAAAAAAGGAGACGAGGTAATATAAACTGAATAACAATGGGGGATTGGAACAGCATAATTGGAGAAAGATAAGAAGGAAATGTTATCGGTCAATACGGACTTGGGAAAAGTAACCGAGGAGGGGACAAACTGGTAGAATTCCGCAAGACTCAGGAATAGCACGAACAAGAGTGGAAAAATGCACACATCATGCGTGCATACATGCGAGGCAGAGGCGTTCATTATGATTTATGCAATCATGTCAAAATGTAAGTATTAATAGCTTATTATCTACGAACTGAAATGCCAGTAGTGATGCCAAGGAAATATCGAATTTTTGGTTCACCGATTAATTTCCTAATCAATTGTAATTAACACTAGCATGCCCGGGTTTGCCTAACTCTCTGCCATGCCCGAGTGGGTCAATTTGACCCAGGATGACCGAATGTAATATATATTTGATGTATATAATGTTAATGCGGGCTATATTTATTGGCTTGTAGTTTTTACCTAGAATTTGAAAGTTAAAGGCGTTTATTGATAACGTACAGAGAGTAATGAAATCATATTTATCAACATATTTACTTAATGCACTATATTTATTTGAAGACGAAAATACGACTTTGGAATGGTTAACATCATCCTAGTTTCATAAAATGTCAGTGGATCTGTAGACAATATATTGTAAAGTACCAGTGTTTGCGGAAGAATATAAAAAATGTTGAAATTTTGAATGTCATTAACATAAAGTTTTATTTAGTCAAAAATATTACAATGTGTAGGTTACATTATATATCTTGAAAAGGAATCATCAGTGTCACATTTTCTTCCTCTGGTAATGTCTCAGCCAATTTAGAAAATTAAGAAAGTTAATCTCTCAGAGGGTTTCCATAAAAATAACTAAAAACATTACAGATTTATGCAATGCAATGGAAGTAAATATTTTCCCGGTATCTGAGTGATACAATAACTCAAGTAACAAATCATAAAAATAAAATCCATGGCTTTGAAATGTTGTGACGCTCCTCCCTCTCTCCGCCAGCCGGCTAGCTCGTGCGTGGGTTCCGGGAGAAACCGACACTCTCCAAAAAAAAAGAAAAAGGTCCTTTGGGCGCCAGTGCGGGTAATAAGTCCTGGAGCTCCGCCCGCACTCGGAAAAAAGAAAGAAAACGAAGGAACGCCAATTTCAATAACGAAAAGAATCACTCCTAACTTAGGGCAGGTCACGATCCAACTCACGGCAACCTCTCCGCAGCGGAATTCCTCCTCTTTCCTTTCTTGCCTGCCTTTTTATACCCTCCCCCCCCCCCCCCGGCTACCCTAGCGCCTCGTAGGGGAGACCCGAGGAAAGCCTGTGAACAAAATAAAGATGAACTGCGGGCTTCTTCCTCCACGTAGCACTGAAAACGTCACAATGTCAACATAATATTCAATCACAACATTACTTCTCAATACATTTTTTGCACGTATAGTACTTTGCTTTAGCTTTGCATTTACCGCAAAGCATTTGTTTGCCGTAAGCACATTTATCTATGGTTATGTTATCTTTGCAATTTGTTTTCACTTCACATCTTCGGCGTGATTCTTCTGGTTCCAAAGCAGAATCAGAATCTTCATTTTGACTTCGGACATTTCTACATTTCAAGAAGTCTTCTCTTAGTTCCCCAGCTAGTTGTTGAATAAACTTACGGATGGAAATCATTGAATTTGTTAAGATTCTGTAGATCACATACGCATTGATGCCGACAAGATCAAGTAAATTATAAAAAGAATGAACTGGCCACCGTCAGGATGAAGCTTTTACGGTGTACTTTTTCGCCATTTTATCAATAATAACTACACCATACTCTGTCCTATTGTAAAACGAAACAGTATCAGGAGCCTTTTTTTGGTTTTCAGCAATACCAACTCTGGGATGGAGAGAGCTGATCAGAATCACGTTATTGGCTTTTTTACCTTAATAAATGGTAAAAGTTATGCTTCAGCACTTTAGATGAGTATAGTGGCTCTCGCATAGTTTTTACGTTTGTTGGTATTTCCCTCCTAGCTTTGTTTACAGTTCCAACGATGCTAGTAGATTTCTGTTCAGTTTTTTAGCTAACTTGAGGGAGGTGAAATAATGATCGGTGGTTAAGTTTCTACCAGCATTGAGGTAAGGTTCTATTAGCCTCAAAACCACATAATCAAAGACGCGCTCTTCAGCCGGTCGGCACTCATCTTTTCCTGGATATGGAAATCCATTTACTATGTATTTTGAATTCACATCTACAGCCAACCAGTATTTCTAACCATATTTGTAAGGTTTGAACGGTATAAATTGAGTGAAAGGGCGCCTGGCTTTACTCGGGAGCTGTTGCTCGTCTACAGTTATATTTTGTCCAGGTTTATAGGTTAAGAAACAATTTTCTACAAACTTATTCCAAACGTCCGAAAAGAGCAAATTTGTCTCTTTGAAGTCTTATGGAGCGAGTATTTTTCTCGTCAAACTGCAAAAATTTCATTATTTCACAAAAAGCTGTTTCTCCCCATAGTTTCCTTACAAAATGACAAGCCCCGTGAATCAGACCACAAAGAATGAATATGAAATTTGGTGGACGCCGATAAACCCCTAACATACAATATGGCAATAAATGCTTCTAACTCAATCAGTGGAAGAGACCAGGAGTCATTTCCTATCCGTCTGTGGGCCTCTGCTTCTGTGCACCTCTTTATATGCCGAAGCATAGGCTCATCTATGAAAAGGCGCCAAGCGCTAGCAACCCTTTCGTGCAAAATATTTCGTTTTGCATGAGGCGTAGGGCCAGGAACTTTTCTGAGAATATTTTGCTGCGACCGTCTACCAGATGTAGTTGCACCCAAGTTCACCGCTTGCCACTCTGCCCCATCTGCGGCTTTGAACTCTATTTCTCGTTCACTAGCATCTTCATCGGCACTCAACTGATAGCCTAAAGGAGCACATCCACGGCGTTTCCCGCCACGAGTCGAGCCAGACGTGCAACCTGCTTGTTGAGACCTGATGTCATTTCTGCCCCTGAGAGAACTACATGTCACAATAGGGTGACCGCCACGGTTCCTATGCCGAGTTCCTGGCCTAGTGCACCGATTTCGGCCACATACAGCACCTAAGGATCCCACATATACATCCATTATCTTTTAGGTTGCACAAAAAAGTAACCGATTTACTGATTGAAAAACATAATATGTATTTCATTTACCTCCTTGATTGCTTGAATGGGAGATATCGAAGTTGACCCTTTCAAAATCCCCGCATCCATCTCTTCCAGAATGCGGTCGTCCTCACTTGAAGAGGAATGATCAGACTCGGGACGCAGTACGTAGTCATCGTCACTTGTTTCAACTTCCTCTACAGACTCTTCTCCGCCATCAGATTCGTCTTCCGGAATATCACAAAGCAACGAAATAATATCCCCGAGAGAAAGACCTTGTTTCGAAGCCATACTAGTAAAAGTGATCAAGTTTGTTAGCAGAGGAAATATCTAGCAAAAGTGTTCAAGTTTGTTAGCAGAGGAAATATCTTAGAGTCCTTTAGCTTCTGTTGCCGTAAAACGCGTGTTTCCACAACATATAGTATTGCCACAGTGCTCAATTCTGTCGCTGCTGCGGGAAATTCTGAAACTAGGGAGGCCGTGAAGAGGGGAGGAGAATACAGGCATGCGAGGGGGGAGTATGAGTCATGTCTAAACAAGCGCTGTATGCAACGATACAATATAGTGAATTTTTGCACAGTGGTGGCTCGTGTATAGGCACTGCGGAACTGCAGCACCCCCTATTTCCACTTGATATTATCGATAACATTTAATATAATGAGTCCTTTTTTCTTTAATTCTTTCTTTATTTTTGTAGTACAATATATATTCCTTAAGCTTAATGTCAGTACTGCAGTAGCCATCCCCCAGTTTATGAAAAAGATACAAAAATCTTTCTATGGAACTGTGCGCTTCACAGTGCCAGCGACGTGGTGTTTGACTGTTGTGCGCATGCGCACATAGGAGGGGGGGTGGGGAGGAAGGCGGGACTGCCAGGTAGAGAAAGCACTGTTGCTCTCGCAGTGCCGGCTCTGGCGTGATGGTGGAAGGAAGTTTTTTTTTTACTCAGCGTGTGCTGTGCTTAAAAACCGTGTACCATATTCTTGAATGTGATAAAGTGTAGAAGAGTGTAGAATTAGATTATTATTCTGCTTCCAGCTATTCTATTTGATTCATTTTTTTCGGTTCTTTTATTTAACAGAAAACTTTAACCATGGCCTTGCATCCCCAAGAAATAAGTTCTGTGACTGTAAGTGAACTTCAACAGCTTAAGTTTTCACAGCTATCTCTCCATGAGAAAGTTACAGTTAAGAAAAGAGGTCGTTCAACACCTGATATTCTAATATCTCAGCCAGGCAAAAGCAACAACAAGAAATATATTCGTAGCTTTAATTCTGAATGGTACCCATAGTCTTCACCTGGCTGTTGAAGTGAACGGACGTGCCTTTCACTTGCTCCAGCGAGTTCCTACGTAGCCTCGAGCGACTAGAGTAGCTGTAGTGTTAAGTAGAACTAACAATTTACTTTATTCTATTGTTATCCTTCGGTAATTTTATTTAACATTCGTTTAAGTTATGTAATTAGTTTTGTTATAACATCCACGTTATAGTTTTTATTTTTCTCTACCGTAATAGTTAACTTTTAAGACTCGTAGTTTCTTGTTAGAAATTTCATTCTCCCTTTTAGAAAACAATATTTATATCATAGTAGTTATTGTGTATTAGCATATTCTCGTTACATTTGTAAGGTTGTTTTAGTTTTACGCTCCATAGTATTTATATTTTTCGTTGTTGTGTACTATCATCTCCTGTGCGTGATCTAACCTTGTTTGTGTTGTTTACGCCTTTCACTTTATACCTGCGTTTGACCCTTTCTCGTACGCTACACGCAGAGCGTCCCCGCTTTAAAACAGACCAAATTCTTTAGCCTTATCCCATTTCAGCTTTTGTTTTTATATTGTAACTCTTTTGCGTTAGTATATAAATTAGGTAAGTTTAGGATGGCTTCACCGAGGACTCCCGTTTCCTCCTTCTTGTGCGCCGCTGGTTGGGAGGCCATGAGGGCTCGAATCACGGAGCTGGAGAGGGTGGTTGCGGACCTCCTTCAGAGGGTGGAAAGGTCCGAGACAGCCTTGGTTCGTGTGGGGGGTGCGGGGTCATCCCTGAAAGCTCGCCGCGCCAAATTGGCGGCCCGGGTTCGCCTGGGTGCGGCAGCCGGTAGAGTGATCGGGGTTGACTCTGGCTCCTTACCGCGGGCTGGGGGTCCTCGGGCTGGGAAATCCGATGAGTGGAGAGTGGTGTCCACTCGGGGAGATCGTGGGGTGGTGGTGCGGAGGCAGGGAGTTGGGAATGCTTCGGCGGACTCTCTTCCTGTCAGTAATAGGTTCGAGGTGTTGTCGGAGGACGACTCCACGGCCATTGCGCCCGTACCCCCTCCCGTCTCTTCGATAGAGGCCGGGCCCAAGGGGAGTCGGGTTGGGAAGGGAGAGTTGTTAGTATTAGGTAGCTCTAACGTTCGGCGTGTAATGGCACCCCTGTTATCCAGTGCCCGCCGGGAGAGAGTTGAAGAGCGGGTCTTCTCCAGATGTATATCAGGAGGCACGGTGCCGCAAGTGACCAACACGGTGAGAGAAGCGGTAGTGGCGACAGGTTGCTCTCGGCTGCGGGTGGTGGCCCATGTTGGGACTAACGACGCCTCGAAGCGCGGTTCCGAGGAGATTTTAAGTTCTTTTAAGGACTTGGCCTCTGAGGTTGCTCGTGTCCGAGAGGAGTCGGGTTCCGATGTGCAGCTTACTGTCTGCAGTATAGTCCCTAGGATTGACCGCGGTTCTGAGGTTTGGAGTAGAGTTGACGGTCTGAACCGAAGGCTGTGGAATTTCTGTCGGGACTTGGGAGTGAACTTCGTCGACCGACCGAATATCGAATCGTGCAGGGGACCACTGGATCACTCTGGTGCTCACTACACGCCCGAATCGGCTCAGAGAGTAGCGAGTAGGATTCTCGAGCACAGTAGGGATTTTTTAGGCTAGAGAGTAGGGCAGGGTGTAGGTCAGTTTTAGGTCAGGGGATAATCGATGAATTTGTAGAAAATAAGAATCCCGAAATATTATCTAATGATAGAATATACACCGAGCGTAACATGCAGCACCAATTTCGCGATAGGTCATTGATAGAATGTTCCGTTATGGGCGCGATGTGTCGCAATTCCAATTTTGATGCGACGCCATACAGTCGTGGGAGAGATTGTGATGGGAGCGCATGTAGTTTTAAAGTGGAAGAGAAAGTCAAGGGTGAGATTAGTATGCGAAGCGATAATGAGAAATTAAACGTCGTCGTACTGAACTGTCGCAGCATCCGTAGAAAAATTGCTGAGTTCGAGCATCATATTCGCAGTCTGCATGCCGACGTCGTATTAGGCACAGAAAGTTGGTTAACGGAAGAGATTCAGAGTCATGAGATATTTCCTAGAGACTATCGTGTCTATAGAAAAGATCGCGCTAATAGATCGGGCGGGGGAGTTATCATAGCGGTTAGCCATAAGTAAGATAGCAGTGAGATTCCGATAAGTGACGAGGATATCGAGTGTTTGGTGCCGCATAGGTAAAGATGGCTCCAAAAAGGTGTTCATATGCTAGTTTTACAGGCCACCTAACGCTGGTGTAGATTGTATTTTAAGTCTAGAGAAACAATTATCAAAGCTTAGACTGATAAATCAAGATGGTATCGTTATAGTCGGTGGTGACTTTAACTTACACTTGATGGATTGTGAAAATCTATGTTTGGAATCTAGAGGTAAAGAACGCGAATCCTGTGAGGCATTAATAGAAAAATTCTGCGAGCACTCTCTCCTTCAATTAGTCAGAAAACCAACGCGATCGGGAAACATATTAGATTTATTAGCAACTAACGTCCCAGAAAGAATAAACGAAGTCACCATTGAAGATGGGATAAGTGATCATCAGGCCGTATATGCAGAGTGTAAGTTGAAAATCGATTGGCACCCTAAGCCTCAAAGAAAGTTTTATATATTTGCTAGGGCAAACTTTTCAAGCTTCAGGTCGCGCCTACGAGAAATACTACCTGGCTTCCGTGATATGACCGAACGATCAGGTGCTGAGTCGTCATGGAAACTATTCAATGATATAATGCTAGAGAGTATCGATAAGTACATTCCAATTAAATTGAAGGTCGACAAAAAAGAGCCACGTTGGTACAATAAGCAAGTTAGGAGTGCGCTTAGGCGTCAGAGAATAAGCCACGCGAAAATAAAAAATATGCCGTCTACATCATCCGATGAATATAGAGCAACTAAAGTTAAGACGCATAAGGAATCCCGCGCTAAAGCGGGAACTACTATGCGCGAGGCTTTTACTAACTTCCGGAATAAAGAATTAAATAATTATTTGAAGGAGGACCTTAAAGCGTTTTGGTCCTATGTGAGAGAGGCCCTACAATACCTTCCCTGCGTAATGACTCGGGTTCCGTTATTCATGATAGCGTAGAGAAAGCCAGCCTGTTAAACGGTCATTTTGTAAAAGATTTACAGCCATCAGCGAGCATTGCGTACATTATTCGCCCGCAATAAGGGGAGACCTGATGGACGATATAGTATTTTCTGAGGTGGGAATAGCAAAGAAATTAAGTCCCATCAGACATAACAAAGCCACTGGCCCCGAAGAAATTCTTGCTCGCGTTTTAAAAGAATTAGCTGAAGAAATAGCACCTTTTCTTCTGATAATCTTCGAGAAATCCATTTCTCGCGCAGAGGTCCCTAGCGACTGGAGGTTAGCGCACGTTACCCCAATTCGTAAGGGCGGCGAGAAGGAGAACCCAGAAAATTACAGGCCGATTTCTTTAACTTCGATATTTCTGTAAGATTCTCGAGCTTATACTCGTTAGCAACATAATGCGATTTCTTGATAGTAATTTATTGTTAGATGATTGTCAACACGGCTTCAGGAAAGGTAGGTCTTGAAAGACTCAGCTCGGTCTTTTTGTGAATTGTTTACTGAGAAGCGGAGAAAAGAATACGTAGGTCGATGCAATCTTCTTAGGTTTTTGAAAACCTTTGATAAGGTACCACACAGGGAGTTAATAACGAAATTAGAAACCTTAGGCGTAGTTTCTTAAATCGTTAGTTGGATCCGTTATTATTTCTAATTTATATAAACGATATCAGCTCAGTAGTCAGAAGTGAAATTTGGCTTTTCGCGGACGACACCGTCATCTATAGAGAAATAAGCAATCCGGAAGACCACCAATATCTCCAAAATGATGTAGAAGCTATTTCTGCATGGTGTAAGGGATGGCAGTTAGAGATAAACCAAAAGAAAAGCTGCGTCATCAACTTCTGGAGAACCAAGAGTATCTCTCTAGATAATAATTATTCGTTGGACGGAGTAGAGATTACAGTTTCAGACTCGATTAAATACCTGGGAGTCACGATCCATCGTGATCTCTCATAGAAATACTATGCGCGAGGCTTGTACTAACTTCCGGAATAAAGAATTAAATAATTATTTGAAGGAGGACCTTAAAGCGTTTTGGTCCTATGTGAGAGAGGCCCTACAATACCTTCCCTGCGTAATGACTCGGGTTCCGTTATTCATGATAGCGTAGAGAAAGCCAGCCTGTTAAACGGTCATTTTGTAAAAGATTTACAGCCATCAGCGAGCATTGCGTACATTATTCGCCCGCAATAAGGGGAGACCTGATGGACGATATAGTATTTTCTGAGGTGGGAATAGCAAAGAAATTAAGTCCCATCAGACATAACAAAGCCACTGGCCCCGAAGAAATTCTTGCTCGCGTTTTAAAAGAATTAGCTGAAGAAATAGCACCTTTTCTTCTGATAATCTTCGAGAAATCCATTTCTCGCGCAGAGGTCCCTAGCGACTGGAGGTTAGCGCACGTTACCCCAATTCGTAAGGGCGGCGAGAAGGAGAACCCAGAAAATTACAGGCCGATTTCTTTAACTTCGATATTTCTGTAAGATTCTCGAGCTTATACTCGTTAGCAACATAATGCGATTTCTTGATAGTAATTTATTGTTAGATGATTGTCAACACGGCTTCAGGAAAGGTAGGTCTTGAAAGACTCAGCTCGGTCTTTTTGTGAATTGTTTACTGAGAAGCGGAGAAAAGAATACGTAGGTCGATGCAATCTTCTTAGGTTTTTGAAAACCTTTGATAAGGTACCTCACAGGAAGTTAATAACGAAATTAGAAACCTTAGGCGTTAATTCTAAAATCGTTAGTTGGATCGGTGAATTTTTAAATCATAGGAAGCAGAAAGTAGTTATAGATGGGAAATCTTCGAACTTAGTGGAGGTTTTCTCTGGCGTTCCACAGTGTAGTGAAATTTGTCTGTTATTATTTCTAATTTATATAAACGGTATCAGCTCAATAGCCAGAAGTAAAATTTGGATTTTCGCGGACGACACCGTCATCTATAGAGATATAAGCAATCTGGAAGACCGCCAATATCTCCAAAATGATCTAGAAGCTATTTCTGCATGGTGTAAGGGATGGCAGTTAGAGATCAACCAAAAGAAAAGCTGCGTCATCAGCTTCTGGAGAACCAAGAGTATCTCGCTATATAATAATTATTCGTTGGACGGAGTAGAGATTACAGTTTCAGACTCGATTAAATACCTCGGAGTCACGATCCATCGTGATCTCTCGTGGGACACCCACATTCGCCGATTGATAGGTGCCGCTAACAAAAAGCTGGCCTTTATAGGGAGAATAGTTCGAAATAGCTCCGAAAAAGTGACAGAATTATGTTATTTATCCTTGGTTCGACCGCAGGTCGAATATGCTTCAGCTGTGTGGGGTCCTTACGAAAGGGGACTCACTAACGAGATAGAAAAGGTTCAGCGCAGGGCTGCTAGATTTGTAAAGAGGAATTACGATAGTAAACAAAGCGTAGCATCATTAATAGAAAATCTGAAATGGACATCGTTAGAGGAACGTAGGCTGCAGGCTAGAATTAAACTACTGGAAAAATTTATGTCGGAGGGACTAGCGAATGAGGTAGTAGGACTTATCAGAAGCCCGACCTATCATGGAAGGCAGGAGAGTGAGGATAAGATTCGCGAGATCGACTGTAGAACGGAGCGATATAGAGGATCGTTTTTCCCTAGGACGATAAGAGACCATAATAGAAAAAGATAACGTAGGAAAACTATGGACCCTTGGTGCACTGCACCCCCTGCCATCCACCGAAAAGGTGACTTGCAGGGTATAATGTAGATGTAGATGTACCGACGGAAAAGTTGGCTTTGCGGCTGTGAAGTAAAAAATGCACTGTTTTGCTTCCCGTGTTTGCTGATTGGAGGTGATGTACCGTGGACAAAAGGTGGTTTTAGAAATATAAACAAAATGAAAGAAAAAACTGAAAAGCATGAGAAGCCAAAGAAGCACGTTGATAATGTTGTTTCACTGTCACTTTAAGGAACCGTAAGTATTAAGGAGAAACTTAGTGAGGCATAGAGACTTTCAATCAATGAGCATAATATAAAAGTTAAAAAGAACCGTGAAATTTTGTCGAAATAATAGACTGCATTTACTTTTGTGAAAACTTTGAAACTCCCTTACGTGGACATGATGAAAAAGACGATTCAGTAAATCCAGGGGTATTTAGAGGATTAGTAAATTTCAAGTTTCAAGTTCCTGAATAAATTTTCTTTTTATACATGTTTTTTTCCTTTTACACAATTTTAAAACAAAGGCTAAAAATTTTCTGGAGCAGCACCCCCACTAATTTTAGCTACGAGCCGCCTCTGTTTTTGCAACACAGAAGACAAGTCGTCTCGCGAGTTCAATCTTGGTCTATGGAACCTAATATATATTGGGTCAAAATGACCCACTCGGGCATGGCAGGTATGAGGGTAAAAAAAAGAAGAAGTAAAATTGTGAGACTTTAACTTTGCAGGATTGTTAATCACCTAAAATGATGAAAAGTCACTAATAGTACAGGCTATACGGTTCCTTATTATCAGAGTGTTGATCAAAATATTCTCGTTTGGGTGAAATTCACCCGCTCGGACATGCTGGTGCTAATAAAACAATCGACAATTACTTAAAACATACCTTACTCGAATAGTAGTAATGCAATCTTTATGTTCACGTTCATTCCTTTGTCGTAAATTACCCATTTATTTTAACTTACAAACGCTGTCTAAACGTAAAGAAAATACACGTATTTACGTTCATTTCGTTGACGTAGATAATCCAATTCCCTTCCAAATGTTGCGTGCGCAAGAACGATAATTAAACTAATTAGGTATTTACTGCAGATATTGTTGACTTCAGTTTGTCACAAAGATTGTTTTCGTTGACAAAAATTAAAAAACGGGAAAATTTTTCGAAGTTCAAGGTGATTTACAACTTTTAAATTTGATTTTCTTGAAATCGGCTGCTCCTTCGATGAAAACATACAGAAAAACATATGCAATTTGACTAGTTCCACAATGTCGTTAAGGACTTTTTGTTATAAGTGGTATTGTACGAGAGTAGCGCGTAGGATTCTCGAGCACAGTAGGGATTTTTTAGGCTAGAGAGTAGGTCAGTTTTGGGTTAGGGGAAAATCTATGCGTTTGTAGAAAATAAGATTCCCGATAGATTATCTAATGATAGAATATACTCCGAGCGTGACACGTAACATGCAGCACCAATTTCGCGATAAATCATTGATAGAATATTCCGTAATGGTTGCGACTGGTCGGAATTCCAATTTTGATGCGATGCCAAACAGTCGTGGGAGTGATTGTGATGGGAGGGCATGTAGTTTTAGAGTGAAAGAGAAAGTCAAGGGTGAGATTAGTATACGAAGTGATAGTGAGAAATTGAACGTCGTCGTACTGAACTGTCGCAGCATTCGTAGGAAAATTGCTGAGTTCGAGCATATTATTCGCAGTCTGCACGCCGACGTCGTGATAGGCACAGAAAGTTGGTTAACGGAAGAGATTCAGAGTAAGGAGATATTTCCTATAGACTATCGTGTCTATAGAAAAGATCACGCTAATAGATCGGGCGGGGGAGTTATCATAGCGGTTAGCATAAGTAAGATAGCAGTGAGATTCCGATAAGTGACGAGGATATTGAGAGTGTTTGGTGCCAAATAGGTAAAGATGGCTCCAAAAAGGTGTTCATATGCTCGTTTTACAGGCCACCTAACGCTGGTGTAGATTGTATTTTAAATCTCGAGAAACAACTAACAAAGCTTAGATTGATAAACCAAGATGGAATCGTTATAGTCGGTGTTGACTTTAACTTACACTCAATTGATTGGGAAAACCTATGTTTCGAATCTAGAGGTAAAGAACGCGAATCATGTGAGGCATTAATCGAAACATTCTGCGAGCACTCTCTCCTTCAATTACTCAGAAAACCAACGCGATCGGGAAACATATTAGATTTATTAGCAATTAACGTCCCAGAAAGAACTAAAGTCACCATTGAAGATGGTATAAGTGATCATCGGTCCGTATATGCAGAGTGTAAGTTGAAAATCGATAGGCACCCTAAGCCTCAAAGAAAGTTTTATACATTTGCCAAGGTAAACTTTTCAAGATTCGGGTCGCGCCTACGAGAAATTCTACTGGCTTCCGTGATATGACCGAACGATCAGGTGCTGAGTCGCCATGGACACTATTCAAGGATATAATGCTAGAGGGCATCGATAAGTACATTCCAATTAAATTGAAGATCGACAATAAAGTGCCACGTTGGTACAATAAGCACGTTAGGAGTGCGCTTAGGCGTCAGAGAATAAGCCACGCGAAAATAAAAAATATGCCGTCTACATCATCCGATGAATATAGAGCAACTAAAGTTAAGACGCATAAGGAATCCCGCGCTAAAGCGAGAAATACTATGCGCGAGGCTTTTACTAACTTCCGGAATAAAGAATTAAATAATTATTTGAAGGAGGACCTTAAAGCGTTTTGGTCCTATGTGAGAGAGGCCCTACAATACCTTCCCTGCGTAATGACTCGGGTTCCGTTATTCATGATAGCGTAGAGAAAGCCAGCCTGTTAAACGGTCATTTTGTAAAAGATTTACAGCCATCAGCGAGCATTGCGTACATTATTCGCCCGCAATAAGGGGAGACCTGATGGACGATATAGTATTTTCTGAGGTGGGAATAGCAAAGAAATTAAGTCCCATCAGACATAACAAAGCCACTGGCCCCGAAGAAATTCTTGCTCGCGTTTTAAAAGAATTAGCTGAAGAAATAGCACCTTTTCTTCTGATAATCTTCGAGAAATCCATTTCTCGCGCAGAGGTCCCTAGCGACTGGAGGTTAGCGCACGTTACCCCAATTCGTAAGGGCGGCGAGAAGGAGAACCCAGAAAATTACAGGCCGATTTCTTTAACTTCGATATTTCTGTAAGATTCTCGAGCTTATACTCGTTAGCAACATAATGCGATTTCTTGATAGTAATTTATTGTTAGATGATTGTCAACACGGCTTCAGGAAAGGTAGGTCTTGAAAGACTCAGCTCGGTCTTTTTGTGAATTGTTTACTGAGAAGCGGAGAAAAGAATACGTAGGTCGATGCAATCTTCTTAGGTTTTTGAAAACCTTTGATAAGGTACCTCACAGGAAGTTAATAACGAAATTAGAAACCTTAGGCGTTAATTCTAAAATCGTTAGTTGGATCGGTGAATTTTTAAATCATAGGAAGCAGAAAGTAGTTATAGATGGGAAATCTTCGAACTTAGTGGAGGTTTTCTCTGGCGTTCCACAGTGTAGTGAAATTTGTCTGTTATTATTTCTAATTTATATAAACGGTATCAGCTCAATAGCCAGAAGTAAAATTTGGATTTTCGCGGACGACACCGTCATCTATAGAGATATAAGCAATCTGGAAGACCGCCAATATCTCCAAAATGATCTAGAAGCTATTTCTGCATGGTGTAAGGGATGGCAGTTAGAGATCAACCAAAAGAAAAGCTGCGTCATCAGCTTCTGGAGAACCAAGAGTATCTCGCTATATAATAATTATTCGTTGGACGGAGTAGAGATTACAGTTTCAGACTCGATTAAATACCTCGGAGTCACGATCCATCGTGATCTCTCGTGGGACACCCACATTCGCCGATTGATAGGTGCCGCTAACAAAAAGCTGGCCTTTATAGGGAGAATAGTTCGAAATAGCTCCGAAAAAGTGACAGAATTATGTTATTTATCCTTGGTTCGACCGCAGGTCGAATATGCTTCAGCTGTGTGGGGTCCTTACGAAAGGGGACTCACTAACGAGATAGAAAAGGTTCAGCGCAGGGCTGCTAGATTTGTAAAGAGGAATTACGATAGTAAACAAAGCGTAGCATCATTAATAGAAAATCTGAAATGGACATCGTTAGAGGAACGTAGGCTGCAGGCTAGAATTAAACTACTGGAAAAATTTATGTCGGAGGGACTAGCGAATGAGGTAGTAGGACTTATCAGAAGCCCGACCTATCATGGAAGGCAGGAGAGTGAGGATAAGATTCGCGAGATCGACTGTAGAACGGAGCGATATAGAGGATCGTTTTTCCCTAGGACGATAAGAGACCATAATAGAAAAAGATAACGTAGGAAAACTATGGACCCTTGGTGCACTGCACCCCCTGCCATCCACCGAAAAGGTGACTTGCAGGGTATAATGTAGATGTAGATGTACCGACGGAAAAGTTGGCTTTGCGGCTGTGAAGTAAAAAATGCACTGTTTTGCTTCCCGTGTTTGCTGATTGGAGGTGATGTACCGTGGACAAAAGGTGGTTTTAGAAATATAAACAAAATGAAAGAAAAAACTGAAAAGCATGAGAAGCCAAAGAAGCACGTTGATAATGTTGTTTCACTGTCACTTTAAGGAACCGTAAGTATTAAGGAGAAACTTAGTGAGGCATAGAGACTTTCAATCAATGAGCATAATATAAAAGTTAAAAAGAACCGTGAAATTTTGTCGAAATAATAGACTGCATTTACTTTTGTGAAAACTTTGAAACTCCCTTACGTGGACATGATGAAAAAGACGATTCAGTAAATCCAGGGGTATTTAGAGGATTAGTAAATTTCAAGTTTCAAGTTCCTGAATAAATTTTCTTTTTATACATGTTTTTTTCCTTTTACACAATTTTAAAACAAAGGCTAAAAATTTTCTGGAGCAGCACCCCCACTAATTTTAGCTACGAGCCGCCTCTGTTTTTGCAACACAGAAGACAAGTCGTCTCGCGAGTTCAATCTTGGTCTATGGAACCTAATATATATTGGGTCAAAATGACCCACTCGGGCATGGCAGGTATGAGGGTAAAAAAAAGAAGAAGTAAAATTGTGAGACTTTAACTTTGCAGGATTGTTAATCACCTAAAATGATGAAAAGTCACTAATAGTACAGGCTATACGGTTCCTTATTATCAGAGTGTTGATCAAAATATTCTCGTTTGGGTGAAATTCACCCGCTCGGACATGCTGGTGCTAATAAAACAATCGACAATTACTTAAAACATACCTTACTCGAATAGTAGTAATGCAATCTTTATGTTCACGTTCATTCCTTTGTCGTAAATTACCCATTTATTTTAACTTACAAACGCTGTCTAAACGTAAAGAAAATACACGTATTTACGTTCATTTCGTTGACGTAGATAATCCAATTCCCTTCCAAATGTTGCGTGCGCAAGAACGATAATTAAACTAATTAGGTATTTACTGCAGATATTGTTGACTTCAGTTTGTCACAAAGATTGTTTTCGTTGACAAAAATTAAAAAACGGGAAAATTTTTCGAAGTTCAAGGTGATTTACAACTTTTAAATTTGATTTTCTTGAAATCGGCTGCTCCTTCGATGAAAACATACAGAAAAACATATGCAATTTGACTAGTTCCACAATGTCGTTAAGGACTTTTTGTTATAAGTGGTATTGTACGAGAGTAGCGCGTAGGATTCTCGAGCACAGTAGGGATTTTTTAGGCTAGAGAGTAGGTCAGTTTTGGGTTAGGGGAAAATCTATGCGTTTGTAGAAAATAAGATTCCCGATAGATTATCTAATGATAGAATATACTCCGAGCGTGACACGTAACATGCAGCACCAATTTCGCGATAAATCATTGATAGAATATTCCGTAATGGTTGCGACTGGTCGGAATTCCAATTTTGATGCGATGCCAAACAGTCGTGGGAGTGATTGTGATGGGAGGGCATGTAGTTTTAGAGTGAAAGAGAAAGTCAAGGGTGAGATTAGTATACGAAGTGATAGTGAGAAATTGAACGTCGTCGTACTGAACTGTCGCAGCATTCGTAGGAAAATTGCTGAGTTCGAGCATATTATTCGCAGTCTGCACGCCGACGTCGTGATAGGCACAGAAAGTTGGTTAACGGAAGAGATTCAGAGTAAGGAGATATTTCCTATAGACTATCGTGTCTATAGAAAAGATCACGCTAATAGATCGGGCGGGGGAGTTATCATAGCGGTTAGCATAAGTAAGATAGCAGTGAGATTCCGATAAGTGACGAGGATATTGAGAGTGTTTGGTGCCAAATAGGTAAAGATGGCTCCAAAAAGGTGTTCATATGCTCGTTTTACAGGCCACCTAACGCTGGTGTAGATTGTATTTTAAATCTCGAGAAACAACTAACAAAGCTTAGATTGATAAACCAAGATGGAATCGTTATAGTCGGTGTTGACTTTAACTTACACTCAATTGATTGGGAAAACCTATGTTTCGAATCTAGAGGTAAAGAACGCGAATCATGTGAGGCATTAATCGAAACATTCTGCGAGCACTCTCTCCTTCAATTACTCAGAAAACCAACGCGATCGGGAAACATATTAGATTTATTAGCAATTAACGTCCCAGAAAGAACTAAAGTCACCATTGAAGATGGTATAAGTGATCATCGGTCCGTATATGCAGAGTGTAAGTTGAAAATCGATAGGCACCCTAAGCCTCAAAGAAAGTTTTATACATTTGCCAAGGTAAACTTTTCAAGATTCGGGTCGCGCCTACGAGAAATTCTACTGGCTTCCGTGATATGACCGAACGATCAGGTGCTGAGTCGCCATGGACACTATTCAAGGATATAATGCTAGAGGGCATCGATAAGTACATTCCAATTAAATTGAAGATCGACAATAAAGTGCCACGTTGGTACAATAAGCACGTTAGGAGTGCGCTTAGGCGTCAGAGAATAAGCCACGCGAAAATAAAAAATATGCCGTCTACATCATCCGATGAATATAGAGCAACTAAAGTTAAGACGCATAAGGAATCCCGCGCTAAAGCGAGAAATACTATGCGCGAGGCTTTTACTAACTTCCGGAATAAAGAATTAAATAATTATTTGAAGGAGGACCTTAAAGCGTTTTGGTCCTATGTGAGAGAGGCCCTACAATACCTTCCCTGCGTAATGACTCGGGTTCCGTTATTCATGATAGCGTAGAGAAAGCCAGCCTGTTAAACGGTCATTTTGTAAAAGATTTACAGCCATCAGCGAGCATTGCGTACATTATTCGCCCGCAATAAGGGGAGACCTGATGGACGATATAGTATTTTCTGAGGTGGGAATAGCAAAGAAATTAAGTCCCATCAGACATAACAAAGCCACTGGCCCCGAAGAAATTCTTGCTCGCGTTTTAAAAGAATTAGCTGAAGAAATAGCACCTTTTCTTCTGATAATCTTCGAGAAATCCATTTCTCGCGCAGAGGTCCCTAGCGACTGGAGGTTAGCGCACGTTACCCCAATTCGTAAGGGCGGCGAGAAGGAGAACCCAGAAAATTACAGGCCGATTTCTTTAACTTCGATATTTC
This sequence comes from Tanypteryx hageni, assembly GCA_028673005.1. Classification (NCBI taxonomy): domain Eukaryota; kingdom Metazoa; phylum Arthropoda; class Insecta; order Odonata; family Petaluridae; genus Tanypteryx; species Tanypteryx hageni. The sequence continues at coordinate 3,049,196 of CM054120.1, forward strand.
TGTAAGATTCTCGAGCTTATACTCGTTAGCAACATAATGCGATTTCTTGATAGTAATTTATTGTTAGATGATTGTCAACACGGCTTCAGGAAAGGTAGGTCTTGAAAGACTCAGCTCGGTCTTTTTGTGAATTGTTTACTGAGAAGCGGAGAAAAGAATACGTAGGTCGATGCAATCTTCTTAGGTTTTTGAAAACCTTTGATAAGGTACCTCACAGGAAGTTAATAACGAAATTAGAAACCTTAGGCGTTAATTCTAAAATCGTTAGTTGGATCGGTGAATTTTTAAATCATAGGAAGCAGAAAGTTGTTATAGATGGGAAATCTTCGAACTTAGTGAAGGTTTTCTCTGGCGTTCCACAGTGTAGTGAAATTGGTCTCTTATTATTTCTAATTTATATAAACGGTATCAGCTCAATAGCCAGAAGTAAAATTTGGCTTTTCGCGGACGACACCGTCATCTATAGAGATATAAGCAATCTGGAAGACCACCAATATCTCCAAAATGATCTAGAAGCTATTTCTGCATGGTGTAAGGGATGGCAGTTAGAGATCAACCAAAAGAAAAGCTGCGTCATCAGCTTCTGGAGAACCAAGAGTATCTCGCTATATAATAATTATTCGTTGGACGGAGTAGAGATTACAGTTTCAGACTCCATTAAATATCTCGGAGTCACGATCCATCGTGATCTCTCGTGGGACACCCACACTCGCCGATTGATAGGTGCCGCTGACAAAAAGCTGGCCTTTATAGGGACAATAGCTCGAATTAGCTCCGATAACGTGAAAGAATTATGTTATTTATCCTTGGTTTGACCGCAGGTCGAATATGCTTCAGCTGTGTGGGATCCCTACGAAAGGGGACTCACTAACGAGATAGAAAAATTTTCAGCGCAGGGCAGCTAGATTTGTAAAGAGGAAATACGATAGTAAACAAAGCGTAAAATCATTAATAGAAAATCTGAAATGGACATTTTTAGAGGAACGTAGGCTGCAGGCTAAATTTAAACTACTGAAAAAATTTATGTCGGAGGGACTAGCGAATGAGGTAGTAGGACTTATCAGAAGCCCGACGTATCTCGGAAGGCAGGACAGTGAGGATAAGATTCGCGAGATCGACTGTAGAACGGAGCGATATAGAGGATCGTTTTTCCCTAGGACGATAAGAGAACATAATAGGAAAAGATAGCGTAGGAAAACTATGGATCCTTGGTGCACTGCACCCCCTGCCATCTATCCAAAAGGTGGTTTTCAGGGTATCATATAGATGTAGATAGAAGTAAATATAAATAAAAGTTCATTTTTTGTCACCAGTAAAGTGGCACACGATTAGTCCACATAAACTATTTTTATATTGTTCTTAGTTTATTTGCCGCTATGTCCTAAATATCAAATTTCGTCAACATCCGCCTAGTAGTTTCTGAGATAAAACATGCGGACGGACGGACAGACACGACCTGACCATAAGGCGTTCTTTGTTTACTTTCTGTAAAGAACCCCTAAAAAGTAATCTCAATTTCGCCCTAATAAAGAACATTATCTATCTACATATCTATCCCTCTCCCTGCTGTCTCCCTCCCTCTCTCTCCTCTCTCACTCCATCTCTCTGCCCCGTCTCCCTCCTTTCTTCCTCACTCTCCTTCTCTCTCACTTATTAAAACATTCACACCACGCTTTCCTTACGCATATGCTATAAGGTTTGAGACAACAATACAATCTGGATGTTTAAAAATGACACGGTCGGCAAGGCGACTTATCGTTAAAAAGTTTTAAATTGTCCAATAAATATTATTTAAACGTGGAAATTGAGCGATTTCAAATCATAGCCGAAATTCGACGATAAGAAAGAAAACGCTATTTATTTTTTTAAAAACAGTTTGTGTCCGAAGATTGTAGGTCAATTATTTCTAATTTTAATTTGCAAAAGAGTAAAAGCCTGTAAGTCAAAAAATCGATTTTTACGTGTTACCTTAGGGGAAATTTAAATCACCCTCTGGAGTCAAACCCGGTAACTTTAAAAAAAAATGTCTATGGCATTCGCGACTGGTACGTGATCCATCAAATCCAACTAAATTTGGTTGAACTGGATTTATAAACAACTGAAATATTGAGCGTTATGGATATAAGGACCTAGTGACAAAGAGAATTCGCATTTTATAGTTAAGTGATGTCGTGTACTTCACTAAGCTTATGTATAGTTGTGAAGGATGCCGCAGAAATGACGTACGATACAGTGGATGTTTTCTTATGGTTCAGGAGGAGGATACGTACTTTTCATCTTCATCACCGCGCTGGCATTTATTTAAAAATTGTGTCTCTAATATGACACTTAAATATCTTTCTGATAGTGGATGGGTAAGCAGAGTAACTTTCTGGCAAACGTTTATGATGCTGCAATGAGGGTGTTGGCAGTGGTTGGTGGCCACTTCCGGCCAGGCTGCCAGCTGTGTTACAATCCTGTCGGGGGGTCGGTGATGAGTCAGGATGTGAGGTCAGGTTTAGAATTCGACAGCTTTATACTAGTCTTTGCTGCTTGGGTTGTGGAGAAAATTCCTGACCCATAGAGGCCACTGGGCGCTTGAAGCGGTCCCAGGGCATCACTCTCGCCTGAGAGAGTTTACGAATCAGTTTGTGTGTTGAGCTAGCCATCTTTCCGAAGAACGCTCTGGCCCATCTTTCCAGGACGCGTTCTAGCGGTTCGACCCCTGTGGGTGCGTGGAGCTACGTAACACGCACAGAGCTCTGCCAGTTGACCCTATGCATCGCTCGCTGTGCATTATTCTGCACTGCGGCGATCTTCGTGATATGGGTTTTCGCCGCACCCGACCAGATGGTTGAGGCGTAAGTCAGGATTGGCAGTACGCAGGCCCTATACAGTCTGACCTTGGTCTCCTGGAGTCCAGGATAGGCCCGAGTCCGCGTACTGCACCTGTTCCGACCCCTCTCAGGCCGGAAACGTGTTTGCTCCAGGTCAACCCTCTGTCCAAGGTTACTCCGAGGTATTTAGCCTCGGAGGGCCATGGGATAGCTTGTCCCTGGAGGGTAATGGCGGCTACCGTTTGGCATCTGGGCATTGCCCAAAACATCACGGCGACAGTTTTGTTGGCGTTTCCTGCAATCCGCTACTTCCAATATTAGGCGCACACTCATTACTGGGTTCTCTGTTGGTAGATCACCGCCTGCTCCTCACTAGTACGTTTATGATGCATTATTTGATAAATAAATACTTTTTAGGTTCCCGCATCCGTGACTACGAAGAGTTAGTTCTATTTCATGAGCTTTCCTTCTCTTCATTTTATTAGTCAATCATCGCTGTAATAGCTTTCAAAAATGCTTCTAAAATGTAGCTACGCCTTTACCACTCTGGGACATTAGGAATTACAAGCACCGAAACAATAAATTACAATTACATAATATATCATGAGTCATTAGCTTGAATCGTACTTTTTGTCATTAATACGCATAAAAAGTTGCCTCTTAATTCAAGTGCTGTTCAAAGGGAATACTCAATTGTAGAAAGATAATGAAAAGCTTACAGTTTACGAACGCAGCGAAATAAAACATAAATTTCTTTAACGCAAACTTTAAACATTGCTGATTAAATATTTTTAAGTTAAAATAACTCGGGAAGTTGTGGAGAAATATTTTGTACCTGGGTGCCAAATATACTTTGTGCGGCCCTAGGAAAAAACCTATTTCCTTTCTAAATTTTATACGCAATAACGTTCACTTAAAATTTAACGATGAGATAATAAAGGATTTTCATATAAGTTCAGCTGCACTGAAAACTGACTATCCAGTGGTTCCCGAGTACCGAAGACCAGATGAAAACATATTTATTTATTTATTTATTCATTTTTCCACATACAGCGAAAGCGCCAATTTAAAGTGAAAAATTAAACACTCAAAGAATTACAAAATAACAACAAAATAATATACAGAACAATATATGATTAAATTCAATGCAGTTTAAGCATAAGCAAAAAGCAGTCAATAAAATTAAGTAGTGCGACAACATGTCATTCAATTTTTAATAAAAGACTCTTTGGACATTGAGAAAGGATCTAAATTAGGGGAAAGTGAGTTTTAAAGAGAGGGAAGACGAAAGAAAAGAGAACGTTTAGCAAGCGAAATTCTGGGGGTGGGGAAGTGAAATTAGAAAGAAGAACGAGTAGATCTATTAGGAACGCCAAAATTAAATTGAGCAAGTAACTCAGGACAGTCTGTAATAGAATTTAGTATATTGTATATAAATGAAAGATCAGACTTAGTTCGATAAACAGAGAGATAATCCCAAGAAAGGGAAGACAAGATATTACTATTACAGAGTTGACGAAAAATTCTCAGAAAAAAGTTGATAACACAATCCAAAGCGGCAAGGTTGGAAACAGAAGACGTAGTCCAAATAGGTGAACAGTAGTTAACTATAGGCAGAATGAAAGAAGAAAAATACATTCTAAGATCCAGTGGATCAGTAATGTCCGTGAAACGATATAAAATTCCCAAGAGAGACATTGCTTAATTTTTTATTTCCAAAATATGATCAGAGAAGCCAAGTTTAGTATCAAAGACTACACCAAGGTCTTTCTGTTTTGACACTCTAGCCAATGGAACAACATTTAGTCTATAATTAAAATTTACAATATTTTTAAGAAGGTAGATGGACATTACATTACATTTATTTAAATTTAATTTAAGTTTCCAGAGATCACACCAATTAACAACCAGATTAAGTGCCGATTGGGAAGACACACAATCAGCCTTACTAGAAATCACTTTAAAATTTTTACAATCATGAGCATAAAGCAATATTTCTGCTGTGGAAGAAGGGATAAGGGTAGCCAGATCGTCGACATATAAGTTAAATAGATAAGGTCCTAAGACACTCATTTGTGGGACACCTGAAGTGACAGTCTACCAGTCTGAAGCAATTCCAGCTAAGACAACACGTTGTACGCGATTATTTAAAAAAACCTTTTAACAAATTAAGAAAATTACCATGGATATTGTACCGTTGACTAAGTTTATAAATCAATAATTTATAATCTAGAGAATCAAAAGCTTTTGAAAAGTCCAAGTAGACAGTAACTAACTGAGCCTTATCTATTATGGCATCAACAGCATGGTATTGATAAACAGCTAAATTAGTAAGGCAAGAGCGGCCTGGAAGAAAACCATGTTGCCTAGTTGATAGGTGAGAGGATGTAAAATAGTAAAACCGGTTAATGATGATTCTTTCAAAAATACTAGAAAAAATAGGCAGGATAGATATAGGGCGGTAATTAGCAACATCAGATTTTGAGCCAGACGTATGGACAGGAACTAAATTGGCAGATTTCCACTGAGAAGGGAAAATACCTAACGAAAAACAGCGATTAAAAATAAGACTTAATGGAATAAAAAGAGAGGAGGCGCAGTTACGAATAAATACAGATTCAGGAGTACGATGGGGAGAGATTTTACAAATAAATTCATAAACTTCTACGGGGGTGGTTTGAAGTTGAGCTAATGAATAATTGCATACAGAAGAATTGGAATTAACAGCATTAAAATTAGGAACAGAATTATCAGAAGTGGATAAACAATCCGAAAAATATTTAAGAAAAATATCTGATATAAGTGATCCCGTTCCATTAGTATTACCATAATGAACTTCATTAGGAATTCTAGAACGGTTTCTACAGCCATTAACAAAACACCAAAATTTATTAGGGTTGACAGGAATAGAATCAAAAATATTTTTAACAAAATCTGAATAATCACGCCGGATTAAGGATTTGGAATAACGGCGCAAATCAGTAAATACTTTATGTGATTCATCACTAGGATGTGTTTCCCACAAATACCAAGCACGTTTTTTATTGTTCAAGTAATGGATTGTATCGATATTAAACCAGGGAGGAAACTTTTTAGATTTAGGCTTCACCAGTGGAACCAAGTCAAACAGCACAGCATTGAGCAAGTCATAAAAGAAAGAGACTGCTTCGTCAAGAGGGAGAGAATTCAGCGGGGTTTCTTCGTCGTGGGAAGCTTGAAAATGACATCCAAGGAAGCGTGGTCACTGTCGAAAATATTCCGAACGGGCAGGACGGAGTTCGGAGAAATAGTAGAAAGTACATAGTCCAAGGTTGCCATATCTCGGGTAGGGTGGAGATTGTACATGTTTAGGTATGCCACCTGTAGGCGTATCCCAATTAATTGATGAATTAAAGTCACCAAAAAGCACTACTGGACCAAGAGGCAGAACACGTAAGACAGACGAAACACAGTTCTCTAAAACGGATATATCACTAGGTGGTGGACGATAAAAGCACCCAATAAAAAATTTATTTTTACCAAAACGATTATTGGGACCAAAAGTAAATTCACATTAAACAAGTTCACACATTGTTTCCAAATTCATCCGACGTTTAGCGGGAAGGTGAGTCTTAATCGCGAGAAGCACTCCGCCACCTCTAGAAATACGATCCTTCCGGAAAATTTGGTGAGTGGAAGAAAATGATAATATATGTAGCATGTGAGCTGTACAGTAGTATATGGAGTGAATCTAAACCTCCGACAAAGACTATATTATCCCTGATGGCTTCATTTGTAACGCAATTTGGTTCTATTCAGTGCGAATTAAAAAAAGTGTTTTCTCTGAGAAAAAAATTGTCTGCCGCCAACCTTATTTCATTTCACCGTACCATTTATCTTATGCTAAATTATTTTACCAAGAGTTATATGGTTGTAAGTAAAAAAATAATGAGCTACAAAAAGTCTGGTTTTATTTCCTATAAAAATGATCGCATCCAACTTTCATACACAGTACTCCAAAAAAGGATACGAATATAAAGACGAGTTTAGTTGCTTTATTGGACGGGTCTAGTAACTTAAATGATGACCATAATCAAATCGTATCATCTACCAACTCCCAATAGCACCTCCATTTGATACAAATTTATTTTGTGTATCCCTATGAAATTGTATTCTTCTACGTACAATGCATTCTCCATCTATTCCAGTTTGATGTATCACTATTAGCATAAAGACTAGGTATATCTAAAGAAACTTGCAATACACAATGGGGTACATTTCGAAAATTAATATGAGTATATGCCAGAGTAGCAATGCGTAATGCGTTTAACAATTATAAAAAGAAGGTTTTACAGGAAAACTTGAAACAGAACCCGAAAGCATTTTGGTCTTACGTCAGGGAAGTTCAAGGTAGGGGCCCCACTATTGCATCACTGCGGTCGGAAACGGGAAACGTAGTTCACGATAGTACGGATAAAGCAAACCTATTAAATCATCACTTTCAGAAAGCTTTTACTCGTGATGACGATGATTGTGAAACCCCTATTCCTATGCGTCAGGGCGATTCGATGGAAGATTTGGTATTTTCGGAAAATGGCATCGCGCTCCAACTTCATTCAATTAAGCCAAATAAATCTCCTGGACCCGAGGAAATTCCCACGCGTGTAATGAAAGAATTAGCTGCTGAAATCGCGCCGTATTTGGAAATTATATTAGAGAAATCCATTAGGGAAGGAGTAGCTCCTAAAGATTGGAAGGTGGCACACGTTACGCCCATCCATAAGGGTGGCGACAGAGAGAACCCCGAAAATTATAAGCCGATATCCTTAACTTCATTATCGTGCAAGATACTTGAGCACATAGTCTTTAGCTCTGTAATGCGCTATTTAGATAGTCATTCATTGCTTAGCGGATGCCAACACGGATTCCGGAGAGGTAGATCATGCGAAACGCAGCTCGGCCTGTTCGTGGACGATTTGTTGCGATGCGGAGAGAAAAATACGATAAAATACGTGAGATCGATTTTAGGACGGAGCGTTATCTAGGCTCGTTCTTTCCGAGGACAATACGAGATCACAATAGGAAATTTCGAATTAAGTTAGACAATCTTTAGGTAGGATTTGGTGCATTGCACCCCCTGCCACCCACCAACTTGGTGAATTGCAGGGTAACTTGTAGATGTAGATCAAAATGTGTCGTTGAAATGGTTGCAAGAATATCATCACATAACACATTGAGTTGCGTATTTTCTCTCTATAAAATGTAATGAATTCAAGGAATTCGTATGCAATAATAAAAACCCGCCTTTATTTAGTGGTTAGATTTAGTCTAAATAATTCATTGTAACATCTACAACGGCATGGCAAACATAAATATATATGGACTTTTGGGAATTCGAACCAGCAAACTTGCTATCCGACGGTAGATTCTCTAACCACCCTTCAACCAATGCTCGCTATTATTTAAATGTTATAGGGATAAATAGCAACTTTGAGGAAAATCGATGCGATAGAGGAAAAATTCCTTCAAACAAAACGGAGAAAAAAAACGACTTTAATTTAATTCTATTATCTTTCAATTACTAAGGCAACTGTAAATTATTCTACGTCTTTTGCTCTGCCTACGAAGCTCCTTTCAACTTCATGACTTTCTTCTTTTCACCTTGTCAATCTTTTTCGAATGAAATCCTATTAAATTATTTTCTGCTTCTAATTATTTTGCCATCATGCTAGTGGCGAATGTAATGGGGGGTCATATGTTGAGCGCGCCAGGAGCCCAATGGAGCCTCGAAAAAATGTTCGTATATTTAATCTCGAAAATATAAAATATCTCAATTTAAAAACCCAATGAAACATCTCTATGATTAAATAGAGAACGACCGTTAAGAGGGGTCGTCAGGGCACCCAGTTGCTTAGCGTCAGAATCCGGCAAAGCTTCATGTCCAGAACTTTATAATTTGAATAATATGTTTAATAAACGTATGCTAGTTAAGCATTCTGATGAAAAATGACAATTACTGAGATTATCTCTCGAGTTTTAGATTTATTTTATTGCCTTTTATATTTTTATCATCTCAAATTAAGAATAATCTTAATCCACTATAATTATAGTTTGGATATGTGCGTTTGTGCATTTTCTTGAATATAAGCCAACATAGAATTTAAGCTAACGCCCTCAAAATCCTGTCATTTTCAGAAGATGTCAAAACTGGCGATTACAATTGAAAAGTATTTTCACATACAAAAAATTCATTTATAACAAAAAGAAATCTACACTTTCTGAATGTGATAGTAACAATATAAAAGCAAAGAAATTCGTCATTTTTTACCAACATGGAAGAGTACTGACATCTTTTGGGACTATCGGACTGTCCCGATAAAATTTTACCCGCCATCCTGGACTTAAGCCGAAAGCAGATTTTTCCATTCATATTTTAGAAAATAATGTCTGTGCCTAACGAAGAAAATGCAATAAGTAGGTTACATGTTCTAGTCTTCTAAACATTCGTGAGAATGAAATTAAAGATATTCGCAGAACATCTTTTCTTTGAGGATATTTCCTGAAACCAAACATGGTTTACAATATACAATACTAACCTGGAAGCCTCCAGTAGCGTTTAGCAGGCAGTGTCGCTGCACTAAACGTAAATAAAATCACTACTTTATTACTATTATGTTGCAGATACAATCAATGATAGGCGTCGTGAGCATTACAACACAAAAGAACTAGAGAAATAAAAAATACATATTTAATTGGCCTTTCTCATCTCGTTTGCGAAGAACCATCTCTAGTACATCTCGCTTGTAATGACTTTTTCGATGAATTTTCTGGTTGGCACTGATGTAGCTCTACGCTCTCTAGCACCGTTGGATACAACTATGCCGTGCATGTCCTCGATGAATTTGGTGTTATTAAACTTTTCGAATAGTTTCCGCTTGAATTTCATTCTTCTGCTCATTGTCTGCCATCTCATGAGTCTCAAAATCTCAGCAGTATTCCTCAACACGACGGGTTAGCGAGTAATGAGGGATTTCCTTCACATTCGAGGGGCATTCTCACGGGACACTGGAGGAAAGCACTTAAACTCCGGAATTCACTTTGACGATGTTTGATACAACTCCGCTGAGAACTACTATCTGGGTTCAACCTGAAAGGGACGAAGCACCTAAATTTACGACTCTCTCGTCAATTGAGTCCAATATTAATTTTTGCAAAATTTTCAGGTGGAAAACGGTGTCGAAGGCATTCCTAAAATCCAAAAATACTGTATCTACACCTACTCCGCTGCTCAGAGGGTATCGTGAGTAGAGCTAAGTCCTGCATAACATTTCTCTCCTTTGCCTTCGAGAAATGAGCTACCTATAACATGCTCAAAAACCTTAAATAATATTGATTTGATTGGCATTGATAGGTAGTTTTCTACCCTTAATTTACTTCCGGATTTGCACACCGCACCGTTTGAAAGGAAATACTCCCTCATATAGCAATTTTATCAGTACGATCTTTAAATAGGGAGATATTTCGCCAACTAACGAGTTTATAACTACTTCAGGTAGGGCTTCCGACCCTGATCATTTGCTTTTATGAGCCTGCTTTGGCAATTGATACCTTTTCAGATATTTCTAGTTCGCTCATTTTTACTTTCTCCATATACGAAGTATAGATAGGGTTACCATATGTTCAAGGTTCATAACCGGAACAAACCGATTTCTAAAGATGAGAAACCGGTACAAATCCGGGGCATAATCTAAGATGATCAGGATAAAATCCGGGACGGTTAGTCTTTAATTTTTTATTGTTTCAATATATTTTATTTATAATCTTTTCCATTTATACATTTTAAAAAAATCAATAAAGAATATTATGGGGATGAGAAGACAGGGAGGGTGTTGTTTAAAAATATCTAAAAGAGAAAACATGAAATGTTTTTAATATTTAAATATTAAATATCATCATCATCATGCTTCTGTCCGAAGACAGGTTTTAACTGAATCGCTGCCTCCATTTCTCTCTCTCCCTAGAAGCCTCTTTTATATCTCTATAAGTATTATATCCCTGCTTTATATTATCTAATATTCCTATTCTTTTTCTCCCTCTTCCTCTTCTTCCACTAATTTTTCCTTCTAAGATCTTCCTTTGTAAACACTGTCTTCTCAATATGTGCCCTATCCAATTTGCTTTTCTTTTCCTGATTGTTTTTATTAGCATCCTATCTTCTCCCACCATTTCTAATATTTCTTCATTTCTCTTCCTCTCTGTCCATTTCACTTTCATCATTCTCCTCCATACCCACATCTCAAAACTTTCTAAATATTTTTCCTCCTTTCTCCTTATCGTCCACGTCTCTGCACCATAAAGAGCTATGCTCCATATGTAGCATTTTGCTAATTTCTTCCTTGTTTCTAAATTTATTTTCTTGCTTGTGAGAAGCTCCTTCTTCTCGTTAAATGCTGCTTTTGCCATTGCAATCCTACTTTTGAAGTCCTGTGTACTACTTCCATCCTGCGCTAAAATACTGCCGAGATATTTGAAACTACATACTTGTTCTAATTTTTGTCCAATTACCATTATATTTAATTCTTTATGTTCCTTTGAAACAACCATGACTTTCGTTTTTTCGGCATTGATTTTCATTCCATATTGTTGGTCAACCTCCACTAGTCTGTCTGTCATCCTCTGAAGCTCTTTCTCGTCTTCTGCTATTAATCCTTGATCATCTGCATATTTAATGGTGGTAATACTTTCACCTCCTATCTTAAATCCTTTCTCTTCCCTCAACGCTTCTTCTGTTATTGTTTCTGCATAAATATTAAATATCGCTGGTGAAATAGGACATCCCTGCCTCACTCCCCTCCCTATTGAAGTACTTTCTGTTTCTTCTCCTTCAACCCTGACTCTAATCTTTTGATCAAAGTAAAGGTTTTTAAGTAGTCTTTTATCTTTCCAATCTATTCCAATTTTGTTTAAAATACCCAGCATTTTATCCCATTTTACTCGGTCAAAAGCTTTCTCCCAATCTACAAAACAAAAATACACATCTTTATTGACTTCTAGCGCTCTTTCTATCATCATCCTCATACATCCTTTAGCATCTCTAGTCCCTCTTCCTCTTCTAAAACCAAACTGATTATCTTGCAGCTCCTTTTCTATTTTACATTCAATTCTTTTGGTTATTATTCTAGTTAGAACTTTAGCTGTATGAGAAATTAAACTAATTGTTCTGTAATCCTTACAACATTTTGCATTGTTCTTTTTCTCCAGTGGTACCATAACAACATCTAAAAAATCTTCAGGCCATATGCCAGTATCATATACTTGGTTAAAAAATTTTGTTAGTTGCTTAACTGCTTTCGACCCCAAAACCTTAAGAACGTCCACTGGTATATCATCACTCCCAACAGCCTTCCTTCTTTTCATGTCATCAATTGCTCTTTTAACTTCAGACTCGAGAATACTTGGTCCTAGCTGATCTTTTTCCACATCATTTAATTCAATATTTCTTGGCTTTCCTTCTTTGTCATACAGCACCTCAATGTATTCTTTCCAAACATTCTTTACATTGTCTGGCTCCGAGACTATTTTACCACTTTTGTTCATGATTCCTTTTCGTCCTATCTTTCTTGCCTTTTTCTTGAATAGTTCCCTTGCTTTGCTATGCATGAGGTCTGTTCTACAAATTCTTTCACACTCGACAATCTCCTCGCATTTCTCATTTATCCACTGTTCTCTGGCTTTATCTGTTTCCCTTCTTAAAGCATTATTTAACTCCTTGTATTTTCTTTGGCCTTCTTCAGTGTTTATGTTCTTCCACTTTCTCCGCTCTTCCATTTTTTGCAGCATGGCTGCTGTGATCCAGGGTTTTTTGATTCGTTACCTTTCCTACTTTCTTTTCCATTACATCTTTAATGTTGCAATGGATGTATCTCCACTCCTCATCTACATTCTTCCTATTTTCTTCAGCTCTCTCCCCCAACCTTTCCTCCAGCTCTATCATGATAGCCTCCTTGTTTTTAAGGAGTTCCTCTAAGTTCCATTTCTTCTTAACTCTTATGTTTCTCTTAATGCTCTTCAGTCTACATTGTGTATTTGCCACCAAAAGGTTGTGGTCGGAATCGATATCTGCCCCTGGTAATGTTTTCACATTTTTAACGCTATTTCTAAATCTTTCATTGACTAGTATGTAATCTATCTGGTATCGTCTCTAAATATATCAATACAATAAAAAAATCAATATAATATACAAAACTCTTACTGATTATTAAACAAGTATTTTTTTGCTATACATAACTTTATCCAAGAATCTATTATCATTTTTGATTTTAGCATAAAATTCTTCAAAAGTCAAATCAATATTGGTTTTGCAGGGTAATATCGCTCGTTCTGTACTTTTATACAAGCAAATTCGGTCTAGGGACCACACCTTATTCATAATCGAAAAAAGTTGCTCTAACGGAGCTGATGTTCCGGGTAAACAATACATATTCAACAACTTTCGTTAGATTGACAATTGAAATATTCTATTCGTGAAAATTTCCAAAAAGTGCAATCCATCTATCTGCAAATTTCTTCTTTTTCATCCCAACTTCTCTTTCTGTCATAATGAAACAAATTGCTTTGCTAAACTTATTTCATCGAAAAGATTGTAGATATCCTTTAAAAGCTTTCCATATGTTTGATTAATATTTTGCGCTGTTTTTCAACCTTGTGCCAATTAAATGTACTATTTACCCAATTAAATGATTCTGCTTCTTCGAAAATGTTTTCCCGCAACGATATGTATGATAAGCATCTAACATAAAAAGCGTCAAATTCTTTTATTAACGTTTTATAAATCGCATTCCCAGATTCGTCGAATTTTGTTAGTAAAAGTTTAGCCCGTTGTGGAGATATCCTTTCGTTCTTGCAAATTAATTTTTAAATTACGTAGTTAACAAGCTACGTTTGTTGCACTAGCGTTAGTTTTTTCTGTTTACTATTGTTTTAATAAACGGAGTTTTCCGGGAACATATCGCAAATATTCATCTCCACATGGGTCTTCAAAAATATTTTTATTATTAGTAAGCACTGTTCTTGTGAAGCGAAATAGTTTTTTAAACCTTCAAACATATCAAGAAGCCATTCTAAAGCCGGTAAATGGAAAGGAATCTCGTGTTGTTTTAAGACCTTTTTGTACGCAATATCAGCGAATCCGCAAAATTCCATTAGTTGAGATACACGAACAGTGTATATATGGAAATATTTATAAATATTGACTGCAAGGGCTTCTATATCAATCGATAGAATATCAACAACATTTTGGATGCAATTGTATACTGTGTGTGCTGCACAGCCAATTCCAATGCTATTTCCACCAATTTCACTATTTAGTCGATAAAATGTTTTTTTCGCCCTTTCTTTCCACACCTCCGAAATTCGTGTTGCAATTATCACCACAAAAACCTACAATTGTATTCATAAGATGATGTTCTTTTATTGAAGAAACAAGGTAATCTGTCAATATTTCTTGTTTCTCCAAATACTCCATTCATGTCGAGCATTTTTACCATTAAACCAGTATGTTCTTTCTGTCGGAAGCATCAATTGTAACACGTAAAAAGTGCGATATATCTAACTCTTCACGAAACTCTTCAATACACATTGGTGTGATTACATTTAAAACTACAGATTCACATTTTGTTCGAGCAGCACCAACCTTAGATTAGAAAAAAATTTAAATCAATTAGCTAGCACATCCGATGAATAGCGGTGTGATATGCAAAAGTGCCTATTTTGCAGCAGCAATACGGCCTTCAGCATTTGAATCATTTTTCTCAAAAAATTATAGTTGATGTTGAGGATGCCACTGCTAAAGATGATTTGTGTTTTGCAGTTTGTAAGTATACTAGCCCTGACGTTCATTCATACATATTATCCGGAAAAAAACAGTAAACCAGCAGGGACACCGGGACAATCCCGGTCAAACTGGGACGTATGGTAAGTATGTATGTAAGTAAGTATGAAAAATCCAATTCGAGATTTCAACGGAAACACATAATAATGTTTTAAGTTCCTCTGAACACGTTTTCACTATTTTCTCGATGATGTCTGTGAGTGTCTGCGTGTATGTCTGTGTGTGTCTGTGACCGAAATTTTGTGGGCGCTCTAACTAAAAACTAATACATCGATCATAATAAAATTGCATATTTAGCATTTGTATTAAAAATTCAAAAACGGACTAGATTTGAGCTAAAATCAGTTTACCGAAAATGGGTGTTTATTCTTGTTACTTATCCGTTTTTTGAAATATTTGCTTTAATATTTGATGAATGTAAAAAGGTACTGGAATAAAAGTTGTAGGAAATTAAATTTTCTGCAATCTTTGTTCAAAACATTTTCCTATATAATGCATTGTTTAACAGTAGAATTACCGAGGGGGTCATTTTGATTCCTACATATTTTTAAATGAATGCACTTTAGTATTTTTATCGATGAACAAATTCTCATCGTGAGTTTTCATCATTTAGGGTGGATAATCTCCACCAAAGTTTTCGTCGAATTGGATAAAAAATGCACCGTAAATTTGATCTTTTACCACGGATTACTGAGGGGATCATTTTGATCCCTATATCTAATACACTTGCGTCACTGTGAACTAGAGCTGGCTGATTTTAGTGAGTTGTTACATATGCAGAGTGTCTATCGCCACACATACTCTCACCTGCTGACACACAGACTACTGTGTGTAATTTTTTATCATATTTCGGGCTGCGGGAATCAGTCAGCGGCGGTTTCGGTGACGGCGGTAGAAGTGTGAAGTAACTGCAACCAAGATATACCTTTTGTGCGTCAGACCGATTTCGAATTCGGAGTTACGATGGTGGAATGGCACAGGCACAAACCCGAAGAAATCTTTTCTCTGCTTCACGATATTTTGGATGACATTTCAGATACAGATCGGAATCAATAAAAGAAGAACAAAGAACGAGTGATGACAAAATCAATACAAATGCCAGGTGAAGAAAAATTGTAAGAACAGAAGCGTAGGACAATGTACAGTATGCAAAAAACGGCTGTGTTGAACTTGCACAAGCATGAGTATCTGTGTGTTGATTGCGCGGAGGTCGCGGTGGTGTAGTTCTGTAATTCTTTTACAAACTTTGATTCATTTTTTTTTGACGTTACTGAACTCATGTAGTTACACTTTATTACACATTCTTGTTTAGCTGAAACTAAACTTACCTTGTACTTTAGAATCATTATCATTATTATGCGCTTCGATGGAAGAGTTTTTGTTTTGTTTATATTCCTTGGCATAATGTGGAATAATTTCTTTCTTGAAAGGCTGTAACAACCTGATTTTACTTAAAATGTATTACTGAAGTAGAATTTTACTTACGTTTTGTTTTAGTGAAAATTTGAAAAATTAAAGTGTTACCTATCAATAATTTGACATATTTTTAATGTTACAATAAAGTTTTTCGAGCAATAATGATATTTTATGGACATTAATTTACCCATTTTCCCACTGATAGGATACAGATCAGTCAAATTTAACGAAAAGCCGCTAAATATATACGTTCGATACTGACATAGAATATAGAAAAATCTAAAACCACACAAACAAACGAAGGGATCAAAATGATTCCCTTGGTAATCCGCGGGGACTAAGAAAGTCCGGCAATCCTGGTGTTAAGAGATATTTTAAAAACTATTTTTTGGCTGTCACCACCATACTACCTACCGGCGAATATTGTAAACACTTTACGCTTAGTTAGGTCTTAGTAACGCTTCTTTTTATTTTCTTAATTGTTGGAGTTTCCTCGCTATATCCAATATCTTTAAATTTTCTCGGATTTCTTTAAATATTTATTGTCATTTAACATATTTGGAATTTTTAGAAATATTTCAGGTATAGAATGTGATGTGGTGGCCACATCAGATTTTTTTTATCTATGCGCGTAGAAAATTCAATGAAATAGCCATTATCAGTGGTGAATCAATTCTCGAATTAGCGATTTAATAGGAAGGTTTTGAAAAAAGAGCCGCTCACTTTTTTGCCGTTGTGCGTGGTTACTTCCGCAAATGTAGAGTGGCTGCCTCTAACTTGTCGCACGTCGGACCAAAATGCTTTGGAGTCTTTTAATGTGACTGAGAGAATCGTGAATCGATAGTTTTATAATTCCTTTCGCGCTTCCTCTCTTGTAGACTTTACACTATTTATTTATTTTAAATAATCATTCCTGATATCATAACCTACTCGCCTAAGGGGCTTTACGCGCGCGTGAAGCCGTCTTTGTTTCTTGAGTAAGGCACGTAGCTTCTGTTTTGTCCACCTCGAGTCCATACGATCACAAAAGAGTTTATTTGAGACAAACATTCTCAGCCCCTTCGGAAATGACGCGAAAAAATTCTGTCCAAGGATCTTCGACGATCCTGTCACTTGCAAAATTGATAAGCGTCATAATTTGGTCTACGTTATAAGATTTGAAACCTAGAAGATCCGCTTCAAATAACCCGATGAACAAATAGTTGTATACAAATAGTCCTTTCTGAGTGCTTTTTCGTTGTTGTTTAAAAGTTATTGCTCAGAGCACGCCTTCTTTCCGTTTTAATGCCTTCCGCCTTAGATTAATTGTATATTTATTTTACCCATACTTTTTTACAGCGATTCTCACGCTGTATGGAGTGTCCCATTAGGGCATGGGTTTCTTACTTGGGGCTCATAAACTCAGCTGTATTCTTAAACAGGTGGACCATGCTAAACTACGAAGCTTAAATCGTGTTCGCCAGCTCCAGAATGTTAATTGGGCCATTTACATCATAAAAATCATTGTTAATTGCATTATTTTTATTTTTGAAAATTCATAATTTGAAAAAGTAAGGTGGTGCTCAGTTAATAATCCAAATAATAACTTGGTGCTCATCGCACAGAAGACGTTGGGAACCCCTGCACCAGGGACTCGCAAAAGTTTAAAAGAACAGGGCCCTTAAACATCGGAAGATACCACCTGGCTGGAATCCCGAGAACATTTCATCTCGTCAACCCCTTTTTGCTGAAGTACCAGTTTTACAGTTCTGGCACATTTTGAAGTGATAAGGAAATAAAAAACTGTTGCGTTAAAATATATAACACATGTTAATAAATCTAATTAATTTTAAGTTGATATCATAAATTTCTATTTTAGTATAATTACGCGACCTCTTGCGTGAAAACGATCTCCCTATTATCTCAATAATTTGCTTACTATAATGTAATTGAAGTGATGCGTGACAACATGATTTTCCTTTAACATTTTCTCTTCCTCATAAATAGATACTTACAACTTTTTATTCCGGCGTCAGGCATGAAAGATGAAGTAAGAAGATATATTATAGCGTTTAATATTTTCGTGTATCCCTTTGAAAATTCGAACTCACCCCAAAGAGAACGCATACACTTGATTGAAAATCTCTGCTTTAGGAGATGGAGCAGCGAATATGAGTTAAAATTTTTAATTATTTCTTAATTTTTAGAATTTTTCCATTTGTAGTGTTCTTAAAAATTTTATTTTGAGTTTATATTGTAAGCAGAACTACGCGTACTCAAACGACTAGAAACTAAGGGAGAAATGGTTCTCAATAGGTTGTGCAAACTCAAATGGCTGTCGCCGATTGATTGGTTTGAGAACCGTAGTTATGATACATCATATATAAATATTTCTTTTATTCTTTAAGTTTAATTTTCTATTTTAATCACGTTTATGACAGCTCAAAAGCAATGATATTTTTCTAAGCCAAAACAGTAATTAATATATTTGAAGATGTGAATTTTTCATTACACTTAAAACAATTTTCTTTCATTAATTTCAGCAGGCGTTCTTAGTGTAGAACGTGCCATGTGAGTAGCCAATGAAAAAAACGCGAGCTGTGTTTAAATATTATCTGGAGATCTGGTGATATCATTATATATCGACGTTTCTTACAGAGGAGGAGGATATAACAGGTAACATATAGGAGGATACTAATGTTTAGGCACTTTCAGGAGAGCTGGAGATTCGAATTTTTTTTTCATAGATAGGATTTTGTGCAAAACCATCTAGAAAAAACGAAAATTTTGAAAAAGTGCAACAATGCGGCCGCTAAAAATTCGCAATCGTTAAAATAAATTTTCAAGGTTTTTGTATTTCCAAATGTGCTACGAAGCTGAAATTTTTTTTATAAGTAGAATTTGTAAAAATATGAAATAGGGATTATAGAAATTTTGGTATTTTTATTTGTTTGGCAGTTAAAAATTCATAAAGTTTAAACAAATTTGTAGATGCTTAGACACTCCGCCGCAAGTTAGGGAGCTGAA
The DNA here is from genome assembly GCA_028673005.1 of Tanypteryx hageni. Lineage (NCBI taxonomy): Eukaryota > Metazoa > Arthropoda > Insecta > Odonata > Petaluridae > Tanypteryx > Tanypteryx hageni. Next base: position 3,068,303 of record CM054120.1, read on the forward strand.
ATTTTTAAATTGTTTAGAGGTTTGCCTATGTAAACGAATAAACATTTCAATTTATCCGTAAAATTGTTATTTTGTCCGTTACAAATTATTTAAATTTAAACAATTAGATAAATGTTACTTCACTTCTAATTGTACTATAAATTTAAAATTTGGCAGAAATGTGTGGCATTATTAACTTAATTTGGGAAAAGTATAATATTCCTAAAATTTCAAAAATTAGCAATAGTTGTACTCCATTATTGTTCCACAATGAAAAAAAGAAAACCTGTCCAGAGGAGAAATTTTTAGAATTAAAGAAATATTTCTCATGATGAAATATCTGTCTGAAAAATGAATGATTTTCAAGGTGAGATGAAATGCTTGCAGTATGCAAGCACCTTCTACTAGTATATATATACGTTAAACTGGCATTGAACGGCCACTTAAATTCTTACATTCAGTGTCAGAAGCAATTACTCTACCTTACACCTATATCTGGATCATCTTGGCCAACTCAGCACTCAATTGAAGAAATTTCACCTTCTTAAAGCTCATCGAACTATTTTCCCTCTCATTATGAAATACTTTCAAATGTGTAAAATAAGTTACAGCCGCTTCTCCATAAATTCTATCTTCTTGAGGAAACTGATATGGTTTATCGTATAAGTGCTCACTCATAATATTTTTCTGGTCCCCAAACTTCTAAAATTGTACTCTACCACAACTATCGCTTAAATATTAAATGAGCATACCATCTCCTTATCAGCAACATCTTTCTTCTTCAATTTTTATGTTATCAGAATTTCTTTTTTTATAAATTTCATCGTCACCTTTTATTACCTTGGCCATGAATTCTATTCATTTCAAAATAAAAATTTCGCGTTTCAATATTTGGAACTGTTAATCTTTATTTCTCCATTTGTTGTTGCATAATACATTCACAATGAAATTATATTTGAACACTTTCTGCGAGTTGTTACCATAAACTAATAAGATAACAATTATTTCTTAATTCTTCTATCGTTTTTCAGATCACCAACGTCCTATGATACTAAGTAAAATCAATCTCGTGATATGTCTTCGTTTCCTCAATTGTCTTATTTGCGTACAATTTCACTCCATTCAATTTATGTATTAATAAAAAATATTAAAAATAAAAAAATCATAATTCATCAATGGGTCTGCCAAACCCAAAATTTGTAGGAAAATATTATATGAATCCACAATGTTAATATTTCGCAAAAGATCTTCATCGTGTGGCAACAATAAAACTAAAACATTTTTTAAGTAAATAATTTTCTAATGGGAGCTGTGGGATAGTTAAATATCATTCCAGAATTTATGGAACAGATTATTTTATTATTGACCTCTGTATTGCAGTTCATTCGACTTCATCTAAACTGAGATAAACATGTCGAATTACTGAATATACCGTTACATTGTATCATATGTTTATTAGCTAAATATATGACTACAGGAGTCAAGGATGATTAATTCGAGTAGTACATTTCCTGTTCGTGTTACATAGCACGTAGTCGCAGGGAACGCTATAAGAATCGCGATCGATTTTTCAATGCTATAATGAATTAAACGACGGATCTGTGAGTATGAAACGGAAACTTTTGCCTCACGTCTCACGACTGGGAGACAGAGAACGAGAATAAGGATAGAGGAAGATAGAGTGAGAGAGATCAACGACAGAAAGAGAGAGGCGAGAGAAATGTGTTGTTTCGTAAAGCAAAAGATAATATCATTTGCAGGTTTCTTATCGGTTTGTTATAAAATCTCCTAAAATAGTTTTGTGTTTTCAAATTTAAAAGCGGACAAATATCGACAAAGTGCTTACCTACTCAAGTAATCGAGTCTGTATTGCATATTTATCGGAGCCTGGTAAAACATGATTTTATTGAATGCCTTCCACCAGATGCTGGGTATTTTAGGAGATGATCCTTTAGACTGTGTTTGGCTCAGACAGTAAGGCAAAATGAAAAATATAGATGAATTTAATATATTTATTTCAATTACAATGTAAGAAAACAACACTTCAAATACAATGCTTTAGTACAAAGTTCATGCCAGAAAGGTCCTATTTATTCGAATTCTTTAAATAGTGAAGTTCAATTTATTCTGCACTAGTGAAATAATTCATTGATAAATCTTTGTGACTCGTAGGTAGGGTCGCCTGGCTGGCGCGCCACGCGGAGGGCGTTTGCTCAATAATGCCGTGTGCACTTGTGGACACAAGCAGAACCACAACACGCTGTTCCAATGTGTTGTAGGACGTGTTCACAGAGCTGTAAAGAATAGGCAGATGAGAAGTTATTAGTGTGGAATAAATATAAAGTGCTTTGAATTCGCCTGATACTCTGAGATTCACATAAAAAGGAAAGCATATTTATAATATGGTTCCATATAATATGAAAATAATCATTAAATTTCTGGTATTTAAGAATTTTCAGATATTTAATAATTTTTATTATCACTGCCTGCTAAATAAATTAATCTTCTCAAAGATATGAATATGGTGATAAATATTACATGAACCATCTAGCATATACGAATAGCCATTAAATAGCACACGTGTTTGGTTCTCATTCGTATATACCGGTTATAGTATAGCTTCTTGAATATTATCTCCTAACTGATACTGAAATACCAGTTCTATAAAGTCTCATCTGAGCCATTTTTTATCAAATATTGATAAAATTGTTTTGGAAGGAAGGAATCACGCAAGATGCAATGTTTAAGAAATTTGAAAGTATCAAATTTGGTGTGTAAGTGATATAATGTAACAATCGATTTTAATGATTGATTGCGTTTATCCATATTTTTACCTTCGACCACGAATAACAATTACGTCTCCAAGCAACTATTTTATTTTCTCTGGTGCTATTACGTGAAACATTTTTTCCTTTTTCCATTTCTGGTTTAGTGTTTGATACTTTGCTTTACTCTGAAGCGCTATATCTTTCATATTCATCTCCTAAAAGATTTGGCAATATTATCTTATTTATTCTTCATACATTTTTTATCCGAGCAATCATTATATCACACTGAGAGCAAATTTTAATTTGTTCTGGTAGTTTATCTTTTAACGAAAGTGTTCATATCAAATATCATCGATGGTCACATTGGAATTCATTAATATCATATACCCAGAACTTTTTGCAATATTGCAAACTCTTTTCATAGCTAATTCCGATAAATTATTTTCATTATATATTTTAACAGAAGTCTTTCAATTGCTGAAGTTTCAGTGTCACAGGGCAATAATGTGAAACGTAGAAACCTTAACTTTGTATTCAAATTTTCTAAATTCAAGATTCTTTTCGCAAACTATGATTGTATAGCTAAAAACTCATCGTAACTTAGATCTGGGATAAAATTTGAAAATAACGGTATTGTTTTTATCTGACTAATTCCCCAATGCTGTTTTCGTTCTAAATGCAAGAGAATTGGGAAGGTAAAATCCACTTAGATCTTTGGTAATTTGAGAAAAACGAGAATTCATGATATTAATCAATCATTACAATCATATTATCCATTTACACAAAATTAATGTTGTTATATTTTGGTTTTAAGTAAAATGTGAAAAAGTTAAAATCTAAGGTGTCCATTTTCATTACTGATTTTGAATTACTTTAACCGATAATACAACATAAAAGTGGAAAAACATATCGAGGAAAGCTTTATAATTAAATTTCCATGTACAATCCACCAAGAATGAGTCTATAACTCTGAACCTCAATAAATACCCTACATGCCATCACAATTGGTGTATAGCAGGGGAAGAATATTACCGACCAATCATATTATTCTCCTGTTATAAATGAACCTAATAATCTGAAACAAATCTTTTTCGGCATTATTTGATTTTAAGATTTTGTATTTATAATTGTATAAAACAGGTTGATGCTTAAAATTAAAATGATATTGAGAAACTCTACCAGCATTTTTAAAATTTCTCAGAATATTCTCGAGCAGCCCGCTCACTAAGATAAAATATCTTGCCGCCTTATTTTCTCTAGCGTTCGTCTTACTGATACGTTGAAACAATTCATTTATTCAGGAGTGATCGTAGTCTTGCTTACGCTCGTAAAGTGAAAGGGAGATGACTGTCCAGCACGGTGGACATTCAATGAAATTTCTATTGGAATAAATTAAAAAAAGGAGTTCAGTTTTACATGTGTAGCTGCGGGTTACACTATAAGTCTAGTAAGAATTACATAGAGAGAGTGTAGAAGATAACTGGAAGTGTTTCGGGAGTTCTTCGGGCTGTAAATTCAAACCTGCGATAGCTGAGAAAGAAGAGTAAATGGAGAAATTGTTGGAAAAGCTTGAGACGGCAAGGCTGCAGATAGAAGATAAAAATAGGAGGTGGCTGGGTTAAAGTAGGTAATACAAGAGGGAAGAGAAGAAACTGCGAAGGAGGCAAACGAGAGCAAATCAGAGGTAAGAATATTTGTGGATTAGATGGTTTTGTTTAGTGGGGAAAGTTGCCAAAGGATGAGAGAAGCTGTGAATTGTTATTCTGGTATTAGAACATTTTTAAGGAAATAGTCGGTGTTTGAGTTCCTATAACTATAGACTTATAAAAAATGCAGTTATTATGTTTTCCAATCCGTCAATATTTCTCAAATTAATTCGTTTTGACGAAAGAATAAGTCTACTCAGCACTATTCCTCTAACATTCTCTGATTTTTTTAGCATATTGAAAGATATTTTTCGTAGGTTATAAGTGAAATATCAGCCTCAAGTGAAAGAAGGGATCCATCTCAAAAATTCTTGATTTGCTCTATGGTAAAGTTCAATGGTAATGGGTAACGGAAAAGCTTGCAAGAGGAATTAAGTCAGTTATTCTCGTTGAATGTTTCTAGTGACAATTATGTTTGCCTTAAAATTTTGCTAAAAGACTGAATGAGCATGAGGGTGAACGAGCAGAAAAATGAATCATGATAGAATGAGTGCATAAGTGATTTGTTGAGTGAAGCTTATCGAGGGGGTCTAACGTAGATTGATAGGGTATGAACAGGTTAATAAAATTTCACTCCACTTGAACCAGGATTTAAATCAACAATGCTATATATTTTACAGCATTTAAAGGATACAAAAATGTAACGGTTGCCATATTTTCAGTGAATCAGAGATAGCAGTCCATTAAGCGCTACCTATTGTGAAAGGGAAAGTTCATGTGTATAGTTTGTAGGAAGAAGCAAAGGAGTGGTGTTAAATGTATTTCCTGCGGTATATGTCATAATTTTAAATGCACAAAAAGCGAATTATAAGAGTGTATCCAAGAGAGTCGGAAATGCAACGAGAGTTTTTGTGTGTGGGGGCTGAAACTGCTGGAAGAAAAATAAGTCATAGTTGTAAACATGCTTAAGGAGGTAGAGGCAGCGAACACCAGAACAAAAAAACTTATTATTGAAAATAACAGTTTAATTGCCCCAGTAAATATAAGCGGTGAATGGGTTGTGATAGGAAAATGTGCAGGGAAGAAAGAGCGTACAGCATAAAGCCGGAGGGGAAACTGTATGAAGGGCTTTGGTAGATTCATTGCTGAGTTTTAGTGACGAATTGTGCGAAACTTATAGTCAAGAAGTTTGTTGTCACTTAAGGATAAGGAGAGGATAACTAGAGAGAAAAATGGAATAGATAAGTCGTTCCACAGAGGTTTAGGTGGAGGTTCTTTGCGTTGAAACAAACGTTGTGAAGAGGGCGGGATCTTCATATTGAGAGGCTGGTGTGGTACCTTCGAGTTACACTAAAAAAGGAAATTATGAAATGCAAAAATTTTAATGAATGGTATAATGCGTAGCAACGCGAGAGGCATTTCTGGATTGTATTAACGATAAATTGCAATTCATTACAGTTAATTGCCGTGACATTCGCAGAACGGATATCGCATTTGAACATCTTATACGTACCTAGACTACGAGCTGACGTAGTGATAGGTACAAAAAGTTGGCTAACTGAGAAGAAAGCTTGTTCTCTAAAAAAAGATAGGTCCATTAAAATTGGGGGCGGTTTCAAGCTCCCTAAAGGTGATTGGAATAATAAATACTATAATTCCAGTGGTAGAGAGCGTGAATCATGGGAAGTTTCTATTGAAACTTTTGGTAGCACTCATTGACTCAGTTAGTGAGGTGGTTCATGAGATTGAATAGTATACAAGATTTTTAGCTCTAAAATAAACAGAGCCTATGAATAAGGTATAGGCGACCACAAGGCCGTGTATGTAGGGTTTTATTTAAAAATTAAGAAAGAGGCAAGGGCAAAATAATGCTTTACTTATTCGCCAAGACAGAGTTATCACGGTTTATGTCTTTTAAACTTATTGAGTATTCTAATTTCTGCGAGGCGACGGATAATTCCGGCGCGGAAGAATCCAGGTGTGCGTTTAGAGATATCATTCGAGAGTGTAGAGAAAAATATATTCGAAATAAACTGATACGTGATAATACAGAACCTAGGTGGTATGACCAGGACGTTAGGAGCGCTCTTATACGGCAAAAAGAATTCTACTTCTGTGTGATTAACACGTCTTCAACAGCCACGGTTGAACAAAGTTTAATGACATTACAGCAATACAGAAAGGTGCGCTCAAGAGCTATGATAATAATGCGTAAGGCATTTAATGATTTCAAAATTAAATTTTACGCGATCTTGTGAAATATAACCAAAAAGCATTTTGGTCTTGCGTCAGGGAAGTCCAAGGTAAGGGCCATATCATAACGTAACTGAGAATGAAAGCAAAGAATTAACTCACGATACTGCAGAGAAAGCAAACCTCAAATGAAAATTTTCAGAAAGCTTTTAGTGCGAATATCGATGAGTGTGAGTAACCCATTTTTGTGTATCAGTGCGATTCGGTGTAGAATTTGATGCTATCGGTATTACGTATCGAGCACCAAGTCAATTCGATTTTTAAAAAAATAATCTTTCGGGTATAAGGAAATATCCACACGAGTAGTTTAAGTGTTATCCTTTGAAATCGCACCTCATTTGAAAACAATATTCGAGAAATCCATTATGCAAGTTGTCGTTTATTAAATCTGGAAGTTAGCACATTGTTTCTGCGAGTTGCAAAGAATGGAAAACTGAAATTAATTACTCTAAATCATGTATGTCCAGATATGGAAGGTTATGTAGCCTCATAGTGGCCAGAAAATCTTGAAGTGGACGCACGAGAAGGAAGAGGGGTCTATGGGATTTTTTTGCTAAAAGAGTAATAATATTTGTTTTTTATATTACATATTTAAGTAAAATATACTTTTTTGCATAGTTTTTTTAATTAATTTAATTCAAATTACAAATTTTTATTTTTTTCTAATACATTTTTCTTTAATAAAGTTTATTTTTTTACAAAGTAGTTTAATTTAAATATCATCAATTTGTAAATACTTTAATTTTGAGGATGATAATCTGAGCTGATGGCTCAGATTTTCATCGGTCAAATTATACCGGTATCTATTTTTTGTGAATTTCATTTGGGTGAAAAGTTGTTCACAAAGATAAGTACTTCCAAAAAGCGATATCATTTTTAAGGAACGATCTCCGAGACGTGGATATTTTTCTCGGGTAATATAAATGTTATGAAAACCTTCGTTTTTATTTGAAAGCACAATGGGCTTCAATATCAGACTGCAATTCAATAAGCTCAATTTGAAAACGATCTGGTGCAGAATTATAGTCCACAATAAATGGGTTTGAGAAAATTTCAATTTCATTTCTCATTTTCAGAAGTACGGAAAAGCGTTCTTTGAACTCAAGAGTTAAAATATCAATGTCCTTCAAAAATCTTTTAGTACCTTTCTCGGTTAATATGATTGACTTTATAGATTCAAAATTATCATATTTGTTTTCCTTTAGCTGATTTTTAAATAAATTCAACTTTCCAATAAATACGTTTATCAAACGATACATTTCAGGTATTTTTGTGTCTTTTCCCTGCAGCTTCACATTTAAATTATTGATGTGAAGCACTGTATCAACAAAAAAGGCAAGTTCCAAGAGAAACTTTTCGTCTCCGAATTGATTGATGGGTTTCCCTTTTGCTTGCATGAAAAAGTTAATTTCCTCTCGTAGCTCGAAAAATCTTTTCAACGCTTTTCCTCTGTTTAACCAGCGAATATTAGTGAAATAAATAACATCAGTCCCTTCGGCTTCCTCCACATCCTTAATCATTTCCTTAAATTTTCGGTGTCTCAAAGCACTGCCTCTGATGTAATTAACTGTTTAGATGATAATATTCATGATATACTCCATATTAATGCACTTAGAAGATAAATTTTGTACGTGAATAAGACAATGCAAATCACTGCCTTCAGCACAAGGGAATTTTTGTATAATGACCTTTTTATATTTCTCAGTAGACAAATTTTATTGTTCCCATTGACACATATCTCCAAATTTTGCCCTAGCATTTTATTTTTATGCTTCTTTGTTTCCTTAATTATATAATTAGTTCACTCTGTCAATAAATGTTATCTCAACTCCGCAATTATTCTATTTACATCAAATGTTTGCGTGAAATCAAGGTTGAGATTTATAACTAAGTATAACTGTATTTCAATAGCACTTCAGGAAAAAATTAATTTAGTACTTTACAAAGTTCCACCACGTCAAGCTTACATCCATTGATTTTATTCAATAGCAATCACTGACTCTGTTTAGATTTCATAATTATTCAAGCAAACACGCACTCGCACGCCCATACTCAAGCTCACACTAGTACACGCGCAGCAGGTGCGGCTTAACTGTCCAAGCAACCTAATGGATGCCGTATTACAGTTTCAGATGTTTTTAATTAATGATTTATAGTTCGATTCTCATTCGGGAAAACAAGCGTTCGCTTCTGAACAAAAAGCCGCTATAATGAATATGAATATTCAAAGTGCAACAACCACGAAATAACCCTGATGGTAAATTGTATAAGTAACCGGTATTTCCTTAAACAAAAATTGAGAAACTGGAGACGCATAGGTGTTACTGGAATGCGAATTCTAAAAATAAGAAATAAAAATGGCTGGATATGGTTTTTCTGATATTTTTATTACTATTTAATACGTATGGTTGATAGCAATGGAGAATGTTAAAGGAGCACATGCGGTACTGCACCGCGGAGACCCATCGGCTAAAAACTAAAGAAAAGGCAAAAAAATTCGACCATACGAACACGTTCCAAGAAATTTCTTTGGCATCCAATACACTTCCTATTAGTGCTGAACTTCTCTGGTCGTTGAATCGATTCCAGTAAATTGACTCGAATCATATGTTTCGATCCCTTTTCCTATTAATAATCGAATCATTTGAATTGATTCATTTGATTCGATTCTTTTTAAAGCGAAAAATTAGGTTAAAATATTCAATTACAGTAGAACCCCGCTTATTCGAACAAGGATAATCCAAATGCTCAATTATCCGAACCAGGTTTTAAATTGCTGCGTGTTTCTTGGCCCTTAAGTTAGGACATTTGGATACAACCGAATACGAATTTTTAATCCTTCGCTGCAACATTCGGATCTACCACACGGCTTTAAAAAACACTTTCGTTCGTTGCTTCTGAATTCGGGGTCCCCTCTTTGTCTTTAACACTCTCCAAAAACCCCATAAACGCTCTACATTGCATAATATCGACTCAATGTGCCTCATCCAAATTAGGCATCACCTCCTTCCCCGAGTAAAAGGACACTTGTTCGAAGGTTATTGCTTTTTTAATTCTTTTGGAGATATTAGGACGACTTATATGGTACTGGTAATGGTTTGACTGGCATTTATAAAAATTTGTCAGGTAGTTTTTAAACATCTTTCTTATTTATCCGACGTGTAGTCTTCCTCAGTTTTTCTTTAATAACCGCTTTTCAGGAGTGTTCTTAGATTTTTTAACATATTATCAGCCAAGTTATTATTTCCATAATATTGTCGTACTTGCTCGAATAATTCACGCATCTTTGTTTTAATAATGTGACTAAAAACTGGGTGCGTGAAATACGCGTGGTACCACTCCTACCGGCCACTAGAGGAAATTTTCAGACGACTACAAGACCTCTTCGTATTCCAGATAAACAATTGCACTTTGCGTTAACTAAAATCGTGAGTTTATTTTTTAACCCTGTTACCCTTTCTTTTTTCGAATTCTCCGAATTTTCAATTGTACGAACCAGACTTTGCCCCGATTAGTTCGGATAATCGGTGTACCACTGTATTATTATGATAAAACATAACACAGATTAAGGTAAACATAAGAAGCTCTAATAATGCAATGAATTGATTCCATTATTTATAAAACCTTTCAGAAGAAAAAATGCATAGAAAGCAATGCAACAATGGCGTCATTATGCATCGAATTTTCGAACTACCGAATGTTTAGGACCATCCTACCCACCCCATATAGGTGCAGCGTCCCTCGCAGCGGCGAGAGTGAGTGCGAGCACAGAGGTCGTTGGGATATATTCCGGCAGCATCTCTAAGGAAATTATAAGTTACATAATCCCAAAGACATTAAGTATTTTTAGAGTCAATCTTAACAAAACGTTTGAAATAACGGTGCCGATGTTACGGATTGAACTAACAGAGATGAGTTAATCAAATTTACAGCTTTTGATGTATCGCAAATACCCGTGTATAGAACGCACCATTTTTCCAAATGTTTTGGGCTCAACATTTGGAGCGTATTATACAAGGATACAAAAGTCTTCCTAAAATGAAAAAATATCAGGTGTATAAATTACTGGAAATATATTTTCATAGCCTAAATGCTAATAAAGTTACATGCGAAACGAATTATATGGTTTTAATAAATAGAGTAATGAAATTCAAACGCATAACTATATGTATATAATGGAAGAACATTGAAAAATCTCAATTTAAAATACGAAAACGTGTTTGCTTGTGGACTTTGGTGAACGATTTTTACCCAAATTGAGTGGTAAATCCACCCCAGTATGAGGATTCCCTATGTTTTAGAATATATTATGTGCATTCTATGTATAGGTGCATTGAAGTTTCCTAGAATTATAGACACACCACCCTGGGTCCTATACACGGGGATTTATGGTAAGTCCTTCCCCTTCCAGACCGCCTGAAACATTGGTAAACTTGTTTTATATATATAATGGAAGTATTGGTAGTTCGGTGACATTTTATCAATAAAAAAATGTGTTAATAACTTCTCCTATATTCCTTCTCTTTCCCTCCCCGTCGATTCTCTTTCCCTCCCCCGCTTTACCTTCTGTCTGTTGCATTCTCCAATTCTTTCCCCTTCGTTTCCCCTTCTTAGCTCTCGTCCACACATCTCCTGTGGCCTCCCTTCTCTCTCATATCAATCATTTCCATTTTTCTATTCATCCCTCTCTCTTATATCGTTTCCCCTTCTTTCTAGATTCCCTTATCCTTCTGTTCTGTTTGTACTCCCCTCCCTCGATACTTGTCAACTCTTCCGCCTCACTTCTCTCCCACTCCTCTTCCCCATCCCCTGCTTTGCTCTTTCCTCCCTCTTTTGTCATTTAAGTGCTACGGTTGAGAGCATAAGAGGGCGCAATATGCCCTAACAAGAGAAATTATCCAGTGTATAACGAGAGTGAGTCTGCGTCTCTCCAATTTGCGTTACTCACCTTCAATGGTGTGTTTTGCGATCAATTTCATTTTACAATGAGTTCTTCGTCCCTGTGACTTAATTGGGTTTATTAACTTATAAAATTTTTCTCTTCAAATTAAAATAATCAATAAAAGATGTCTTAAGGCGAGATGTGGTAATCATATAATGCGAGTAATCGACCGAAAACCTCTGATAAAGACTATCAACTGGTAATAAGGTTGGTATTGGGCATTGTATTTTCGGTATTTTTATTTCATTATACCCCTCGATTAAAGCCGCACAGGACTCATCTACACGAAGAAATCTTTATCACTTTTGCGCGAAACAGCCTCTCTTCCACTGTAATTTTCTAGGACCTGCAAAATCGGTATTTCCATATACACATCTACCTAGAAGAATTACTAATACATAGGTACTCAGAATGAGCGGAGAAAAAAAAGCCAACATAAAAAAAACTCGAGTCGCGGTTCCGGAAAGCCTTTCACAACCACTTAAGAAGACCCAAAACTCCATCTTATCGAGCAGAAATAAAATCGCTGTCAACGCCTCAAATACCGCGGCTGTGATATTTCGGCCTGGCCACTCCACGCTTCCGCCGGAGAACACCGCTGTCCAAGGACAGAACATTCCATGGTCCAGTGAGGCAAAATATCTTGGGGTCATCCTAGACAGGAAACTCAACTTCAAAAGTCACCTGGCGACGACAAAACGGAAGGGAATTACAGTGGTGCTCTGGGACCACTTCTGGGTTCAAAGGAGAGGACGATCGAAACCCGGCTGAGGGTCTTCATGGCCTGTGTCCTCCCGGTCCATCTCTATACGTCGCCCGCGTGGTCATCGTCAGCGCAAGCAAATCTAAAAGGTATCTCCGCAGTTCAAAACATGGCTCTGAGGAAGATACTCGATCTCCAGTGGTACAAACTTGTAAGAACTAAAGAGATACAGGATACAGGAGATGAGCCGCTTTCCGAGGTACTGCCATGGAAAGCTAGGATATTTTACAAACAGAGTGGGTCCACCAATGTACCACTCGCCAGGGCATTGGTGATATTAAAGTCATGCCCAGGGACTGTTTAAGCGGCCCATCGCCTCTATTGGGGCAGCTAATTTTCCGGCCCCAAGAAACCAACCTGAGATAGGTCAATAACCTACATCCGCTTCACTGCCAATGGGCAAATATATGGTTAAACAAAGCAAATGACAGGCTTATATCCAAGCTGGAAGCCTTATATAACAACTGACCGTACATACATGATTTCCATGTATTTCTTATGGAGGATATGAAATAAAAAAACGACATAAAAATGAGCCCTAAAGAGGACACATATTGGAATTTGGATAATTCCCTTTAGTTTTATCTGATGACCGATCATTTTACCAAATTTTAGGTCTGTAGCAGGAGCATGTTCTCCGATTTACAATCGGTGCAACCGACCGACGGGATCCTTTTATTTTTATTAGTTTGAATATAAAATTTTTAATATGAAAATTCGAATTTTCATAAATTATCATCAAAAACGAAAAATATGCCGAATACTTTGAAATCTTAAAAACGTTCCTGATCTGCAGAATATATTTAAAAGTGCCTATGAATTAGTATTATAAATGAGAATCGCGTATTTAAGGTGAATACGTAACCTCTAAACAAAAAATAAAATTTAAATAAAAGAGTAACTACACTTCATTATTTTTTACCGAATTATCTCGTTATAACGTTATACCTAACGGAAAACGAAACGTAGATTGTAGCGTAAAGAATAACGAAATCGCTTTTTTGCCTGTAACGAATCGTTTTTTTTCGTTGTTCAGCACTGGTTTGAAGTCAATTCACCGCCGGTTTTTCGCTATCCGACCGGATTTCGATGGCAGACACACTTACGGCGATCAAGTCACCACATTTGCGACCAACTACATCTACTCTGTGTCGTAGTTGCGTTATTATAAAAAAATATGTTTTATTTTCTCGTGCATCTGCAAGTGAAAATAAGGTCAGTTTTGGGCTCCTTATTGTTTTCGTGGAATATAAAAATTGTAAATTTATAATGTTTCTCAAATCGGAAGAATAACGTATCAGATTGAAAGCAGCGATTTGCCTCGTTGGTGTAGGCGGCGAACGAATTCGATGCGAAGAAACGTGTTTGGCAGTTGCGATCGCCTCGGAGGGACGAATAAGTTTTTGCGTGGGAAGCTGCAAAAGAGATTTCGATGAATACTTAGTCACTCTCGCTGAAAAAGTGGCGTAATTACTCGCGTGGGGTCAATATGGGATTTTTTTAATTAAGCAAATAATTTATTAATGCCCTAGTGGAAATAAAAATATTCTTAAATAATTATGGCATTAGTTTTATTTAAAATATTTCCAAACTACTTCATAAGGTAACATTTTACATTCTTAAGCACTCTGATTAGAATTTTTGGTTTATATATTTTCACTCGCTTTCATTTAAAAAATGAAGAATCACGGTGCCCTGAGAAATCGCCGCGTCTTATCAGAACTGGAACTTGTATAAAAGTGTAAAATAAATATTCGCATAGGGCAGCGGTTCTCAAAACGAGGGATCGCTCAAGATTTTCAGAATGGTCGCGAAGACGGAAGAGTGTAAATATATGTAAAAGTTTCAATATTTTATCTTTCCGTTAATTTTAATTGGATAATTTTATTTCGTTATCATTATAAACAAACATTCCGATTTTCTGTAAATATTCCAATCGCATTTTATGTTTATTGGTGGATGAATGGGGTTAAGGGTCCCGCGACAAGAGCGACTGCCATAAAACGGGGTCGCAGGCGCATAAAATCCTACGGCGTAGGATACGCGGAAATTTCAGTTGACAAAATATTCGTACTTCAAATCAAGGAAGAATACTGCATTGTCATCAGCGAGGTGTGTGTTGCTTTAGTAATGACCCCACGCGCTATTTCAAGGTTAAAGCGAAAATGGTGCATTTTCGCGTAAAATATTTACCATTAAACTTTTTAAAATCACAATTATAATAAAAAACAAAGCCTTTCTCTGTAAATTTCTCTATTATTCTCTCAATCGCTGGCTGAGATACCTTTGTCTTTAAAGCTGAAAAGTTCCCGTGAAAATTCCGTTGATATATTATAGAGGTTCAACGATCAACTCTAAAAATTATTTCTGGTCACTGACCAATTGTGATTTGAAACAAAAGCTTTTACTGGGCCCTAATGAAAATATTACAATTTACTTTTTATCCAATCCGTATGTGCGTAAATACTCGTAAAATAATATATCAGATCCAACTCGTTTCAGCGCTGGAGAAATTTCTTTAACAGTATTTTTGTTTCGTAATGAACCAAATGACAGCGTTCCATTCTGCAATACAAGCAGGCGGAAGTTTTTCAAGGAATTTTAGGGCATTTTCTATTATAAATCTCTTGTGTATTAGGTTTTTTTGTCCGTCCGTCTGTCCGGGCAACCTGAAGAAGCCAAATTTTCAGAATAGAGTGGTCTTTTTGAGAGTTAACGATGGTAAAAAAATTGGTTGATCTAGGATTTGCTGCTGGGAAGTAATTGGCGTCTAAATCAGAACTTTGCTAATGAATCGAGAAGAAGTGATGATAAAAAGATTTGTTGAGAAATGGTGTAATGGATAGCACATCTGCTTTCAGAGTTCAAAACTAAAAACCACAGTAGTTTATTTTTTCATATCAAATTTTTTATTCCTGAATTTTTCATTATTTTTTATCAGGACAGTAAAATTTATTTACAATAGTTTTTGTGAAAAAAAGAAAAATCACCTTATGTAATTTGTTCTGGATATGTTTCTCTTTTAAAGCATTCAATAACTGCCATGTAAGTACTTTGGTACTATTTTATATAACTCGAGTATTTAGGTTGAAAGCATTAATGGACAGATACCATCAAGCCAAAATTCGTTATTAATTCGAGGTAATTGGGAAATTTTGGCAGACGAATCACAAATAGCATTACTTCGGTAAATTATCCTATTCATATAGATAAAAATCGAAAAATATTCACATATTAATAAAGTAGATAATAGGGAAACCTTAGAGAAAACTAGGTTTTTATGATTTACTAATATATAAATAGTCCAAATGGTTTGATTCTGAATGAGGAAAAAATATCAGAGCCATTTATATGCATACAGTATATTTATATGTATACAGTATATTTATATGTATACAGTAGCTACGGCTGTGTGGACCACAGTGTAAGAGTTAATGATGGGGCATTATTGAACAGTAAATGAAAATCATGCAAAAATATTTATATAATTTAATTATCATAAGAAGCTACAAAATATTATTTTGCCGATACATTTATAAATGGAAATAAAAATCGATACTTTTAATCTTTCAAGTATTTTTGTCCATTGCGCCTTCCGGTTGTCCCTTATGTTGTCTGAGTAGGCGTAACTACGCCACTCCCTTTATATAATTCGTGATATTCATCTTACCTACGAATATATTTCTGTTTTATGGACACTCAGCCAAACCTCTGACGACAGGCTCATAGTTATTCCTATTGGCATAGCGTTAGCGATAACTTAAACCATCTCTACGACAATGCGTAAAATTAATTTTGCGCGCGCATACACACACCCATATAGGTGCACATACCGCCGTTCATCGTCGACGAACATTAATTAATTGAATTTGCTTGGATAAGCGAGTTTAAAACTACGCTCGAAACTCATGGGAACAAAATGAATATTGGAGCTATGGCTTAACGAATTGGGATGCCGAGGAGAAAATACCTTCAAATTATAGAAAACTCCGGTCCAAGTGGCTCTTTTACGTATAACTTTATGTCGCAAATATTTGATTTACGGATGATTTTGGGTGAAACATTTTTGTCAACTCAACTGCAAGATAATAATCACGAGCCTCCTACACCATTTTTACAAAACTCGCGCATTGCTCGGCTTGTTGCTGCTTTCGCCCACTGCTTTCTAATTGTGAGCCAGTCATTCACTCTATCCCCATACACCTTCCCACACGGCACACCTCTCCGCACCCACCCGCCCGCCCACACGGACGCCTACTCCCGTCCTTACGTGCCCCTTGTGGAGTGCCAAGGACGGCCAAGGGAGAGAGAGAGAGAGCGAGAGAAGAAAGAGGTTGAGCCGAAAAAGGATGGAAGAAAAGGTAAGAGAGAAGCAAGGATGGGGAAAGGGCACCAGTCCACGGAACGGGTTCTACTGAAGCGTGGTCACAATTTTCGAAAACGTCTGGCAACTACGCCCAACGTTCAAGCGCTATAATAAAAAATGTGAGACTACATGTCGGAAAATAATGACTAGAGTGGCTGGGTGTAAGAAGGAAGAAATAAAAGAAATTCGGAGGGCGAGAGTAATGGCGCGAAATGATAATTAACGCATGTACTCATAAATACATTACGATAACCCTATAGCAAGGGTCGCATTAACCGTGGAAAGGGGTGCCGGTGGTGTAGTGGTTAGAACGCTGGCTGCTACTCGCCCGATGCTTGAAAAAGTCATCGGGTACGAATCCTGCGCGAGTAGGATTTTTCTCAAGGTCACCCGGCCCCCTGTTTGCGTAGTTTGAGGAGACCGCGCAAATTCAGCTGTTCCGTCCTTCGGAAGGGACGTTAAGCTGTTGGCCCCCCTGGTGTTCTTTGTAAGAGAGGCAAATGCCGGCACCGGGTTTCCCTCCTCCCTCCCCGGTTATTCATTGCACTACCTCTGAGATACCCGTTTGTGCTGTAAGAGAGGCGAATTGACTGGGCATTCAAACAAACAAACAATATCATTAATAAAATCAGGCTCAACTTTGTGGAATTTGCTCATTATGAGATAAGATAGGTCTGAATAACGCCAACCTTAATATAAAGAATTTTTTATACTGATCAAATTGAATTTTGAGTAAGATTATAATAATTACCTTGTGAAACAGCATGTTAACTTTCAGAAAATTATATGACATCTATTACGTTAATACTAACTTTCCACCAAAAAAAAATCCAAAAGGTGTAATTTGTCGTTATTGCAGATATGTGTATGACAATAAAGCCACTGAACTAGATGTGTCCCTTTTTGCCGTACTTGCAAATTTGCAAAGACACTCATTACTATAACAACCTTATGGGGACCTGTTCCCTTCGATAGTACTCCCGTCTTGTCCCCTGGAGAATTGATATTAACGAAGGAAATGGCTGTGAATTTTATCAACTTTTTATTAATCAAGTCATACAAATAGAGAAAAGTAAAACGTCATTGTCAATCCAAACATCAAGAACTGAGTTTGAAAACTTTGTAAATATTTAATATGCATGCCACTAAGACAAAAGATACGCTCAATTTTCAGTACTATGAGGGCAAACAGTCATTCGATTCTTCTTCTGTAGTCCTGAACATTTTGGGTACAGACTTGATGAAAAATTTTAAAAATTATCTTCTACATAAAAGAGAAAATTAAAGTGTCTAAAATTTGTTTAAAATTCACATATTATCAAACATGAACATTCAATTTTGCATACATGATGGGCAAACAAACACGTCTTTATCATTTTCTGTCAGTCCTATGCATTCTTCGTGAGCATAGCGCTGACATACTGCACAGAGCCTCATGTCTAATATTCTGTCTATGTCGCACAGTAAACAATACCAACTGTTACTCGATTTCGTTTTTCGGGATTTTTCTTCAAATTATTTTTGACGTGAAGCTTTGGTTTGGGCTTTTTCCTGGGCTCTATCTTCCTAACCATTTACTTTAGAATTATCCTTAAATAAGGTTTTCGAAATGACGGCAGCGCAGCTGTTAATCGCTTTACGACCTTTTTTGGCAGGTTTTCCATTCCTGTGGGGGGGTACTAAGAAGATCTTCGAAAGATACCTTCCTCTTTGCTTCGGGCTGGTATTCTGGCGAAGAAGCGTCACTATCCGAAGAACTGGTATGAGGTATGAGGTGGAGGGGAATTTGGCACCATCCATAATTATCAAACATTTTCCTGCAGGTTTGAAATTGGAAAAATGGCGAAGGCACCGAACAAAAATTCGGGCGTCATGGAACCTTTCTGTGTCATCACAATGACAGAGCCTTCAGGCAAATTGTCTTTCTTGAGCCTTTTCCCTTTAAAAAGAATCACAGGCGGAATTACATTTCCAAGAGCATTACCACATGCCACAATAGTCACGTTATCCCCATAATCCTTTCCACGAACATGAACTCTTCTTCCGCCAGTTTTCGTGAAAACTGTAGGCCGCCGATGTAGACTCAGTCGGCAACCCTTCTCGTCAACGTTGAAGGTGCGCTGAGGTTTGTCCATGATGTAAAGATTTTGCAGGATACTTTTTAGTTTATTGAAGTAGTTGTTTACAATAAAGCGGTTCAATTTTTGGGCTCGAGCCTCATTAAAATTTTGAGCTTTCGCTTTGCAATTTCTGGGTTTCTTCGTAGAAATGAACGAAGCCATCTTCGCCCTGCCGAACTGTTAAATCTACTAAATTGGTGCTTAATACCGTTTTCCATACAAAAAATGAAAACAGATTTTTTCAAAAGTTTCTGAGTCAAAGGAAGGCCTACATCTGCCAAGCGAATGATTCAGCTCACTAATGTTGCCTCTTCTTCCTTAGAAAGTGTTGATTTCCTTCCCATGCGTTGCTTTTCTGAACGTCCAGATTGGAGATTCTCTCGCAAAGTACGTTTTGGGATGTTAAATTGCTTGCTTGCGCCAAACACTGTGATATCAGCATTTTGGAACATTTTTATCGCTGTTTCCAAGTCTTCACCACTCCATTGTCTCCTTTTACCCTTATTTCGAATTTCAGCCATGCTCTAAAGCAAAATAAAAAGAACTCAGTGACCAAAAATCTCACAATTGAGTTAATATTTACCGATAAAGTATACAGTACACAATGCTGCTACCACGCCGGCGAGGGTGGCGTTATTGTATGAACATGTCATTGCATGAAACTCAGAAAAATTTCTAGGTGAAGCAATAAGTAACACTAAAACGGTTAACAGAGTTGACTAGTATAAAAAAATATCTTTTCAAAGATGTATAGCATTAACTACTTACGTTTATGATGAAAAAGTTACAGCTCGATATTCGCCTGAAGAAGATACAGGTGGTTTCAAACGTGGTTGGAAGCAATAATGGCTGTCTACGTTATGCGCACTCCTCATAACTGTTGCCAACTATTGAAACACAGTACATTACATTCTCCAGATGTATTACTGGTGCCATATGTTGAACAAAATATGTACCGGGACCTCGGAAGGGAAGTGGCGTTATTGCATGACATGACGTTATTGAACACACCTACCTTATAATGAAATAACTTTGTCAATTCCACGCAATTTAATACAAACGACCGGTTTCGCTACGATCGTAGCATCTTCAGGTGAAACTGTGTATAAAACAGTTCCATATATAGGGAGAAAGGAGGGGTTACACAGAAAGCGATTGGATGGCAATTAAAGATACGGTTAGGAAAAAGGAAGGGGTGGGAAAAGGAAGGCGGAAGCAAAACAAAGTTACAAAATGTGTACCAAAAATTTTGGTAAAAAGAGCCAAAGACAACAAAGTTACAAAATATGTACAAAATCTTTAGGTAAACTTAACAAAGGAGAATAGTTATGAAAAATGAGTTCATTTAAGAAAAACCAATCCTTACAAATAATTATCTCTAGCTGTTCTAGAGCATCCAATTTGCGACCTTTTATTTCTAAGTGTAGGAATTTAGGGTTAAAAGAACTGTGGTGATTAAAGTTTATTAGACGTTTCGCGAATTGAAAATTCAAATTATTTAAACGGAAGTATCGCTTATGTTCGTGAATCCTCTTTTCAAAATTCCTACCAGTTTGGCCGATGTCGACCGCTCGCAATCATCACAACAAAGTTTATAAACACCACTTCTTAAGGACAACTGTATTGGGTCTTTAGCATTAAGGAATAATTTAGAAAAGGGAATTGGGGAGTAGAAAACAGGTTTAAGTTTGAATTTAGGAAAAAGATTGGACAATCTATGAGAAAGGTTTCCTAAGAATGGGAATCTGCGCCAGCTAAGAGGTTTGGAGGTGAGATTAGGAGGAAAAGAAACGATTTTTGGGAAGAAATAAATAAACGTTTTATGGCGATAATTTTATTGATTAAATTAGTGTTGTAGCCATTTTTGATAGCGATCTGTTTATTTGTTTTCAACTTTCAATATTAACATTTCCAACTGATGGCTCTCGGCCACTAGAACTAGAGCCCGTTTTTTCCAAGCGTTCAAATTCTAGGATACACGGTGCTGAGTACAATGTTACCCTGAAAATTCAGTTAGCAGATTTTTTCCTGTCCAACATCTCTTTTGAAAACGTTTCAATTACTTGAGGAGAATGACCTGTCATCTGAGGCATTGCTGAGGCAGTGAGCGTCAATGAACGGCAAATCGTCACAAGTGGCGCGCGTATCACTTCAACTTGAAAGATGATTGCTACGATTACAATGGAACTCCCTCTCGCAAAAACTTACTATGGTTTAAAAAGCTCTAACGATGTCGTGCATGTTTATTTCTATTATATTTAAAGCAAATTGAATATGAGTGAACATAATGTCTTCAATACTGATTTTAATCATAAGCTCATACATCTGTAAATGTTTATTCATGTATTATTTTATTTAAGAAAAATAAATTCATAAATGGTTTATTTGACAGTGGCAAAATATTTGCTCACTAGCTGATTTTATCCGAATCAACCGTGTACTCCGGGGGAAAAGGTCAACCCCTGGTAGTTCCGCACAATTCGAAATCTGACCGCGTATGACCGCCGCGCAATTCGACCCTAAGGAAAAGGGTAAAAGCTGACCATTGGACAAAACCATGTTTACAATTCAGTGAAGTTTACGTGCGTAGGAACTTACATTCGAAATTATTGTATTAGGATTATATGAACAGTTGTATAAAACTCCTTCAGCCAAAAAATTGTAGGGTAAGCCCTATGCATTTCGCCCACTTAGTGGGCGAAATGCATAGGGCTTACCCTACAATTTTTTGGCTGAAGGAGTTTTATACAACTGTTCAACTTGGAGCCAAAGTGTTTACGAGCTACCATCTACTGTTAGGATTATATGTAAAACCATGGTTACAATTCAGTCCAGTCCCTCCTCCCTTCACAAGGTGCTGACGAAATTCCAATAGTTTTCCTTCATAAGATTATTCATCTAGTTCTACCCGTCATCACTCATATATTCAATTGGTCGCTTATGCAAAACAAATTCCCATCGCAATGGAAACTTGCCATAGTCCGTCCCATACCTAAGAAAAGTCTTACTTCTGACATAACCGACTTTCGGCCCATCAGTTTACTTCCTGTATTATCAAAGGCATTTGAAAAGGTTTTACATGGACAAATCACATATTTTCTAATTAGAAATAATATCCTCGATTCTCTACAATCAGGATTCAGAAAATCACACAGTACTACCACAGCACTCCTCAAAATCACTGACGATATCAGATTAGCAATGGACAAAAGAGAAGTCACTATCATGACTCTTCTTGACTTTAGTAAAGCTTTTGACTCTGTAGATATAAACATACTTCTAACCAAACTGCGTCTCATGAACTTCTCCTCAGATTCCCTAAACTTAATTAGTTCTTACCTGAATGATCGCCATCAAAAGGTCGTAACTGGCAATCATTCCTCAAGATGGATTAAAGTGACACGTGGCGTACCACAAGGTTCCACCCTCGGTCCACTGCTCTTCTCTCTGTACATTAATGACATATCTTCTCAGCTTGCTCACTGTAAATACCACCTTTATGCTGATGAACTCCAAATCTATATGCACTCTCGCTCTATTGATCTCCCTCTTA
Source organism: Tanypteryx hageni (assembly GCA_028673005.1). Lineage (NCBI taxonomy): Eukaryota > Metazoa > Arthropoda > Insecta > Odonata > Petaluridae > Tanypteryx > Tanypteryx hageni. Next base: position 3,090,693 of record CM054120.1, read on the forward strand.
TCATTGCTAAAATGAACCATGACCTCACTTCTTTATCCAAATGGAGCAATGTAAATTTCCTCAAAATTAATCCTTTAAAAAGTCAGTCTACTATTATTGGGTATCCCAAACTTCTCTCGTCACTAAACTTCTCGGAACTTCCCCCAGTTCTGCTCAATAACTCTGTCATTCGTTTCCAAAAAACTGCAACCAATCTCGGGTTAGTATTCAATGACACATTGACCTGGACTGATCATATAACTAAAATATGTAATACTGTTAACAGTTCACTTCACTCACTTAAAAGAATTAAAAGAATTACCCATTTCTCCCTTCGCAAGCGACTTATCACCGCTCTTGTCCTTCCTCACCTCGATTACTGCGATACGGTCTTCCAAGATCTATCTAACGAGCTATCTCTAAAATTGCAGCGTGCACAAAATTCCTGCGTAAGATTCATTTGTGATCTCCAAAAGAGAGACCATGTCACTCAACCTCTATATACGTTAGGCTGGCTTCGCACTGAAGCTCGTAGACGTCTTCACCTCCTCTCGTTATTTTACCGAATTATAACTCTTCAAAACCCACAGTATTTGAACTCCAAATTTTCCCAAATGAACTCTGTACACAACGCCAACACTAGGGGCACCAATCTCTTCCTGATCCCACATCACAGGACGGAAATTTATAATAAATCCTTCCATGTTACAGCTTGTAGACTTTGGAACGCCCTACCTACTGACCTCCAAAACGCAACATCTCTCCACATATTCAAACATAAGTACTTTAAATTGCTGTTCTCTGCCCAAAATTCAGGTTAGCTTTAACATATTCTTCTTACCTATTGCAAGACGGCTGCCTTCACTCTTCCTAACTTAATGAACATTAATTAATTTCTTCGCAGGTTATCGAGTTCTCAAAATGTACGCCTCCTTCGACTGTTACCTTTTCATTGTCTAGTGTCAACTAAGTTATAGTGTTTATACTAATTCTCATTGTTTTATATCATTTTGTATTGTTTCATACTATTTTATACTGATATATCATTTTGTATTGTTTTATACTATTTCGTATTACTTTATTTTATTATGTATTGTTTTATATCATATGTGTAATTGTATATAATTTCCTACTTTCTTATGTTATGCATGATCCAACAACAATCTCCATATTCATTGTATATATTTCAAGTATATTTCATCTTATTCTGCCTAATTATTGTATTATATTTCTTGGTTTGCATTACGTTATTACCTATATATGTATTTCTTTTATGACGGTATACAACGATGCTGTATATACGAACACTCACTGTACATACTCCTTTCTATTTAATGTTGTATTACTATATTATCATATGTACACTATCTAGGGTTTTCGCAGGTTTTTCACACACCCCTTCTCAGTGGGTGTTTTCCTGCGTGGGTTTTACTAGGGAGGACATGTCTGTTTTACCTAGGTTTTCCCCACAATCTCTAATCTGTCTTCATTTTTATATATTATTTTTTCCTCTGTATGATCTAGGTATATACTGTTTATGTAATGCGTATTGTAATATCTTACTTTACCATTTTTTATATTTATTATATTGACGAAGGGTTAAATGTAGGAATGGACCTTATGGTCTAAATTTCGCCCGAATAAAGACGATTATCTATCTATCTATCTATCCCTCTCGCCGCCCCTCTCTCCCTCCCTCTGTTTAGGTAATTTCGTGAAAAATCCTATGATAATTTAGGGCAATCTATGCACTCGTATATATTTCAGGAATGCGGGTTGAGACAACAATTGATTCTCGAAGTTTAACAATGATGTGGTCGGCAAGGCAACATCCCGTTTTAAAAGCCCATATTTTCCCAAAATATGTGATTTAAATGTTTAATATGAGATATTTCGAACTATAGGCGTAAAAAGATGAATAGAATAAGAAACTTCATTAATTTTCCTAAAACACAGTTTAAATTTGAAGATCGTACGTTAATTCTTTCTAATTTAAATTTCCAAAAGAATAAAATCCTGCACTTTATAAAGTCGCTTTTTACGTGTTATCTTACGGGAAATGGAAATCCCCCCCCCCCTGGAAACTAACCCGCGTCTTTTTTCGTATTTTCTTTTCGGTATTTCATTTTATATCTAAATCAAACATTCTTGCGAAATTTCAACCTTCCACCTAATCGGAAAGTTTGTTAAAAGCGCGTTAAAAAGTGCCATTGATGACGTGAGCGCCAAGTTTACATACGTACGTACGAACTTACATTCGAAATTGTATATAGGAGAATTATATTCTTGGTTAATACATAAAAATTAAAAACTTGCTTACTATTACATTGTGAGTTAAAAAAAATGAAATTCATAAGACACAAGTAAGTCCCATTAAAAAATAAAAAATAAGTATAAGGAATTGACATCAATGTGATCCATGAGCCTTCTTCTCTTTACATCGTTACCCAAAAATGGTTCCAGTTGCGTGACCAATATTCTAAGAAGATTGTACGAAAAACTTATCATCAGATAACTATTTTCTGAATTTTTTTTTTTTATTTCATGTCTGAAAATATAAATTCTCTCAGACATATGCAGTCAATTTTAACGATCATTTGACTTGCAAATTCTCTTAAACTGAAAAACACTTCTTCTGATAACTTTTTTAAAAAACTCACCAAGTGTTCTTCTTAAAATGTCTTCATCAGCTCATTACTTTGAAGCGCAATTAACTCCATTTGGAGTTCATTTGTAGCCGAGTCCACTGGAAAGGAAATTGGATTTCCAAATAGAATAATTTTATCCGCCATATTTTTAACATTTCTCAAACGCACGTTCATTTGTCCTTGTAGTAATGTAATTGCCCAAAGAAAGATATCTTTGGTAAAATGTATTTGTAATTCATTTGTTTCTAATAACCTTCGGTACGACTCAAAATGGAATGGTTGTTACGTAATATTTAGTTTTAAAAAGGGACACCTTTGTTTCGAACTCTTTGATATAAGAAAACATGGCACACCAAGTTATTTTTGCCTTGAAGCTTTATGTCGAGTTCATGAATGTGTTCCATCAAATATTATGGAAAAAAGTTACCAAACCAGATAAGGGTCATTCATTTCGAAAATTCTACGATCTTTCTGGACTAAAAAATGTCAGTTTCCCTTGTTAACCCTAGGATGCAGAACACGGGTCTCGGAGGCCCGACATGTTGTATATTTGGTTATAACTTCAACAAAAAATAATCAAAACATCCTTCCAGGAATTCTTTCAGAAGGGTTTCGGGTGACATTTTACAAATACGGAAATTATAAGTAATGATGACTGTATCTGCAAAATCCGTTTTTTAAATGTATTCCACAATTACATAACCGGGGCTTCTGAAGCTCTCATGCTAAATATGTACTCAGTTCCACACGAATCAGTATGAAAATTACTATAAATACTTTACAGTACAAGTAGTGCACCATAACGGATAAAATGCAATTTATGAACTACTTTTTTCCTGTAGAGGAATGTGCAAATTTCTACAATATATGCCAAGCAAGTCGCTGTAAAAAGATTTTGTATATGCTCGGTATTTATGGTTTGAATTATGTAGGACCTCAACTGGTGAACCAACAGACAAACATTATGACACAATGTATACATATACAAAATCTCTTATTGTAAAATGTATTCATTTCCACGCGAAGCGATATGAAAGCTATTGAAATCACTTAAAAGCAATTCTAGACGCGTTATTTTCTTCTTATCAACTGAGCCTGTATCATTTACACTCCTATATAAGGCTATAGCGTGATAGGTGCATTCAGTTGAAAAATTACGGTACTATGCCAACAATACAGAGGTCCATCTAGCGTGTTGCTGTATTTCGAAGAAATGCCACCAAAGAAAAGGAATTCAAAAAGTGTTCATTATAGTGAGAAAAAATTTAAAGAAACATTATTGCAGTGGGTAGAGGAATATGAAGATTTGCCGTCTGGAGAAATTGAAATTTCCAAACCTGAAGAAGATGACGTTGCCAAAAAAGATTTTCAAGCAGTTAGTGATGACGACTCTAGTTCAAGTGGTGATGAGAATGACGGTGTTGATGATTCTGTGAGCTTCAGTTCCCCGGATAATTCTATTCTGTGCTCATCTCTCATTGCATATGTTGCTCCGAGTGGTTTAGATTGGAAAGTTGAACCTCCACCACCAAGTAAAATTCCAAACCACAATATTATTCGGCGAGCACCAGGCCTAACAAAAGACACATATCGGCCACACCAAAAGAGGCGTTTCAGGTTTTTATTACAGATATTTTGTTACAAGAAATTGTGCATTGTACTCATTTAGAAAGTAAAAATCTTTATGAAAGAAAAGAAAAGAAGTGGATAGAAGTAAATATCGACGAACTGTGCGCTTTTCTTGGACTAGTAATTCAAGCTGGAGTTGATCGAAGCTGGGATGTTCCGGTAAGAGAATTGTTTTCTGGCGAATTTGCTAATCCTATTTATCGAGCCACTATGTCGGTTTATCGATTTGAGAAAATAAGAATATTTCTAAGATTTGACGATAAAAGAACTCGAGAAGCTCGCTCACATTCTCATAAGTTAGCAATGGTATCTTATATTTGAAAAGTTTTCATTGAACAGCGTAATGCATGTATTATACCTGATAAAAATATAACAATAGACGAACAACTTGTTCCCTTTAGAGGAAGATACAAATTTGTGCAATATGTGCCTAGAAAACCAGAAAAGTACGGTATAAAAATCTTTTAGATGTGCGAGTCTAAATAAGGTTATGCCATTGGCGGATTGGTTTATGTAGGACGCCAACCTGGTGAGCCAGCACATAAAAATTTAGGACTAGAAACTGTTCAAATATCAGTACAAAGTATCCACAACTCCGGGCTAAATCTAACAATAGACAATTTTTTTACAAGTGTGCCTTTAGATCTCTCCCCTCTGGAAAGAAACATTACCGTTGTTGACACACTGCGTGAAAACAAAAGCGATATCCCAAAAGAGATGAAGCCATCCAAAAACCGGGCTCTATTTTCTTCATTGTTCTGTTTTAGAAATAACGTGAGCCTTGTAAGTTACGTGCCTAAAAAAATAAGTGCGTTATTTTATTGAGTACTATGAATCATGACACTGTCAAAAATGACTCTAAGAAAAAGCCATAACTTATAATGTATTATAACGAAACGATGGGTGGCGTTGACGTTATGGACCAAAAGGTATCCAACTACACATTTTAAAGACAAACCAAACGTTGGCCTATGGCTCTCTTTTCCAATAAGATAGACGTAACTGCTTTGAATGCATTTACTATATTTATCAAAGAACACCCAAACTACCATCTACGATTGACTCATAAGCGTAGGTTATTTTTGAAAGAATTAGCAATATAGCTGGTAATACCATATATGCAAAAAAGATCCACAAGCCCTGCATTACGACGTGGTATTTTGGAATGTATGGCAAATTTTATAACTGTCCCTCCTTCATCGACAGCGCAAACAGATTCACTTAAAAGAAAAAGGTGCTCATTTTGTATATCTAGCATTGACCGCAAAAGCAAAATCACTTGTGAATCATGCAAAAAGAGCATTTGTAATGAACATAGTATTAGAATTTGTAGAATAAGTTTTAATAAGCATTAAATATTTATCAACAAATAAAAATGATTTATATGTACGGAAATGTGTTTTATCAATTATATTGAGCGAAAAACCAAAATGATTTATATACCTGGCGAAAGCAACATACGTAATGACTATTTATTAAAATTTGCGCAATATATTAAAATATGCAAAAATAATTTATCAATAAATAGCTATGATTTATGTATAATTTATGTATATGTGAATATTATTTTATGAATTAAAAATTGTAAGAAGGAACGTTTTAAAACTCAAAACGTCGCTCGGGCCTGCGAAGCCCGGGTTATGTAAATCTGTATATAAAACACGATCTGCATCCTACGGTTAAGTGAAAAAATCGACTGCGGACTCTTCCTCTACTTAGACTACTCACTTCCGAATGGCGAAGAACAAGCTGCCTTTGACCAAATAGAGAAATTCTTCGTGATTCAATCCAATTGATCATACGAAATTTAGAGTTGACACTATATAGTTTCAATATTTCTTCAAATTTAGATGCTTTTCCATTTAAAGCTTGTTGGTGAATAATATATAGCATTGGCAATTTCATTATTCCAATTTCGGACATTTTGTTCTCAAATCAGTAAAGCAGCTATAATTTTACCGAAAGTCAAACATATAATTTTCCTTAAAACTTCGCACAAACATATTATTATTTAATTGCCTTAAACATACAATATTCCAGATCAACTTTTCTTTTTTCATCGTTGCCATTATCTTAAAATGCTGAACATTTCATTTTTAAATAATATCATCTCAAATATAAGGCTGCCACCTGATCCAGTATTGAAATCTGGAGAAAGATATCGAGTGAAGAAAGGGATGATACAATTGTTTTGGCCGTAACACAAAAAATTAGAGTTCAAAACTGGCCCATTTTATGAAATTTGTTCTATTGCAGATGCTTATTTTGACTGTCAGCAACGCAATTCACAATCCAATTGGGTCAGAACGATGGCGAAGTCTTTCAAATTTAATTTTACTAAAAATCTTGGAATAAAAATAGGATGTACTTCTCATCTGGCGGATAGTTTGCTCTTCTCCAAATTTTGGTGAATGTGGTCGTTTTGAGAAACAACAACTACGAACGGCTAGTTTTTTAAAAACAAATTTATAAGTTTATGTTACTCGTTAATTCGCATTCCTTATTCAAGAAATAGAAACCATTCAGTAAAAAGTAAACGTGTTATGGTCACAAAATGCGATATGACACATATATGACTAAGTATTTAGAAGAAAAACTATCAGTTATTGGATTAACAAACAATGAAAAGACAGAAATAATCGCAAAAACAGAGCAGAGTGCAAGCACGGAAGAGGAATGTTAGTGAGAGAAAACTTCAGGCACAGCATGTTGGTTAACTTCAGAAAATATAAATTTCTTGACAGTGTATTTGTGAAAATGCTTTGGGGACATTTTCAATCAATAAAAATTTTCAGGTCTTGATCGGCAGATCTTGTCGCACAGGACACGAGGTGTACCTAGGTTTCCGGCATGTGGAGTACTATGGCTGATCGTGTGATGAAAATTACCTTAAGCGGAAAGGGTTTTTTAGATCTAGTCGAGGGTAAAAACGGGAAGCAATAAACTGAACGCATTGTTTTCCCCCTATATGTCTGCGATTCTAGTATGGGTCTCTAAGACCTCGTTCTCACGTGGATCTTCAGAGCTTACCACTAGGTTCAGTAATGGATGGGTAATTTTCTTCCTCAAAACGAATGGGGATGAGAATGGAAATTCTCCGTATACCAACCAATAATAGAACATCAGGCGCAGGCAGCAGATTGGACTTTGCAGCGTCCGTTTTGCAACTGCAAGACTGGGTGTGGAAATCGTTGCTCCTGCGGACGATCGGCCATCAACTGCTCAATGTACTGCGTAACTACTTTTAACTACCTAATAAAATGCAAACGAAACTTGATTATTGAATACCTTCGAATCATCTATTATTATTATTATTATTATTATCGTTCTTGGGGCCAAGGAACATCCAAACTAACAACAAACAATTATGAGAAAGGTAGTTGACGTTGGATCACTAACTTCCAGGCGTGTTGCCCTTCCCCCGAGTCAGAGATTACCCACTTGAAACATTCATAGCTCCTACTCTAGTTTAGTGGTTTTTACGCAGAAGCACTTAAATTATTCATCATTAAATTTTCTATCAGTTTTATTTTAAGCTTTTTGTAATAAACTGAACGATTGAAATGTTGTTTTAAATTGTGTTTCGGAGTTACGCGTTTCTAGGCCAATAAGCTCTTCAGTACTCTAAATTTTTCCTTATAATACTTTAATTGTTCATAATAGTTTACATGATCCTTAAAGACTGTTAACTTGTCTTTTTATTAAAAGGGATTTCATGTAAATCTATGTATCCGTTTAGGAGCTATTAGGAGATATATGTATAAAGTCCGGTTGGACGCCATTTTGATATTTTTTATGATTTTAATGGTGTTCCGACACACTGATTCACGGAGATTTTTACCACGTGATCTAGACAACCACAGAAACAAATTCCAAAAGAAATTAGCTTCAAGCTAATTGGTTCCGATTCGTTGCCTGGACTAGTAGGCAAGTTACTTGTTCCTCTGTACTATCCCCGCGTGGGCAACAACTTTCCTTGAATCAAGGGGCAAAGCCAGTAGTGGGAATAGTTGGTATGACAGGCAAGTGAATAGAAAGCAGTTCTATTTTTCTGTCCCACTTACCCCTCCCCCTACCATACCACTAAATTTTGTGCTGGCACGTCACTGGTCTTGTTGGGACGCGTCGACCAAGGCCAGTCAAGGGAAGAAGACAGTGGAGTCCGTGCGTGTTTCTCGTGCGACCTCCCTGCTTTTCTAACGCGATAATTTTTCAAGTTATTTGAAACATAGAAACATGCGGTTTTCGCAGGTACCTTGCAAACCTCACCCAGACGACTAAAAAAATATAGAATCCCAATATTTTCCATTTAAGGGAGCTTTTTGGACCCCAAACTTTCATTTAAATACGCCATAAGATATGCATTGACTATGATGCAAACCTTTATTCAATTGCATTTTAAAATTACTTAAAATTAAGATACAATCTCAGAACTCGAATTGTTATGCGAAAAAAAGAATGGCTGTCATATTTTTTTAAAAGAGAATACGAATTCATGCCAAAATAGCTTAAATATTCTAACTGAAAGAATGAGAATTTTTAAAATTTTAAAATACAATGGCAAATTTTATCTACCATAGCCATGGGAGGTAAGAATCTCGAAATTTCTGATTTTGAAACTCGAATGAAATGTTGTAGACTTATGTAACTGTTTTCAATAGCTAAGTATGACAACGTCACTTCCAATTTCATTTATGCTGGTATGGCTTCTCTTATTAAAGTATCTGAGGATTGAATTTCAGGAGTAATTATATTGAGTTGGGTAACTCGAATAAAATGTTGTAGACTTCTGTAATTGTTTCCAATAGCTAAGTATGACAACGTCACTTCCAATTTCATTCTATTATTAAAGTGTCTGAGCAAGTGTCAGGAGTAATTAAATTTAGTAGGGTATCAAAACCTTTTGGTGACATCCTCAAGAACAATCTGTACTCAGCTGGATCTTCCAAATAAAGTTCTCTCATAAGCAAAGCAGAACCTCCGTGCGTATTTCTCCATGCCATCCATTTCCTAATCCAAGCCTTTCTTTTTCTCTCGCTAATCTCAACCTCAAATATCTCCAAAATCTCAGCATACAATAATTTAGAAACATTTCTAATCACTCGTTTCTTATGACAGCGATTCATGGTGACTACTGAACTATCTTGAAAAACTTTCCCTCGTGTGGACAGCACTTGATTACGCCACTGTCTTATAAAAAATCGGGCAATGTAACTGGCCTACTTGACTGTCCTCTCTACTATCCACGTATGAATGAAGCTTAAATGCTGAGTTACACGAAGACAGTTGGCTGTCCCACAGCTCACAAAAAAGTAACTGGTTTCATAAAAACATATCCTGACAGTGCATAGGACAGTTCATAAGACAGCCAGCTGTCTTGTGCAGAGCTGGCCTTGCTTTCTATCATTGGACCGATGACAGCGCAGTTAATCTTGCAGGCAGTTGAATAATACCTTGTAAACAGTGTTTGACTAATGTACAAATACGCAGTAACAGTTCATAGCGATGGTGAAGAAAAATATATTCTTGTTTGATTTTTTTTGTAATTAAGACAATGGCGGAAGTGTCTGTAGCTAAAAAGTGTTGCGAAAGTGAAATATTAAGACCAATTGAGTTGTATGAAAGGCATCAACTGTTATGGGATCATAAAAACGTAAACTATAAAAATAAAAATTGGGGGTGCAAGCTTTGTGATTAATTGATGTTTTAAAATTGCCGCATCTGTCATTAGATGATGTGAAGAAGATACAAATCAATTTGGTCCATGTGAAACGTACTCACAAAAATATCAAATGTCATTTTGACATTGTCTGCAACATCACAAGACAGCTAACTATTTCGAACAGCCACTCAACCGACATTCTGTGTTTACGCGCAGACTGTCCTGTTGAGACAGCGGCTGTTTTTTAAATTGCCGGATAGTCAACTGTCTTCGTGAAACTCAGCATTTAGGGATGGGCAAATGAGGCAACCTCTCAGGGACGCACACATTAGGGGTACCAAAATTAGGAAACTAAACTTTTATGACATTCTTATTTGCTAAATGCTAATGTATAATTTTTGACCAAGAAATATAATAAAAATGCCGTACTTAATTAGGTAAATCACAAAATCTTAAAACTGGTCCAATTTGGGTTACTCTCCTCTACGTTGGCGATTCAATTATTCCTAAGACTTCATCTGCTAGTCCACTCAACTAGTAGCTATAATTTTGGGAATAACTTTGAAACAGTAAAAAAACTGCTATGACCGGGAATCTAACCACGGGTCTTCCACTTGCCGGGCGGATATTCTACCACTAAACTACCGTAGCAAATAGTCATTCCTGTTTCTGAACGCGGGTGTTTTTTTCAGTTGGGTCCAGAATTTTTCTGTTTCAAAGTTATTCCCAAAATTACAGCTTATGCCATTCCGCATAGTTTCCTATTATTCCATCAATTTCTGGCTTTGGCAATCTCACCATTTGAGAGGGAAGGATTTTCTTCGACGTTCTCTTGTAGGACGTCCGTTGGGGCTGGTTGATACTAGCTTGGCTTGCCCGGACACAGCTAAGAAAAACACCCGCGTTCAGAAACAGGAATGATTATCTGCTACGGTAGTTCAGCGGTAGAATATCCGCCCGGCAAGTGGAAGACCCGGGTTAGATTCCCGGTCATAGCAGAATTTTTTCTGTTTCAAAGTTATTCCCAAAATTACAGCTTATGCCATTTCGCATAGTTTCCTATTATTCCATAAATTAATAGCTATAACCTAGCGTTCAGTCCACTGCCCTCCGAATCAGTGGCGGCTCGTAGCTAAAATTAGTGGGGGTACTGCTCCAGAAAATTTTTAGCCTTTGTTTTAAAATTGTGTACTGAAGTACTGACATTAAGCTTAAGGAATATATATTGTACTACAACAATAAAGAAAGAATTAAAGAAAAAAGGACTCATTATATTAAATGTTATCGATAATATCAAGTGGAAATAGGGGGTGCTGCAGTTCCGCAGTGCCTATACACGAGCCGCCACTCTACCAATGATACTCAGTTAAAACCCTGTAATGGGCATGTGACTCTTTGCTTACGATCAAACATTTCTCTAACGATTCTGACTACTTTTCACTTTCTAACTAATTTATGTTGCCCATCTCATGCGTATCCCATATAATTGAAGAGTATTCTACCTATTGTCTTATAAGTTAATGTTCCGTACTATTCTGCTATTGACTTCGCCTATAACCCGACGAATGAGCATATTCCTCAAAAGTTCATGACAAGTGCGTTTACGCCCGTCCCCCTACTTGTGCGGTTTGAGGATACCGCGGAAAAGTCATTCGGAAGGGACGTTAATCAGTTGGCCCCCTTGGCGCTCTTTGTAAAGAGTAGGCAAATTTCAGCACCGGGTTTCTCTCCTCTCTTCTGTGTGTGTCCCGTGTGGAAGGCAACGGTAAACCACCACACCACATATGTATATTTCCTAGTCAAACCAATCAATGAATCGGTAGGACCTATCGTAAAACAGAACACAAGAATGAATGGATGAAATCTAGATGCGAAGCGCTCTTTCTCGTCAATGCCTGACTTCGCACCAGCCCTAACAGTTTAAACCGTACGGTTAAGTCAGGGCTTTTTTCCCCGTACACCGAGCTCACCTCCACACTTTCTGTTTTCTTCCCAGTTTTACCCGTACGGTTAAGTCGGTACATGTTTATCGTAGGCGGACTATCACTCTCAGTCAGTTATAACTTCCAGTATACATAAATACTTTAATAAACTCGTATTATTATACTCGTATCTTGCTAAATGGCATCCATCAAGCAACAATGAAAGACCATTAATTTCTCTCCCTAGTTCTTCTATGATCTGTAAGCTCAATATTTAAAACATTATTCGGATAGAGGACTACATTTGCCACAAAACAGTCCGCGAGGCCACATAATTACGACTATAATTACGGGTAATAATTTATATATTTTTTCTTCAAAAGTGTTCAGATCCGCAGATCGTATGTTAATTCTTTGTCATTTTAATCTCAAAAAGAATAAAATCCTGCACGTCGAAAAGTCGATTTTTACGTGTTATTTTATGGGAAATGGAATTATCGAACCCACGACTTTTCTTGAGACTTTTTCGTCATCACCTTTAAATATGTAAATCGAGTATTTATTCCGATTTCGAATGAGTATCTCGTTCCTTTGTTGAGTAAATTCCATTTATCACCGTGACGGAGGTCGACAAATTATTAATAAGACGAGAGAAAATTGCGGCAGAAGGCCACTTTCGGGGATGTCTTGCAAAGCGCGCAACCTCGGTAATTTGTTCCTTTTCGTTATCCTCGTATTATTCATCGCAACCAAGGTATTGTTTAAACTTCAAAACAGCGTCCAAATTTCGTGAATAAGTCGATAATTTGTTTATTTTCGTAATCCTCGTATTATTCATCGCAACCAAGGCATTGTTTAAACTTAAAAACAGCGCCGAAATGTCGTGAATATGCCGATAATTTGTTTATTTTCGTTACCGTCGTATTATTCATCGCAACCAAGGTATTGTTTAAACTTTAAAACAGCGCCGAAATTTCGTGAATATGCCGATAATTTGTTTATTTTCGTTACCGTCGTATTATTCATCGCAACCAAGGTATTGCTTAAACTTCAAAACAGCGTCCAAATTTAGAAATTTGAATACTATATCGGCATTGTGGCTTTTTTCCTGTGACTTTATGCAATACACCACGACTTGAGAAAACTGGACTGTTTTGGAACGAATCCGCTTCACACTGGCAGACTTGCCCGTACACCGTGCAAAAATGAAGCGGTGACAGATTTCGTTCGTTCCACTTCATTCTTCCAGATTTTTCCTTCACACTCTCTGTTTTACCCGCACAGTTTTAACCGTACGGTTAAAACTGTTGGAGAAACCGAGAGTGTGGAGTGCCCTTAAGGCCATCTCGGTCGTCATCCCACGAAACCCTTAAACAGCTCATGTCAACGGAACAATGAAGAAACCAGGATAGGAACATGGAAACGGAGGACGACGCTTTGGAGAGGCGAATTACAAAATATAAAGCTAGAAATGAGAAGAGAAAAAATAAATATCTTCTGTTAGTGCGAAGTTAGGTGGAAAGAAGATTTCAATTTTCGGAGCGATGATTTTAGGGTAATGCTGGTGGGGTAAACAAGAGCTAGGGGAGAGTATCATTAGTTTTAGATAAGAAAGCAGGATAAACAGTCATTAACACGCAGCAGTTTAACCGACCGTTTAATGGATGTTAAATGTTTATAGAGGTGAAGGCAGAACCAGTAAATTTAGTATTTATAGTATATATGACAAGGAGTGATCAATGCTTTGGTGAGTAATTCTGAAAAGAGACTGCAGATGCTAGTTAGTTCCATAAATGAATAAGCAAAGGCATTCAGTATGAAAATTAACATGAAGAAAAGGGGCTTTCAAAGAGCGGGCATTCCCTTGTCAATTTACAGTGGATGCGGAAAGGCAGGAACAGGTGGAGTTTCTTACATAGGTATGAAGTATTTTTCAATAGTATCGAAGAAACGCGAAAGATACCAGGGCAAGTATGACAGCAGCAAGGGAGTCATTTTCGAGACGACAAGAGTTGTTGACAGGCGGTCTGAAAAACGATGTTTAATAAACGGCGCAATATATATTTCACAAACTTTCCCATATACGTACATATATACGTTTGGTTGACTGTGTACGTTTATAAAAGATGAACGTTTATAAATCAAAGTTAACCGTAGTTTAGCGTGTATTTCTATGGCACTGGTCGACATTTAGTAACTTTTGGAGCATATGGCTTAGTTAGTCAGTTAGTGCCTGGCTGTCGAAGGGTAAGGACGTGCCTTTCACTTCCTCCTGCGAGAGCTTCTGACCTGCGGGTGACCGGCGCTTTAATAGTATTAGCTGTAGAGTAGCTGTAGCAGCTGTCCTTCCGTAGCTGTATCGTTGTGTAGCAGTAGAAGTAGAGTCGAAGTAACCGTACTGATAAGTAGAACTAACATCTATTTACATTGTTTATTGTAGTATCTCTTAATCCCAATATCGTTATTTTTCAGTAGTATTTTTCTAGCACTTGCTTTAAAAAAAAACTCATATTCAAGTAGTAATTGTTTCTGTAAGAACTCTAAGCTGTTTGTGTACTAACTTAACTTGTTTTAACTTGATTATCGCTGTTGGTGTACTAATTTAAATTGTTTTAACGTTTGCTTGTGTTTCTATCTTGCCTGTTCGCTAACGTTGTTTGTGCGGTGAGTCAGCGCTTCCCTTTCACTTTTTACCTGCGTTCCTCTCTAGCGTAGACCTTAAGTCCACGAATTAGTTAGTCTCTTAGTATAACCTTAGCTTGAAGTTTAATTTAATTCGTAGCTAGTACAGATTAGTGTTTAGGATGGCTTCACCTAGGATTCCCGTTTCCTCCTTTCTATGCGACGCTGATTTCGAGGGAATGAGGTCTCGAATCACGGAGCTGGTAAGAGAGGTTACGGACCTCCGTCGGAGGGTGGCAAGAGCGGAGTCGGCCCTTGTTCGTGTTGGGAGAACGCATCCATCCCCGAGAACTCACCGCGCCATGATGGCGACTCGGGTGCGCTCGAGTGCGAAAGTCGGTGGTGTGATCGTGGGTGTTTGTGGGACCTCTTCGGGGGCTGGGGTCGCTCCAATCCTGAAACCCAACGATTGGAGAGTGGTCTCCAACCGGGGGGATCGTGGGGTGGTCCTGCGAAGGCTGGGAGCTGGGAATGCCTCGGCAGACCCTCTTCCAGTTTGCAATCGGTTCGCGGCGTTGTCGGAGGACGACACATCGGCCGATGCTCTCGCATCCGCTCCCGTCTCTTTGGCAGAGGCTGGATCTATGGGAAGTCGGGGTGGGAAGGGAGGGCTCCTAGTTCTAATGTCTGGCGTGTTATGGCTCCCTTGCTAACTCGGGCCCGCCGGGAGGGAGTGGCTGAGCGGGTGTTCTCCAGGTGTATACCAGGAGGAACAGTCCCCCAAGTGACGAGGGCGGTACGGGAGTCGGTGGAGTCAACGGGTTGCTCTAGGCGGATGGTGGTCCATGTTGGGACTAATGACGCCTCGAAGCGCGGGTCCGAGGAGATTCTAAATTCTTTTGAGGACTTGGTCGCCGAGGTCACTCGTGTCCGAGAGGAGTCGGGTTCTGATGTGCGGCTCACCATTTGTAGTATTGTCCCGCGGATTGACTGTGGTTCGGAGGTTTGGAGCCGCGTGGCGGGGCTAAACCAAAGGCTATGGAATTTCTGTGTGGGCATGGGAGTCGACTTCGTTGATCTCCGGCCGGTTCTCGGATCGTGTAGGGTACCCCTAAACGGCTCTGGAGTCCATTAAACGACCGAGGCTTCACAGAGTGTAGCGTGTAGGATCTTCGACCATGGTAGGTCTTTTTTAGATTAGAGAGTAGGGTAGGGTGTAGGCGTAATAGGAGATTTCATAGGGGAATCGAGTGTAATACAGTTTCTGGTCGCGAAGTGAGAGAGTCCACCTGCAAAAGCCGTAATAGAGCAGTTAATGCTTCGGGCGATAACGAGAAATTAAATATTATAGTTTTAAACTGCCGCAGCATTCGTAGGAAGTCTGCCGAACTCGAACACGTAATTCGCACGATGCATGCGGATGTAGTTATAGGTACGGAAAGTTGGCTCACTGAAGATATCGCTAGCCAAGAAATTTTTCCGAAAAGCTATAGAGTGTACAGAAAAGACCGTGCCAATAGAATAGGTGGCGGAGTATGTTTGGCAATAAGTGAAAAGTACGATAGTTGTCAGATCCCTATTATCGATGAAACGACCGAGAGCGTGTGGTGCCGCCTAGGTAAGGATAATTCGAAAAAGATATATTTATGCTCATTTTACAGACCACCTAATGCCAAAGTTGATTATATTTTAAGTTTAGAGAGGCAATTAGCCGAGCTTAGATCTATTATGAACGACGGTTATGTGATAATTGGAGGCGATTTTAACTTACCGTCAATCGATTGGGAAAACCTATGTTTCGTTACGGGAGGTAAAGAACGCGAATCGTGTGAAGCCTTAATTGACACGTTTCATGAATATTCCTTAATCCAGATGGTACGAAAAGCCACGCGTTCTGGCAATGTTCTCGACTTGCTTGCTTCTAACATCCCGCATAGGATAACTAAGGTATCCACAGAGGAGGGACTTAGCGACCATCGAGCTGTGTATGCGGAGTGCGAATTAAAGCTCAAAAGACATCCTAAGCCTCTTCGGAATGTATACGCTTTTGCCAAGGCCGACTTTAAAAGTTTCAGCTTACATCTCAAAAGTACCTTTGTCAGTTATCGTGAACAGACAGAACGATTAGGTATGGAGCCATCATGGTTATTATTTAAGGATATACTAGGAAAATGTATCAATAGATTTATCCCCAGTAAGTTAAAATCTGATAAGAAAGAACCTCGTTGGTCTACTAAGGAAGTCAGGATTTCCTTAAGACGACAGAGGCGTAGACACGCAAAATTGAAAAACATATCTACCACCGCTTCCGATGAGTATCGCACAGCTATAGTCCATGAGTATAACAGTGCCCGCGTACTAGCGAGAAAAACCATGCGTAACGCATTTAACACCTTCCGGAATGAGGTATTAAATACAAAATTGAAGGAGGATCCAAAAGCGTTCTGGTCCTATGTAAGAGAAGTCAAGGGAGGGGGTCCTTCAATACCCTCCCTGCGATGTGATTCCGGAGACGTTCTTCACGATGGGGAGGATAAAGCTAATCTACTAAACGTTTACTTCGCGAAGGCGTTCACGGCAGGTGGAGATAGACTTGAAGATAATCGTATTCCCGATGGATGTACTCGGATGGATAATATTAAAATCTCTGAGGCAGGAATAGCGAAGCAACTGGGTGCGATAAAGCCCAACAAAAACCCAGGACCAGAAGGAATTCCCGCGCGTGTATTAAAAGAACTAGCAGAAGAAATAGCTCCCTTCCTTCGGATAGTATTCGAGAAATCTCTTACCCTCTGTGAGGGTCCTGATGATTGGAGACTAGCACACGTCACACCCATTCATTTTTTATTATTAACATTTAGACCAATACCCTGCAAGAGGCCAGTAGCGCTTGGCAGAAGGTGTCACTGCATAAAATATAAACGCTATCTGAAGCCTCTAGCCTGTATTATTGCGCCTAGGAAGAGTGGTATAGTATTTAGAGTGGTATAGTATTTCTCGGTTCTAGAGACTAATTCGACGTATTTTGTGGTACTCTCAACTAGACCTAAACTCACTTGCACCGGTGGGTATGACATGAAGGTACTCAACAAATTCGTATCTATTAAACTTTTCCAATAGTTTCCGCATTTAATCTCTTTTACTCTTCAATGTCTGCCATTTCGTGTCTCTCAAAATCTCAGCTACGCTTCCATCGTATCGATAATCTCACTTTACATATCTCGCCACTATTCCTCTTCGAGTGTTTAGATAGCCCTCCTCGAATGGACCCAATGGACATGGACGATGAATAAAGAATATAAGATCTGATTAAAGGCGTTTGAAATGTGGGAATGGTGTAGACTAAAGAAAGTTTCTTAGAAAGGGATATGAAGATGTTTTTAATTTAGGAGGAATAGAAGGAGCAAAATCACAGTAATAAGGTAAAGATAAAAGTAATACTAAATGCCCGTTTCATTAGGATTACGTCATTTCGCAAAAAATCTTCTAATGATGGTTGTCACGTCGGCAAACGATTTATTTACAAAGAACGTAAGATTTTGGCGTTAAAAACGAATTTGTAGACCGGTTATACACGCATTTGAAAAGCGGTTGAAAATTATATTTCCATTTGTGCGATGATTATAAATAATTTCAAAATGTCAACGAATAAAACCTTGCACTCTACTTTTCAACTCTTCCTATGTTATTTAAACGGAGAGAAGAAACGCTCCTAGAATCGAACCCATGACTTTGCTGTAGATTTTGAAATTTTTAAAATCTAAAAGATGAGGCCAAGTAAATCCGGAAAGTATGATTTAAATTGGAAATACCGTTCTTGACTCAGAAACGTTTTGATAGACGAAAAAATTAAATTTAAATGTTTGTGACACGGAGATTTTAAGCAAATAATATAATAGATATACATTCCGCCGAGTAAACATTTTTACTCATCAGTTTTTCTAAATATCTTTATAATAGCGGAATCATTCCGTATAAGATCCAACAGCCAAAAATAAATGTATTATCTGTAATATTAATATAGTTGTGACATAGATATTTTAAATTCGCCGCTTCAAGCAGCACTTTGAGATTTAAGCATAGATTTTATTTTAACAGAAACAGGCCATTAAATTAAACATATGCGGTCCTGCGTCGGATCTAGTCCGAAATTTAAAATCTCCAATTATAGTCCTGTATCGGACTCAGTGTGAGAGATATTATACACTTTATATTCGGTGTCTTGTTGTAAATTTACACATGCAGTCAATAGAAATGCAATTTGTTTGTTTTCTACAGTTTGGTGCTGCCATCGTATCTTCAACTTGTTGAATAATATTATTGAAGGATTATCTATCCATGTTACGTACAAGTTATAATTTATATAAGGAGATGGGGTTTGGACCCTTATTCATCTTAAGTTGTTAGCAGTCCTTTTACCGTACCTAGCTTACCTAGCATTTAATTTTGAATAACATTGATCGGAGTGGTTGGTTTGGTTGGTTGATTGGTTTGAATTTCTTCCTACCCTTATTCTGCATGATTTTCTACTTTTGCTCAATGAAGGAAGGCAAGGATAAGATGTAAAGTTCAATTCAGTTTTCTCGTTTCATAATTTACTTATAGGTATTGCTTCTTCATTACCAATTATTTTATTATCTGAACCAGTTAACGAAACGTATCAGCATTTTGTTTTCTTCTTCATTATATAGTCCACTGGATACATAGATAATTGCTATTTTCTCGAGTCACCCATGATAGAAAGTGTATGAGTAGTATAAAGGTGCGAGACATGGAAAATGAGAAAATATTATATGAGTTGATTAAGAGCTTTTAAGATGTGGGTATGGCGTAGAACAGTGTTTCTCAAACTATGGGCCGCTTCCCCCCAGGGAGCCCGAAAAATATTTTGTAAGTAAAGAGAAATGCCAAAAAATAAAAATTATACGAATAATAAATTTTTAGCAGGGAATCATCGGAAATATGTTGTTATAAAAACTATTAATAATTATATATAATGAAGAAATTTGTATTCAAGTTTCTTATTTTTACTATTTACGATTCAAAGGGAGCCGTATGATATTTAAGCGGGCCGCGAGAGTGGAAAGTCTAAGAACCACTGGCGTAGACTACCGAATTTACATGAAAAGGTAGAAAAACAAATGAGGAATTTGAATGCAGTAAGGGAAGAAAGAAGTTTAATTGGTGTACCAAGGGAAAAACATAAGAAATGGTTTTCTTAGATTTTTAATGGTCTTATGAAAGACGTCTTAGGAGAAAGGATAATAGGAAAGAGGTGAAGAGGTAGGAAGTAGAAAGGTATATTAGATGTAGAAATAAAGAGAATTATTTGGTAATTTCGCATAAATTTTTATTATATATTACCTAGGTTCCGTTGCAATGCAACATCACCAGGTGAAGTAAACTCAAAGCTGGTAGCAATTTTTAATAATAGGTACAATGACTTGGTGGGCGAGGGTGAGTTGGGGTATGACGCCTGTAACCATTAACTGTATATTAGATGGATTTAAAAAGTGGAATTTGGTATGTGGGCAAAAAGACCTTTGGAGACACAGTTTGAGTTGGATGTGCCTAAAACCTACCGAAAACTTGAATTACCATGAATGAATTAATAGATCATTTGAAATTTTATAACGTATGTTTCTACTTTAAAATTCAGAGACAAACTGAAATAAATCGACATTTTATCATTTAACGCAAAAAATTAGACTCGTGCTAAGACGTAAAAGAAGCATGACTAAAAAATCTCTTTTACAACATCTAAGTTATAGTTTATTTAATATTATAAACTTGAGCATAAACATGGATATCGAAAGCAAGGATCGCGATAAGGCTGTTATTGATTCCGAGTACGGAACGATGACGGAATAAACCAAAATAAAAGCCATTTCGGGAAGAGACGCGCAAAGACCAACGACATAAGCGAAAGATCAAATAACGAACAATAAAAATTTGACGCGAATGCATTTTCGGAAGAGATCGATCAAAGTGAGTGCGACGGCGTAGAGGGCGACCGTAAAAAACTCAAAAACCGTGAGAAGAAAAGAGATCTGCAGCCGAAGCTCGGAAAAGAGTACAAAGGGCGTGTTAGGAACAGATTCGAGCACAGAAGCCGGGCTATCAAGCGTTCATACCGATTTATATAGATATAAATTAGGACCCTGCGAATCATAAAATGTTTTCGAATCAAATCACGAATCGAATCGATTGTGATGATGTATATTATAGGGTATATAAACTGAATTAAATTTTAAGAATGCAATCATTCTAAACAGAAAAGCCTACGAACAAAATCAAACCTATTCTTAAATCCATTACTGGACAACATTAGCCATACATTTTCGATATTAAGTTCAGAATTAAACTTAACTATCCTCCATAAACATTAAACAAGCATTACAGGAAAACCAAGCCTGTCAGTACTACCAAAATTCAACTGTAAATAATCCCTCTCAAACGAAATTACACCCTTGGCCCTCGTTTTAATGTCTTCACAAGAATTCCTGTAGCAAAGCAAATATGCCGTGACTTTGTCCGTTAAAAATATTGGCAAGAGTAATATATTATTTTTCGTGAACATGACTTCATGCTCATCTCATGCGACGCTGTGCGATAAGATATTTAAAAATTGTTTACCGGAAGTAATGTAGATTAGAAAATATCGGATTACGACATACCGAATCGAATCGAATTCTCTCTCCCGATTCGAAATGAAACCGAATCTCGAAGCTTCGCAAGACCCTAATATAAAGACATGGACTCATGTTTGCGAGTTACTTTTAATCCCTTATAATCTTCCGATTCTAGAAATATTATTTTTATCACTAGTAATGACTTAATTCATGGTACACCGTGTTGTTTCCTATTTAGTGGTCGTGCAAATCGTCGGAAGCTAAATAAGGGTGAGCGCGTAAGGAGACGAGAGAAGGGGTAGTGAGAGAAGGGCTCTATATCCAACAACCCAAGGGTGTCACTCAAACCCCCATTTGCCATTCAAAGCTCTCGTACACTCTCTCGCAACCCCACTCCCTCCCGCTGGCAAAAACCTCTTCTCCCGATCTCCGCCGCTTGCCCCCTTCTCCCCCCTTCATCCCCCTTCGCTTGCTGCACGGTCCCCGGGGGAAGGGAGGCAGCCGCTGCACACACCCGCCGCCCTGCACCTGCGCCTCCCACCGGCAGCCTCTCTTTCTGCCCCCTCTACACCATCCGCCCCCCATCCGCGGCGTCTCCACCTCCCCGCTCGATTAGATTTACAAGTGGAGATCCAATTAGCCAGATAATGAGAGGAGGAGAGGGAGAGGGAGCACAGAGAGCATATCATTAGCGGCAGAATGAGTGGAAAGGATGGAGTGGGCGTGCGAAGGGGAGGTGGGAGGGAGGAGGAAGGGTGGTGGGAAGGAGAGAGAGAGAGAGAGAGGGCAGCGAGGAGTAGGAGGGAGAGGGCGAAAGGGAGAGGGAGCAGGTGGAGAGGGTTTAGGGTGTTGAGTTTCTGGCCCGGAGGGGTGAAGTGTAGGACGGGAGGGAGAGGTCCAAGTATTGCCGGGGGATTTTATTCTGCAGCCCGCAAGAACAAATGAGCACGCACCCCGAGGGTTTTCTTCCAATTCGCATCAGAAGCCGCTCTGGCAGCTATGGATTCTTCATTCGGCCAAACATCTTCTTCCCCTCTCCCTACGCTCCTCCACTTTCCTCCCTGCCAATTTCCTCCTCGCCCTCCTCCTCTCCCCTTCCTACTCGCCCCTTCCTCCTCGCACTTTCCTCCTCGCCCCTTCCTCCTCGCCCATTCCTCCTCGCCCCTTCCTCCTCGCCCCTTCCTCCTCGCCCCTTCATCCTCGCCCCTTCCTACTCGCCCCTTTCTCCTCTCCCCTTCCTACTCGCCCCTTCCTCCTCGCACTTTCCTCCTCGCCCCTTCCTCCTCGCCCCTTCCTCCTCGCACCTTCTCCTCTCCCCTTCCTACTCGCCCCTTCCTCCTCGCACTTTCCTCCTCGCACCTTCCTCCTCGCCCATTCCTCCTCGCCCATTCCTTCTCGCCCCTTCCCCCTCGCCCCTTCCTCCTCGCCCCATCGCCCCCTACCCTTACTCTCCGATCACAACCACTCTCTCCGCACACCATCTCTGCTCCATCGCTCATTCCTGACCATTCACTTGTTCTCTTATTTCCTACATTCGCAGGATTTGGGGTTTGTAAACGATTACAGCAATCGCTATTGAGTTACTAAGTATTACGACTGTGGAACTCAGAAGAAAATTATAGACTCATCTTTAGTTATATGGAATTGAGAGCAGTTGAAGCAATAAAATATAACATTGGCAAATAATTTGAATATTTGGTATTGCAACTCTTCAGATAAAACGGTGTTATTTGTGCAAAATAGGCCTTTAACACATTCATTAGTGGTTTTTTATATTTATACGAATTGGGGAGAACAGGTTAGGAAAGGTGATCCAAGTTAATCTAAAATAAAATAATTAATTATTATTTCATTATGGAAGACTTGATAAACGTAATTGTGACGAGAAAAAATCAGTTTCATTCCTAGTGTTTGTGAAAACCTATATTTACGGGAGTGCGCAAGCATTTGTAAGTCGTTAGGAACTATTACCGGCGTGCTCTTGAAATCGCTAATGTTTCCAGGACGTTCCACTTTAACATTATCCTCTTCCATTGGAATTTGTATGACTTTATTACCTAATTATTGTTTATGCACATTAATTTTAAGATATCTGAATTATCATTTGCCACTTGAGCTAGTTTTGCAAGTCAC
This sequence comes from Tanypteryx hageni, assembly GCA_028673005.1. Classification (NCBI taxonomy): domain Eukaryota; kingdom Metazoa; phylum Arthropoda; class Insecta; order Odonata; family Petaluridae; genus Tanypteryx; species Tanypteryx hageni. The sequence goes on from CM054120.1 coordinate 3,113,920, forward strand.
AGTGTTTTCATATTCTCATCCACCTGATAACATCAAAATTTTCTCTTAATGCCTCTGACGATGTTGTCGATCACTGTGGAGCTACTCACTCATGGAATATTGCTTTACGACCGTATCTTTAAAAGCCATATGTGTTTCTTGACAATTACTCGTCTACGACTTTCATTATTCCTATTCTAAAAGTATTCTGATACTAATTAATCGTTATATTTAAATAAGGAAACGCAGCTTTAAAATTATCGTTGTATGATTTAATTTCTACAAGAGATTTCCTAGTGAATTGGTAGAAAGTATTTTGGCTATGTTACTTGACTACACGTTGCTGAATGACCCTTTCGGCATCGTCTGATTAAATCTCGATTTATGAACTCATCTTATCAAAATTGTCCATATAAAAATCTGTGAAGTAAACTATTTTATTCCAGTGGTGTGTTTTGTTTCCTCTGAGCTCCAAATGGAGTCGAATATGGTTCGAACCATCCGCAGGAGGCAAGCATTCATTCCACTTCACCCTTCATTAGATCAAGCCAACTACTTGAGTTAGGGCGACAAATACAAATATAGTTTTCAGGTTGGAATTGTGATCGAGCAGTAATTCAAGCGGTAGACATTTCCAATTCCAAGCATGGCCGCCAATTCCAGCAGGTCCAGCCATATGTCACACATATACAGTTAGTTGTGAAATAACATGGCCTACAATAACTGGGGAGGGGTAGAGAGGGGAGGAGATGGAGGAAGAGAGGGTGAGTTGGTGGAAGGGAAGCGAGAGGGGAGATTTCCTCCGCTTGGACTCATTTCAGGTCATGATCTCTCTTTCAAGACGGCCGGAATTTATTTTCCTCGGCAATTGTTTTCTTTTTCTTATTTCTTTCAACTGCATGGCAGATTTTTCATTACATCCATGGATAATACATTCAGTTTGCTGTGGCTTCGTAAATATCTCGTCATACACATTTAACAATGATCCTCGAATCTCATTTGTATGTATCTTCTCATGGATGAGAACTAGATGAATAATGCGTTAAACCTCATTTGTTATGCGTATTATAGTTAGAATTAAAACACGCTATTTATATTTTACAAATGTATAAAATTATAGTCATACTCCGGTTATCTGATAGGTTAGGCTTCTGTCCTCCGTCGGAAAGCTAGGATCGTCGCAAATTGAGACTTAGTTTTTCTAAAGGCGTAATGTTATAAGGGGAGCATAATTTACAGATGGGATCTCGTATTGATGAGTGTTGTTGAGACTATAAAATTCAGAAACCAGTGTTAATATTATTATTTTTTAAATAAAACTTTTTAAAAAGAATACAATTAGATTTCTATATAACACTCAATTGACTTCACTTGTTAAAATATGACCCATTTCCGTTATTCCGCTCAGCGAGATGACTGTTTATGTACAGACTGTGTTTCGGCTGGTGTCGAAAAGCGCCGGATGAGCGAGTCAACGGGGCGGAATGCAAGTATGTAATTGATTCTATGTCGCGAGCGTCGTATTAGCGAATCGTCGGAAAGTGGAGTATGACTGTATTTGAAATCCAAACAATAATGTACAGGTAGCCCTTGATTAACTTCATTAATGCGTTCCTGAAAAACATTATGTTAAGGAAAACAGATTTTCCAATACACAAAGTTTTAAATTGGGGTTAGGATCTCAGATAAACGATAATAAGCACATCTAATGGGCAAAAAATATTTAAAGTTGTGTGTAGTTTACCTGATGTAGTAGATCGTTTACTTGTACATCTGGGCTATTAAATTTGAATGATGGTGGCTCTTATGTGATTTGGAGGCTCAAGTTTTTTCATCTGAAGATGAGCCTGGAGGCCTATTTTCAGAAATTTGTGAGGTCTTTCCTGGAGTTCTGTTACCGTACTGTAAAGAACTGGTTCAATGATAGTTGGAATGAAGCAGTCTAATTTTCCTAATAAATTTCAATATATCAGTTGATATCATTCCTTACTTTTGTAATCACTGCAGAGCTTCGTTCCCTGCAGCTGCCAAGTCCCTCGTTTCCAATCCCCTAACGTCAGGCGATGAGTCTTGTAACGTCCATATAATCAAAATGGCTAAAACGATTTTGATTAAAATTTTCAACTGTAGCAAAGCATGATATAGCAAGCATATTTAATTAGGATTTAGCTCTTTCCACTCCTCTGGCTTTCTACGGTGAGCATTCATTTGTGGCATGGAAATAATAAATTTCATCGATTCGTATATGAAAAAATTAGTGCAATGATGCATCAGTTACTTATCATGGCTTCGCGAGGCGCATAATATGCTCTCGGGAGCGAGTCTCTCCACCCATTTTACAGAGGACCTCGAGGAGCAAAATAAACTTGGTTAAGGTGACCAGACATCCCGTTTTTAAGCAACATTTCCCGCATTTCATCACATCGAGGGGTCCCGAAAGCGAATGTTCGATCAATTGTCCCGTATTTTAAAATAAAAAATCTATATAATTTTATCTATAGCCGTAGTTAATAGTGAATCTTTTTCTTATTTTGACTATATGTCCACAAATGTAGGAAATGTACAGCATAATAGTTACGTATTTTATGAATACAGATGGTATGTGTTTTTCATATCTCATTACTACTTTGTGTAGTTTATATGATGCCAAAAGTTTTGGACTTCCCTAGAATAAGTTTTGTGTGCACCACTGCATTTTAATTATCTGGAAATGAATCAACAGTAATGGAGTAATGTTTATTTTTCGTCATAATCCTTGATATAGTTTCTGATATTTTTCTGCGAATATATTAATCAATTCTTCACATACCAATTTAGATAACTAGGAAACATTTCCTTTCCCAAGATATACCTTTGCTTTGATGTGCTGTTCCAGAGTTTCCTACAGGGTGATTCACATATAACAAAATCCATATATTAGTAGTCTAATTCCTGGGACAATCTTCACATGGATTTCTGGGAGACTGCTCCAACCTGGCATGCACATCCGCTACCGTAGCCTCGGGCATCTGCGGACGATGTTTTCCGCGTTCATACAAAAGAGACCCAGTCGTCTCCAATTTTCGTGCCAAATTATGTATCGTTGACTTTTGGAACTAATCAACATAAAATGCTTGCGAATTTAAATTAGAAAGTAAAATTTAAAAGTAATATGATGGCAATCAGTGTCCAAATATTTGGGTTTCGTTCTATATGAATCGCCCTGTAAAACCAGGTCACAGCCCTTATTACTGTTGTTTTCTTCACTTGCACAAACTAGATTGGAATGGTATACTGCATGTCGGAGTACACAGTTTCCGAATGCGTTATTTGAGATTTCACAGTTTTTCTCAATATTTTTAGCTCAGATGAGTATTTAACGAAATTGGGAACAGTGAACCAATTTTAGTAAAACTCTCCAATACCGAATTTAATCAAAATACGCTCAGCGGTTCCCGAGTTGAAGCAAAGGAAGATTGTAAACTACATGTAGATCTTCATGTAAAGTGGTCGTAATTTTTGTCCGACTTTAACGAAAATTGAAATTGATCCACCAATTTTTGCAAAACTCCCCAATACCAAATTTCATCAACACACGTCCTGCGGTTCCCGAGTTGAAGCAAAGGAAGTTCTTCATGTAATGCGGTCGTAATTTTTGTCCGATTTTAACCAAAGTTGGAATCGGTCCACCAATGCTAGCAAAACTAATACCAAATTTAATTAAAATTATTCCAGCGGTTCCCGAGTTGAAACAAAGGAACATTGTAGGTCTTCATGTAAAGTGGTAGTAATTGTTTTCTACCAAAATTGGAATCGGTCAATCAATTTTAGCAAAACCTCCAATACCAAATTTCATCAAACTATGTCCAGCGTTATCTGAGTAACATGCTGTTATTCTCTCGCCGACGAAGGGCGGATGCCCGAAAGCTTCAAACTACAAGCCTTCCTCTATAGCTGTGTACGTCTACAACTTTTTGTAAGTGTTCACTGACTCCTTCCTATCCCTTTCAAACTCTCGTTGCTCTTATTTGATTATACTAGCTCTTTTTTCCGTATCGTTATATATATACGAGGTTATTATAAAAGTTATTAAAAAGAGCATAAGTCAGTGTTCTCAAAATTACCATTGGCAATTCTGTGAGGAAATATTTCCAATGATGCTATGGACTCAAGGAACTCATTGTTAACAATCCAACCAATGAGATCATTAGAATATTTTGACACTTCTGTATATGCAACTGTGTTCGCTGGCTCAAGAAGTTCGATGTTATTCTACGCTATTGAATCACAAGTGGATGTTTGTGTATTACTCTCCTGATGCTTACTTAAATACATTGAAACCACTAGCTAAGTGGACACGTGTGGGGGAAAAAGTGTCTGCTATACAGAGGTGCCCACTTTAGAGAGTTTAGTGTGTATGCATCAGGCATTTAAACATACAAAGACGCATGCCTTTAATATGAAGATGTTTTTTGTGTTACATGCATATATTTTGTAAATAACCCTATTTTTTACAAATAATTAAAAGAAATTACTTTGTTTTCAGCATTTAGTTGTTGCGTTTACATTCCTGCTGTATATAATTAGCCCAGTCACTATTTTCAGTTCAGATCCGTCCTTTTGGATCACGTAAAATTCTTTTAATATAGTTAAGTAGTCCAAGTCAATCATTCTTAATTCATCGCTACGATGAAGATATAATGAATGCGTGCAAAAAGGGAAAATAGGTTATCGTAACTGTCAATATAGTGGGTAATGGTTCAAGGGCCCGAGAAATGTGAAGCTAAAATATTCTTTGAATATGGGGATAGGTCATGTGAATAGAAAGAATTATAGATTAACAGACAAGAAAAACAGAGTGAAAGCGAAAATGGAGCTAGAAGATGAGTAAGACGGGCCTCGAGTACATTACTGGATATTTTGCTCATTTCAAACCGCGTTTGAAGTGAAGAGCAGCGAAACAGACGAAGGTAAACGGCTAAGGTAAACGAAAGAATTGTAGGAGATAATTGAAAATTGCCGAAGTTGTGGAACATTACGATCATAGAAATGCATACAGTATGGATGAAAATAATCTCCTTCGTGGAATGAAACTGTGCAAGTAGCCAGTCTAAGGAATAAATTATATGATTTCATTTGTATTTTGTTGTGATTTTTAAAAGAATGACATGAAAGAAAACATTGTTTATAAATTACAGAAAATTGTAAAAACAGTTTTTTATGTGATATATTTATAATATGGATGCATCCATTTTGAAGTTTTATATTTGAGTCGTATTATCGACAGGCATAATAGAAATAGCTTATCTGGGTCATATAGCTTAATCAGGGCTGACAACATTCAATCATGTTAAAATGACACACTAGTCGCATCAATCAATCCAGGCCGCCAAATTAAGGGAAATAAAATATTAAATTTAAACTCCCTGAATCTGTGTTAGCATTTCCTTAAATTCGGTGCATATAAATATTTTAAATTATGTATAATAAGCTATTTCTGAATTTGGATCACGTCGCTCCATCAGGGCTTCCATGTTACAATAAACAAAAAGCGAAATATAAACATGAAACCACAACGTGCCTCTCCAAACATTGATGTAGTATTTCGTCGATGGGTACATTTACAACCGCGTATATGCTTTTTGGATCAATTTGAGATCTATGCCCTGCTTTAAACCTACCAAAAAATACATCATTATGTCAAAATAGCATATCAATTGTGCCGATTTTTTCCCTTCTTCGCACTTATACGATAGCATCGCCGATATTCGTAATAACGTCGGGCATAATGGCCTTGCCCTCAGTACGCCACGCCCCAGGACGACAGGTCATGTGCTTGCATTGCATTGTGTGGGCCGTCCCAAGACGGCCAGCTGCTATATCAGACTTCCTGCTTAGTTATAAGCCTGTCATTTGGTTTGTTTATCCGTATTTTTTGCCCATTGGCAGTGAAGCTGAGGTAGGTTATTGACCTACCACAGGTGGGGTCCTTGGAGGGCGGCCAATAAGCTGCCCCCATGGAGGCGATGGGCCGCTTATAGCTGTCCCAGGGCATGACTTTAATATCAGCCAATGCCCTGACTAGTGGCACGTTGGTGGACCCACACCGTTTGTATAATAGCCTATAATAGCTTTCCGTGGCAGAACCTCGGAAAGCGGCACAACTCCTGGCACTGTGTTGCAGTCATTATGTGGGCCGTCCTAAGACGGTCAGCTGTTATATCAGGCTTCCAGCTTGGCTATAAGCCTGTCATTTCGTTTGTTTAGCCTTATATTTGCTCATTGACAGTGAAGCTGATGTAGGTTATTGACCTACCTCAGGTTGGTTTTTTGGGGGCGGAAAATTAGCTTCTCCCATAGAGGCGATGGGCCGCTTATAACAGTCCCAGGGCATGACTTTAATATCAGCCAATGCCCTGACGTTGGTGGACCCACTTTGTAGGATATCCTAGCTTTCCGTGGCAGTACCTCGGAAAGCGGCTCATCTCCTGTAGTGGACAATATCTCTGTAGTTCTTACAAGATTGTACCACTGGAGATCGAGTATCTTCCTCAGAGCAGCGTTTTGAACTGTGGAGGTACCTTTTAGATTTGCTTGCTCTAACGATGACCACACGGGCGACGCATAGAGAAGGACCAGGAGGACGCAGGCACTGAAGACCCTCAGCCGGGTTTCGATCGTCCTCTCCTTCGAACCCAAAAGTGGTCCCAGCGCACCACTGTCATTCCCTTCCGTTTTGTCGTCGCCAGGTGACTTTTGAAGTTGAGTTTCCTGTCTAGGATGACCCCAAGATATTTTGCGTCACTGGACCATAAGATGTACTGTCCTCGGACAGCGATGTTCTCCGGCGGACGCGTGGAGTGACCAGGCCGAAATATCACTGTCACGGTCTTTGTGGCCCTGTGATTATCAGTCTGTTTTATATACCGGAGGTACATAAATATATACCCTCACCTTCCTACCTTTTCTCCTTTCCTTCTCTTATGTAAGAACACCAAAGAAGTAACCAATCAACGGTCCCCAAAACATCTTTTTAAAAGTCACGCCTAACGTCATTCCTCTCCCCTCCGCTGAAAGCATCTCCCGCCGTCTTCAGGTGATCTACCCTCTCTCGTGTGGAGGCGAGACGGCGTGACAGCTCGCGCGTGGACGAGAAGCGATAGCGGAAGCCCGGATTCCACAGCCCTCTTCCAGGCTCCCATGATATCGCCGAATTTGGTGTTTGAGTAGGCAGTGAGATACCAGGCAGCTTGAAGACATTATCGTAATTATATCTATTGTAATATAACTGACTTTGACCAATAAACAATTTTCTGTCTCAAATTGTCAATCATATGGTTAAATTTGTATTTGCTTATTGTGTTCAATATGTAAAAATTTGTTATGCTGAAAATAGTGTATAGCTCTAATTCCATAAGACCCTTAGTATATAGCATATCAGTTGGAGTTTGTTTCATCGAAAAGTATGTTTCGTTGCACAATTTAAAAATAAATTAATATTGTTTGGGGACGAGCTATCTCCTGAAAAATTGAGGCATCTCTTTAACTCCTACGAGAGAATGCTCCGACAATTGTTAATATTATACTAACAAAAATATGTTTAAAGTCAATCATGAGGCCCGGTGGCAAATTATTATATGAGAACAACAATCTAAAATCCATAAAAGCATTCTTTTGTCCCTTTGTGGCTTGCTCTGTCACGCTATAAAAATTCGAATAACTCGATAAATGATCTATTTAGATACACTTTTGAAACTTGGCAGGAATACTCGAGAGTCACATATTTTAAGGTGATGAGGAATTAAATCTCGAAAAAAAGTCCTGAGTTCGACTCCAAGGAATTCATTTTAATTTCCCATAAAATATCACGTTAAAATCGAATTTTCTACGTGCATACTTTTTCTCTTTTTGAGATCTAAATTAGAAATAACTAATCTACGATCTTCGTATATTAACCATTTAAAAGAAAATCTTATGAATTTTCTTATTCTGTTCAGCTATTTCTGACTACAGTTGGAAATCCCTCATGTTAAACATGAAATTCACATGTTTTGGGCAAATATTGCCCTTTTAACGGGACGTTGCCTTATCAACCAATTACATTGTTAAACCACGAAATCCTTATCGGTGAAAGCGCGCTTCGAATGTTTTTAATGTGAGAGAGATAGAAGGAAAGAGAGGGAAATGATTTCCATAGCAACCAATGTAAACAACATTTGTTGCGTTATTTACAAGAAGGAATACATTTGTATATAAAGTATTAATCATTCGCATATTAAAATTACTTAGAATCATCGTAGGAGTTTGAGACTTGAAACTACAAGCACCCAAAAGAACGAAAGTTTGTTTTTTACCACAAATATTTAAATACGCGTTGAATCGATCTACAAAACAGTTTTAATGCGAAAATATGACGTATTATTAGTGATTTGCATTGTTACCGGTTTCGTGTAATTGCGTAGCATTGACTTGGATAATAGCTTCGCGTCGCATCAATTCACGAAATTTCATAAAAAACTTTCTCGTTGAATTTCAACGGGCATCTCCCTATATACACATATACACACACACATATATATATATATATATAGTAAAATTAATTATATTACATATTATCATACAGATTATATTTTACATTCCTGAATAGCATATTTTCCCTCTTATTTAATTTTCAAAATTACCGCTCACCAGGTAATCGAACTCAGACGACAGATGTAAACATTAATTTTGACTCTTTATGTTTTTATTTAAGCAATGGCGGACGATATGCTGTCACAATTTTCAAATTTTATTTTAGTTAAATACTATTTAAGAAATTATTTTACGACCTTGTCAAATCAATACAGAATCAAAATATTCCTATTTCCTCATCTAAATTCATTTTATGCAAAAAGCTATCTCTTCCAAGTGATATTTTCCTACACTTGGCAAAACTATGTATATGAGAAACTACAATTTAAAGTCGGTAAGCGGCAGCTCTGGACTATGCATCGATGTCAATAATTCCATAATATACAGAAAATGTTTTAATACCGGTGTCTTTCGCTGTTGTTCGTATTGTCATGTAACAATTAAAGTAGTTAAAATATGTTATGTACTTTTCCATTTTTTAAATTATCACCTATTTCAGATTTATTAAACTCTGTTTTGTCATAGATCAATAGTTAAAACCGATTAAGTTGCAAATAACAATGAAAGAGCTTCCATTGAACCTGTCGAACACAGAAATACTGAACCTTAAATAAGAGCTTAATCGTCACCAATGAAGATTGTTAAGGTCATAGAGGCTCAATCTTTAAATGCGAGAAGTTTTTCTTCCCTTTACAATGAAATGGGTTGCCAACAAATTACGCTAGTACTTTACACTGAGGTCCGATCTATCCCAGGGAATTTGTTGATGAGCCTTTTGGATTACGCAGTAAAGTACAAATGTTCTTTATGGATCACCCTTTGAACAACCTATCTTCTTTTTGGATGAATCAGTTTTGAACCAAATATTGGCGCATTTGTCTGATATTTTCTTTCTTAAATAACCTAAAGTTGAATCTTCAAGATCTCAGTAACACTATTTTTAGTACACGAGATAAAATTGAATCTACGATTAAGAAATTGATGTTTTGGGTTACTTATTTAGAGAGAAATGTATTTGATTGCTAAACAACGCTACAAGAATATCTCTCTATTGGATAAATCGTGGGAATCCTATATTAAGTAGAATTCGGCACGACTTATGAAGCAAATTCAAGAATATTTTCCTGAAATGGACAATTCAAACGACTGGGTGTGAAATCCATCGGAATTAAGTCTTCCAGCCTCACACCTAAAAATAGACGAACCGGAAAACCTCTTGGATACTACTTCTGTCGGTGAAATGAACTAATAAATTATCAAAACTGCCTTTATCTACTTTCTGGGTTCAATAATATAGTGAGTACGGGAGCCTGTCACAAAAGCCTCTAAAATATTGTAGCCTTTCCGTATAGTATTATCTGTGTTAAACTGTATTTTCATTCTTAACTTCATTCAAGACCAAATATGTATCGTCAAAGATTATATGTTAAGGCCGATTTGAGAATAAAACTATCTTCAATCGTTCCTGAAATTAAAACTGTCTTGAAAAACAGGCACTCCCATTAGATTAATTTCACATGTAAACTTCTTCACTTTTTAAACAAATCAATTGTTTTATGTTAGAAATTTATAGTATTAAGTTTAAGGGGTTCATTAAGTTTGGGATACCTTGATCTATGCTGTCCATATTTAAACTACATAGAGATTTAGAAATTTAGCATAACATTAACATTATCAAATTGATAGCTTAGCTTTTTTCTATTTAGTTATTTTCTTTTCAGCCCTGATTATTATTTGTTAAATTTAATAAATCACACGTACTCGCATTCAGTAAACTCCAATTAGTATAATTATTTGTTTCAAATAATAAAATTCAGCTAAAAATTATTTCGTCTATAAATTTTTTTTAGTTATATCTAAAAAAATTCTTTTAATTTCTGTACATTAAATAGTAAATTACTGTGATCATAAAATAATAATTTAGACTAAGTGCTCTCATTGGTATAACTGTTTTAACCTGTGGCTCGCAAACAAATAACACAAGCCTAAGCCGGGTTCTAAGCCTGCTGAGGTAAGATTTTTCGGAATTTAAATGGGAGGGAACAAACCTTTCAATATACCGTGTTAACCCGAAAGGAAGACGAACATAATAAAAATCAAGGTCTATTCAAAAAAGAACTGTGTAATACCAATTTTGAAAGTAACATACGGTAATGTGCCATCCGCTAACACTGCCAGCATTACAGTAATGGGCACTTTTCAATCCCCGAAGTTTTTTGCGCCTCTTTCGTTAACTCCGTAATTGGATGGCATTTCTAAATAAATTGGTGTCTAGTTTGCGTTATCCATTTGGCTCAGAAAGTAATCGTAAATTTTCCGCAACGCAATTACATGCTTCTGGAAAGCAGTAAGTTCGCCCGTGTGGCCAGAAGGTGAACGTTGGCAAAGAGATCTTCATCGCAGGCATAAACCATTATGACGCATCATCCAACCATTACTAGCCTTGAACTTTCGCCGTGGGATGTTTGGTGATCGAGCTAATTCACGAATTTTCAGTTAAATGAATACCCGCGAGACTAGTTTTCCGTCCGTTCTTTGAGTACGCCCAATTGTCACAGTTTTTTCCACTAAATGATTTCCATGTTGAATTGCTACTTTAAAGTTTGGGTTTTCTTCACACATTTACCTCTGTCACATTATATTTCCTCCCGGTCTCACAATTGTTAGTTTTCTCAGTATAATGCACCATCATTAGCTTAAAATTTCTATCAAAACTTCGTCTTAAATCTTGTGATAGTCTCTTTTACAGAGATACCTTTCTTCTCTACACGATCTGTCATTTCAGTCCTAAGATTTGGGGTAACCTATTTAAAACAGCTCAAAATAGTAACATCCTCACTTCTCGTTAAAACTTTTCGAAGTTTGTACCAATCGCGTGTTCCCACCAGGGCCGGGCCGATAGGTGAGGCGGCGAGGCGACCGCCTCAGGGGCCTCTCACAAGGGGAGCCAAAGTTTGACCACGATGAAAATCACAATTTGGAATAAATAACACCCAATAATCGAAAACTCATCCCATTGCAGAGCTTGCACATATTCAAAACTAGAAACAAGTTCAACAGTGATCTCGGTCCAATTCTATGCTCTCCGTTATATTTCTCAGCAAAACTAAGGACATGATTTTTTCTTAGAAAAATTGTTTGGGTTTAACCCAGGTTACAAACACTCCTCCCCCTCGTCCGACCATAAACCTTCCGTTCTCTAAGGTTTAAAAACAATTTTTACGTATAGTAAAATTTAATCAGAGAATTTTTGGAAATACGTTATAATAACTAGTAATAATTATATATAATGAAGAAATTTGTATTAAAGTTTCTTATTTTTACTATTTTGATTCCAAAGGGGGCCGCATGATATTCAAGGAGGCTGCGACAGTTGAAAGTTTAAGAGCCTTGAACCAGCTAGTATTCATTTCAGGGTATCGAGTAGGAGCTGTACTGTAAAAAAGATTTTCCTACTGCTCATTTACACTTCATTTTTAATTTTCCTCTGATTTTCATGTTGTACCGCAGCGAGTTACTAAAGTCTTTGGTGAGTAATTACTCTAGTAATATATATTAGTTGAATACCAATCCAAAGAACAGGGAGAAAAATATTTTAATAATTTTGAATTGATTGGAAATCATAATTTATGGTTATATGGACAAAATAGTTTAATTTTAAGATTTATCAAATCAACTATAATATATTTCGTGAAAATATTGTTACAAATAACATCAGTCTAGCTATCGACCGTTATTTTAGTTTCTTATTTTTGTCTCCTATTCTTGACATTTAGCACTAAAGTTGGCCATTGACAAAACTGTAAATTCTAATACGTGACAAAACCATGAAAATTTAATAACAAAAGATTAAACATTTGCTGAGTAATAATTAACGGAGAAAGTATGTTGAACTTTCAGTTTTTGCGATAAAACTGCGTTATTATAATGTAACTGATTATATTTTCATACGAAACTTAGCATTGAAAACCAAGCGCTAAACACAAAATCAATTAAATGTGTTTAAAAAACCTCACCGGGGTAAAGCAGTTGTAGTGTAATCTTTCTTTATCTTAAATATCTTTTTTGTTGCATTAATGATCTGCTCCTTTTCTCTTACTAAACGCAGCGTGTGCATGGAACTAAATTAAACCTATTTACATTTAGCTGTTGTTTTAGCGTTGTAAAGAATATGTCACTTTCCCATATATAATTAACATTTAAACTGGCACCACTTGTTAAGCCACAGGAAGCCTTCCACGCATACATACTTTGTTTTTAACCCACAAGCTAACTTAAAACCAAAAAGAGTAATATCAATTTCAATACTCAGTTTATCGTTTTATTTACGGCGACCGTTTGCTGGTGGAAATCAAACAGCATAGCGTACCTTGTTTACAACAGTTATCACGAAGCTATTTCAATGACAACTATAAAAAAATTTCCTGTCCATAGCTATTGAACAATGTCTATTGAGAGCGCAAAGTAGAATTCTTTAGATTATTTTCCAAATTAAAATATCGCAGGTTAGGTTTTTAAAATTTCTCGTCATTTCTTTTACTTTCTCATATACGTAGTAATCGTGAAAAAATTCGACTTGGAGATTTTGACGTATACACAAGTTTTAGGTGTCCGTGAGTCCAAAAAATGGTTTTCGCCATGTCGTATGTCCGTCCGTCTTTACGTTACTTTACTGCGAGGATCCAGAGCATGGGTGTGGAACCTAAGGCCCTCGGACTACATGCGGCCTCTGAGATTGTTTAATGCGGCCCGCGAAGATACGATGTACAAGAGACCCGTGAAATTTAGAACAAAAAATTCATATATTTTATTCAAATTATAATAATAAAACATTTAATATTGGAACTTGAACCCTAAAAGCAGCATTTAGAATTGATTTTCACTCGTATGATATCGCAGAATCTCCAGGTGGCTTCAGATTTAATCTCTAATCCGGACCGCCGAAGCATTGGAAACGACCTGCGAAGGGTTCGCGACCACCAATGCGGCCCGTCATCTCCACCCATGCCCTAGAGCAGGGGTTCCCAATCTGGTGCTCTTTGGCAGCTCGATTGTCATCTCCGGCAGACTTCAGCGTTTCCTAACATCATTAATGCAATCGGTTGCTTTCTTTTTAAATGTATTTATAGACATTACTAGTAAGATTATGTTGGTTTGATTGTAGCGTTTATGATGATTCGAAATCCCTCATGTCACATATTTTAGAGAAATTTAGACATTTTAACGGGATGTTGCCTTGCCGACAAATTACCAATTACATTGTTAAACCTCGAAATTCTGTTGTTATTTAAATCCTAATGGATGAAAGCGTGTTCTGAATGTTTTTAATACGAGAGAGAGAAGGAAGAAAAGGGAAATGATTTTCATAGCAACCAATATACTAAACAACAGTCTTTGCGTTAAATGCCAGAAGGAATGCATTCAATGTAGAAAATTAATCATTCGCATATTAAAATTACTTAGAATCGTCGTAGGAGATCGAAATTTGAAAGAACGAAAGCTTTGTTTCATGCGATTAGTTTTTGAATACCCGTCGACTCGATCAACAGATCGGTTTTTAACGCGAGAATTTGACGCATTCTTAGTGATTTGCATTATTGCCGGTTTCGTGTAATTGAGTACCATTGACTTGGATAATATCTTCGCATCGCATGTGTTCACGACATTTCATAATAAACAGCCGTTGAATTTCTACGGGCATCTCCCTAGTAATATATAGATTTCTACGCAAAGCTACCATCCAGCTCTCCGCATTTCTCTCAGCAATCTTCGTCAAGTAATAAAGCTTCAGCGCCTATGTGGCTTTGTCAATCTATAAATGCTTGATATTTATGTATGGTATAACTGTTTATCAAGTTTTATTTTTACACAATCAAAATATTAATACCATTTACGCGAAGTAGACATTGTCAGCGGTTATGTTGGGGCTCGTATTATATCTTGCCTCGGGCGGCAAACTATCTGGGCCCGGCCCTGGTTTCCATAGAGTCCATATGTACAGGTGTACTTGTTGTCTGCCGCTGACGCACTAATCGAAAAGTAACAAATATGTATAATTGTAACAAGAAACGTGTAAAATTCCTGAAATCTTAGTGTAGCCGTATGTATTAAATTTCCTACTCAACCGATTTCAAGTTCTGCCGTAGGTTTGTGAACACTCCCCTTCCACCAAGTACCTACAAGGTGGAAAGTCACTCGTTTGCGCATTGTGAACTTCAAAAATATGAATACACAAATTTTTTGTATTAAGAAATTACATGTACGTATTTTTTGTGGACATAGAATAGGCGTCGGAGTGTTCATCTACATATCTACATCTACATATTACCCTGCAAGTCACCTTGACGGTGGATGGCATGGGGGCATTTAAAATGCTGTACTCGTTTATAAGACGATCTCTAATTCTCTCATTTTTGTCGAAATTATTGAAAAAAACTCGTATTCCCTTCTTGTTATTATGGTATATACATCTACATCTACATATTACCCTGCAAGTCACCTTGACGGTGGATGGCTCGGGGTGCCGCGCACCAAGTTCCTAACTAATTATTATTCACAGTTATCTATTGTGGTCACGTATTGTCCTAGGGAAAAAGGACTCCTTATACCTCTCCGTCCTACTATCTATTTCGCGAATCTTGTCCTCATTATCCCTCCGTCCGATATACGTTGGTTGTCGAATAATATCTTTCATTTCATTTACGAATATCTCCGACCTATATTTATCTAGAAGTTTAAGTCTCGCCTGTAATCTACGATCTTTCAACGATGGCCAACTCAACTCTTCAATGAGTAACGTAACGCTGTGTTTTTATCGTAATTCTTTTTCACGAATCTAGCTGCTCGCCGCTGTATTTTTTCTAAATTCTTTATAAGTCCCCTCTGATATGGATCCCAAACCGCTGCTGCGTATTCCATTTGAGGTCTAACCAACGATAAATAACAGGATTCTCTCACCTTTTCCGTGCTTTTCCTGACTATCCTACGCACAAAAGCCAACTTCTTATTTGCCGCACCGATCACTCGTCTTATGTGGGTGTCCCAAGACAGGTCACGATTCAAGGTTACCCCGAGGTATTTCACGGATTCCGAAACAGGAATGCTCTCACCCTCTATCGAGTAGGTAAACACGGACGATGGGCTTCTAGATTTCCAAAAGTTCAGAACGTTACTCTTTTTCTGATTGATTTATAGCTGCCATTCCTTGCACCAAACAGATAACGCATCCAGATCATCCTGAAGCTGACGATGGTCGCTAGGACCACTAATTTCTCTATAGACTACGGTGCCATCCGCAAAAAGCCTGATATTACTTTTCACAACTGAACAACAAATGTTTTGTTACGTTTGAGAGCTGAAAAACTCCGTTCAGTTGTGGCACCGATCGCATGTATTGTCAATACTAATTCACATAATTTTTCCACTTGAGAGTAGGCTTTGTCTAAACCGTTTTCTTTAATTACATTATATAAACCGATAACGCAGTTTTTATCAATATCTTCTATTTGATATACAACCGAAAGTTCAAAACGCAAAGCAGCTATGCCGAAATAATTTCCGTAACTGTTCTTGAGAGAGTCGAACGCATCTTGTTTAATTTATTGCAGTGCGACTTGGGAAAGACAAGAAATTAAATCATTCTGTATCGCACTGAACATACCACGAAACACTGTGGAATGTTCCAAATGGTTTCTCAAAGTTTCGTCGTATTTAACAACCAATTCGACCAAGTCCACGTAATCACCTTTATTAAAGTCACTGGATTCGTCATGACTGCGAAAGCCAAGTTCATGCTCTCTCAAAATACAAATCAATAAATCTTTTAACATTTCCCGATTTTTCTCCAATGGTCGCGCGGATGACAATAGTCACCCATAGTAATTTCATCTACGGTCATTTAGCCCCTGTGCGACTGGTGGGGATGTAACCATCATTGCCTTCCTATCAAGGACGTCTCTTTTCGTTACTTTGATGTTTACATCCGATCAGCTACTGCGCATAGATTGCCTGGCTATTTTTCAAAATTACTATATTCCAAGTTAGTACCTTACTGTAAGTGGTTCTCTAACGTTTTTGAGCCGCGACACATTTTCTAAGATAAAGATGGTTTCTCGGCACCCCAATCTTGTGACAAGCTTTATATATTTTAAGATACGGATTACTACCTTTGGGCACATCCATTTGTTGATGCTACTACACAATCAATTTATTAGAAGAAACAATATTGCCCTAATTACCCGCCAATACATGCAAATTGTTGATTTATTTACTAAACAATGTTTTTCGCGGCACCCCTGAATATTTACTGCGGCACACAGTTTGAGAACCACTGTTACTGTTGACGAGCAGCTCTTAGCTTTTCGGAGGAATTGCTCATTTGTGTTGACTACAGTGAATAAATTCAGTGACTTTTAAGGTAGAAAGGATTTGTTGCTTTTATCCTTGGTCTTTTTATAAAAATATTTGATAAAAAATAACATAAATCGTTTGCTGTTCGACTTTCTTGATATGAATATGCAGTTTTTTTACATCCTTATTCATGGTAGAGCTCTAATTGGAATGGAATTGTCTTTAGGGGAGCACTGCAACTGTTTTATTAAAAGCAAAACCATAAAATTTGAAGAGCATGACAAATTTTCATCCGCGCGACCACTCACGTTACGAATACCCACGTGACCAATTGAGGGAAGGAAAGACGCTCGAAACGAGAGAGGTTACTGTTTGGGGTCAATGACGCATTGAAGCGATTCAGAGAGCCGAAAGATGTGGAGGAATAATTTCAAGTTAAAAGATAATCAGGGTATTTATGAAAGAGAGATGGGCCGTTCCTTTCCCTTTTGCCTCCTTAGTAGCATTTTTTCGATAGACATTTTAATAATTCCTGCCCTTTTGAAAGTCTCTCCTAAACCAATCTTCCATTTTATTTTACTATGAATGTTTATCTTCGTCAACTATATTCGATGTTTCACCGATTGGTTTCTTCTTCTTTTCAAATGATTCTTTATATTTCACCGAACCCCCAATGCTCGAAAGCTGACGTACGCTCATCCTTTTCCCTTGAAGCAGGGGCCCCAAACTACGGCCCGCGGACCACATCCGGCCCGCGCAGTGATTTGATCCGGTCCGCCTTATCAGCAAGAGTATTCATTAGATATCATTTATGAGATCTAAATGACATTTTCCGAGTGCTTGGGAGAAATCTACTTCTAATATAAGCGAATTACAATTACAAAAAAAATTCCCAAAACTGGCTCTTTGAAATTTTCACACGGCTCGATCGGTCATTTTAAATACCGTATGTGGCCCGCACAGTAGATCATGAAGCCTCATGTGGCCCTTTCAGTAAAACGTTTAGTGACCCCAGCCTTAAAGCAAGAGTCAGGGGCTGACCCGAACTACGGGCTAGTCGGGCGGCTGCACGTGGCACCGAAGTTATGTGGGCGCAATCTCGATCATTTATCTATGCATTACTTGCAAGTAGATAAATGTTGTATATCAATTTATATCGAAGAAAAGGTTAGAATTTTGATGGTATTCTTTTTAATTGATCATTATGAATAATTTTTCCAGAACGATGAATAAATTAACATGGACATACTTTGCAAATATCTCAACAAACATTAATGGAGGTAGCGCTGGGATTTTATCTCGCACGGGACGCCAAAATCTCACGGGCGACCTCTGGTCAAAGTCTATTATAAAGTCCCCCATTTTAAAGATAAATTTGGATAATTACTTTTTAGTTACACCTGTAAAAAAATATCGACATATTAACGGGTTTTGTCATGTCATTCCTCTTCTGATTTCTTTTGTTTCACGGCGCGTTTTTTCATAAGCAAACTCTAACTAAATAAGATACCTGTTCGTCAAACAATTTTTCCGACAGTTTAATGTTAATGATAATAGTTTATAGTCCCTCTATGCTATAAATCGAGAATTTTGCTTTTGTTTGTTGAAGCATGCCCTTATATGCAATATAAAAAAATTACATTTAATTATTTAAAGTAAAGTTTGCGGAGTGCCACGTACAACTTGCCCCAAATAATAAAGAGAGCCATTGCTCTTAAACACTCCCACAACTCCCCTCTCTCCCTTCGCTCTTCGCCCACCCTCTCCTCCTTCCCATCCTCTCCTCCCCTCCCCATCATCTCTCCCGGCAGCTGACTCTTGGAAATTCATCAAATATATTTACTTCTCTCTCCCTCTCTCTCTCTCCCTCCCACTCTCTCTCTCCCTATCCCTCTCCCTCTCCATCTCCCTCCCTCTCTTCTCTCCATCTGCTACCTCCTCACTTGGCTCTCTCCTCTCACTTCTCTCCCTTTGCTCTCTCCTCTCCTTCCCCTCTCTCGTCTCACTTCGCTTTCTTCTCTCACTCATCTCCCTTCGCTCTCTCCTCTCCCCTCGGTCTCTCCTTTCATTTCTCTCCCTTCCCTCTCTCCTCTCACTCCTCTCCCTTCGCTCTCTCCTTTCAATTCTTTTCCTTCCCTCACTTTTCTCACTTCGCTTTCTTCTCTCACTCATCTCCCTTCGCTCTCTCCTTTCACTTCTCTCCCTTCCCTCTCTCCTCTCACTTCTCTACCGTCCCTCTCTTCTCTCCCTTCCCTCTCTTATTTTCTTCCCTCTCTTCTCTCCCTTCCCTCTCTCCTTTCACTTCTCTTCCTTCCCTCACTTTTCTCACTTCGCTTTCTTCTCTCACTCATCTCCCTTCTCTCTCTCTCCTTTCACTTCTCTCCCTTCCCTCTCTTCTCTCCCTTATCTCCCTCTCACTTCGCTCTCTCCTCTCACGCATCTCCCTTCGCTCTCTCCTCTCGTCATAAGTGATGCTTCTCCACTTCTCCCTCGCTCCGTCCTCTTCACCTCCCTCCCCAACACCCTCCCTCTCTCACACACTCCCCTCTCCCTCTCTCCCTTCCTGCCAGACCTAACCATTCCTTTACTCCCGAATCCCCCCCTCGCACATTCCTCCTTCTACGATCCTCCGTTGCCCGGCAACCATCCAATTCCCGAGACTGGATTGGCTACCACGCGGACTCTCTGTCGGTGGCCAAAGCGGGGCTCTCGTCTTGTGGGCGGGAGAGGGGGAGTGAGCGAGGGAGTAAGGGAGTGAGTGAGGGGAGGGGTTAATGGAGTGGGGACGATGAGAGGGTGAGCGGGAGGGGGGGGAGGAAGCGCCGAAGGGGAGCGAGTGGTGTTTCCTCCCCGCGTGCCGCATCGAATGCCTCGCTCCGCTCTGTTAACGAGGGTCTCCCGCCTGCAGATAAATTTATTTCCCCGATGCCATTAGGGAACGGGGATCGGATGCCAAGGGACACTATCGAGCGGATGAATGTTCTTTTACTCCAAACGAACGCACGCGCGACGCTCACGAGCACCGCCTCCGAGCGACGCCTCCGAGCGACGCCGCCGCTCTGCCGAGAATCCTTTATTAATTCCTCGGTTGGCTTTCTTAGTCGCTCGCTCCCAATTTAAAGGCGAATTTAGGCCGACCCGTGTTGCGTCCCGGGATCTTTCGCTCTTTCATCGAGAGCGGGCCGCTTATCCCGTGGCTTGCGCGGGAAGCCGTTTCGATTACGATCCTTTGTCTAAGCCGCGTCCACACTTGGCGAACGAGCATAAAAACGCGCATTGACGAATGCAGCGTGGACGTGTCTTCAAACGCGAACGAACACGAACGCCCACAAACGAACGACGATCCGCCATCTGTCGGTAGATCGAAAGGAAACGTTCGTTCGAGGTCGTTCGTGTTCGTCCGCATTCGTATAGTGTGAACGTGTATTAGCCCAATTGTTCGGTGTCTATAGAGATGGAGTGGTCGGACGACGTCACCGTATCTTTTGTTGCGGATGTAGAAGGCCTTTCCATTTTATGGGACACCAAAAGCCCTCAATACAGTTTTTGCAAGATGAATTTGGATGCTTGGCTGCTTTTCGTTTTCGTTCGCGTTCATCTATGTTCCTTCGCGTGCGTCTATGGTCGTTCGTGTTCCTCTATTCGATCCACTCCCGTTATATGAGTTCCCTTGAATTCGCAGTCTCTCTGCTCCTGAAAGAGAGAGAGGGGGGCTAGTGAGAGAGAGGTGGGTTAGGGAGAGAGAGAGGATAGGGAGAGAGGGGAAAGGGAGAGAGAGGGGATAGGGAGGGAGAGGGGTTAGAGAGAGAGGGGGATAGGGAGAGAGAGGGGAAAGGGAGAGAGAGGGGATAGGGAGGGAGAGGGGAAAGGGAGAGAGAGGGGAAAGGGAGAGAGAGGGGATATGGAGGGAGAGGGGATAGAGAGAGAGGGGGATAGGGAGAGAGAGAGGTTAGGGAGAGAGAGAGGATAGGGATAGAGAGGGGCTAGGGAGACAGAGGGGTTAGGGAGAGAGAGGATAGGGATAGAGAGGGGCTAGGTAGACAGAGGGGTTAGGGAGAGAGAGGATAGGGAGAGAGAGGGTATAGGGAGAGAGAGGGGATAGGGAGAAAGAGGGGATAGGGAGGGAGTAGGGATAGAGGGAGAGGAGGGATAGGGAGAGAGAGGGGTTAGGGAGAGAGAGGGGATAGGGATAGAGAGGGGCTAGGTAGACAGAGGGGTTAGGGAGAGAGAGGGTATAGGGAGAGAGAGGGATAGGGAGAGAGAGGGGATAGGGACAGAGGGGATAGGGAGAGAGAGGGGATAGGGACAGAGGGGATAGGGAGAGAGAGGGGATAGGGACAGAGGGGATAGGGAGAGAGAGGGGATAGGGAGAGAGAGGGGATAGGGACAGAGGGGATAGGGAGAGAGAGGGTATAGGGAGAGAGAGGGGATAGGGAGAGAGAGGGGATAGGTAAAGAGAGGGGATAGGGAGACAGACAGACAAACGACTTTATTAGGGCAAAATTGAGACTATGAGAGAGAGGGGTTAGGGAGAGAGAGGAAGAGGGAGAGAAAGAGGAAGAGAAAGTAAGGAGAGAGAAAGAGGGTGAGAGAGAAAGAGGGGGAGAGAGAAAGAGGGAGAGAGAGAAAGAGAAAGAGGGAGAGAGACGGAAAGAGGGAGAGAGAGAAAACAAGGGAGGTGTGGGAGTGTGGCCATGGATACCAAACCGCACCTCCAAAACCCATCGCGCGTGTTAGCGAAGAGGCTGACGATTGAATTAGGCTTAAGGACCTGGAGAACCACACGCTATCTAAGGGATAGCATTTGTGACTCGCGAGTGGGAATTTGTCTTATTAAATGTCAATTTTTTATTCGACGACGGAATACTTAAGGGTTTTCCACGCATTTTCCAATGTATTTGTTTTTCTGGTGGCATTTTTCCCATTCTCTCTTTTTATCTTGCTCGAAAGCGGAAACCATTCTCCTCTTTCTCTAATGAATTGATATCATGTTTATTAAAACGTCTGGGATCCTCTGTTGAGGATAATCCCAAGAGTTATCGAAGACATGACCTATTTAGCGTTTTATTAACCATTGCTCGATGTTTATGGCGCCGTCGTTCTATTATTTATGCTTTTCCCTCTCATTTGAAAACTCTGCTTCTTTCCCCTTGCGCTGCGGATGAGATCGAGATTCCAGACAAGCGTCCCGATGGACGCCATGTTGCTGTCGCAAAAGTGCTTGCTGAGGCTGGATTACGGGCCTTAAATAACCACGCAAGATACATTTGAAAAAACTATAAACGCTTATCGTTTGCTAAGAATATTTTGCTGCAATATATGTTTAGGTTATTTCATTATCATTTGCGATGATCAAGGGAATGCATTTATTTCATTATGTTTATGTGACTTTTCGTCGACAGTTTACTCGGTATAGTTTCATTAAATGATTCACTTGGAAGTATTTCTACCTAAAAGTCAGGAAACTGCTCACAATTAAGGATGAAAGGGCATTTTCATAGCTCAAATGCATACACATTAAATCATAGGATGCACATATATATATATAGTTTGAACGGCAAGTAACGATATGCATCGAATAATTAAAAACGGGATAATGAATTAATATAACTCTTTCAGTTCTTAGTTCGAAAATTTTGACACATACCATATATAACTACATAGTGAATTTTATATATGCAATATTTTCCGACATATACATGAAATATTTAAACATGTAAGAGAAAAATATTAATAAAGTATGAAATAATAATGTTCTCGAATGTCCAAGTATTTTTAAGCAATTATCCAAATGTACAAAATATAATATAATGAAAAAACTGGGCTTCTGGGAAAATTTTGCATTATAGAACTGGTATAAGATGGCTAATCCAACAGCCGATGATATTTCCAAACATGAGAGACCACATTTTACTATAACATTTTAACTCGCCATTAAGCAAGCACATTGATAAAAACATCTTAGCACCGATTTCGTATTGGAGGTTCGGTTTATCAAAGTCTAAACTAAAGCCTGCTCATGAGATCAAATATGGTTATTACATCATTTACCTACAGATTGATTTTAATCTACACTCTATATATCCCTTGTGCTTGTTATAGAAAATGAGAAATAAGCTTTGATTCAAAAAATGATTTTAAAAACCAGAGTATTATAAAGAATTTTCTACCTGATATTATGCACGATGAAAATTACTTTGTAACTAAATAATTATAAATGAGATAAATTTCTGTTATATTGCCAAATTATACGGAAGGATATTACATAAGAGTAGCTGTAAGGTTCTATGTTCGGCAAATGAATGTATTTTTTATAGACGAACAAATACGGAGGACTAGGAAATTTTGCACTATGATACATAACGGATAGTGGAATGAATTAGATTTAACAAAACTATTGTCTTCGAAACGTGCGTTTTTTCAGTGAAAAAGGGGATCAATGCCTAACAAAACGTATATATATATATATATATATATATATATATATATATATATATATATATATATATATATATATATATCACCAATGCTTTCCCATATGCATATCTAACCGATTTAACTAGGCTCTCTCCTACTTTTACCACTGCTTTTATATCTTCCAACGTCTCCGTAACAATTCCTTCCACATAAATATGAAACAGTGTTCATAATAGTAGACAACCGTATCGCACGCCTCTTCCTAACGTTTACATCTGATTTTCCTTTGCTAGTTTAGTTCACACACAGATATTTGATCAAACGCCTATGTCTCCAATCCACTTCTATTTTCCGCAACACCTTCATTAGCTTTTGCCATAAAACTCTGTCAGAAGCCTACTCGAAATCTACACAACACGAATACATACAGGTTGTATTCAAGTTTCTTTCTGCTGAAGTCCTCATCACCCCTATGGGAATTTTAGTCCCCACAACCTTTCCGAAACCCTAAAAGGTCTAAACATTAGCATTAGCATTTATGTGGCCGGGGAAGCATTGATAAAAATGCGATTCGACAAATTTAACCCACAAATTCATGCTTTTTGGTAAAATTGTGTTAATGAAACCTTGAGTTTTGAAAATTTAACACTACAACCCACATTTACACTTGATTTTTACTCTACAATACCTCAGAATCACAAGGTAACTTCAGAATTAAATTATAATCCGTCCCGTCGAAGCATTGGAAACTTTCAATGCGGCCCGTAGAAGTTTTCGCAATCACAGTGGTGGCCAGCAATGCAGGAAAAGTTGCCCACTACTGGTAGACAACTATACAGTTATTCGTTTTCGCCTCTAGCATCACGTTAAAAACCTGAGAATAACTGCATACGAAATTGAACTGATTGTTCTATAATCTTGGAATTCATTCGATTAATACTGTTTCTTCTTGGAAATTAAGACTGATCTAATCAGTCCTTGGGCCACTCTCCCACTTCATGCATTTTACGACATAATTTATAAAATTTCTTTCCGTAATTCCTTTAACATTTTTACGAGGATGTCATAACTTTCTATTTTGTTCTTTGAATTCATATCACTGAGATACTTTTCAATCTCATTATTCAATATTCTCAGATCAACACTGTCCCAGCCTACATCTTCCTCCCTCTCTATCTCAATAGATTCTGTCTTCAAATGTTATGCATGTAACTCATCAATATACTCTTTCCATCTGATCCTCATATACTATGGCTGAAATAATACTTGGCCGTTTTTGTCTTTAATTGTAGCCAGCGTATTTCTATTCTTGTTTCCCGTCAACTGCTTCACTTTACCATGCGGTAAGTTTATTCTGCCTTGTTTCTGTAGATCCTTCATTTCTTTACAATGTCTTTTTCAACACAACTCTTTCGATTCTTTATTACCCCTCCTAATCTTATTGTTTAATTGTATGCACATCTTTAATCCATATTCTGTATATAATCTACTTCGATATCTCCTCCCATCTTTTTCATCAATTCCTGTCTAATCCAGGGCTTCCTTTTCTTCTTTGACATTATTTAATTTATCGTTTCATTCGTACTTTCTATGACATGCTTTCATAGTCCACAGTTGTCTTCATCTGTCGTTTGCTTAAGGTTTTCTAAGGTTCGCCTAACAGCTTCCTGACAATCTTTGCTTTCTTTCCTTGAGTATCTCTAAATTCGATTTATATACTGTATTTACTTTTACTATTTTCTGAATTTCAAGCAAGAATTCAAATTGTAATCCGAGTCTGCATCTGCTCTGCTTTCATAGTCCACATTTGTCCTAAAACTGTCGTTTGCCTATCTGTATTTTCTAAGGCTAGCCCAACAGCTTATTGGATATCTTAGCTTTCTTAAATAAAACTAACGATCCTCCCCTCTGGCTCCTGTTTATCTCAATATACATGCATTACCCTGATATCATCACTCCAAATCCATCATATTCCCACCTAACTTGGCACACACCTACGACATATATCTTACCTATTTTCAATTCTAGCGTTATATTTTGTAATTCGCCTCTCCTAAGCATCGTCCTGACTTTCCATGTTCTTATCTTGATTATCGGTCTTCTCTACATCGTTCCATTGACATGATCAGTTTAAGATTTTCGTGGGATGTCGAGCGAGACGGCCTTACGTCTGTCCCTGCCGGACGCAACACCAGCAGTAATGGGAATAGTCTCGCACACGTCGTGAAGGAAATTTCTATTTTTAACTCAACCATGACACTAGGGATAATAGTTAAGGTGGTGTCCCGTTGCCTTCCTAAGCGGTGTTTTTAACATGGCGCCACTTAATTAAACTCATCAATTGGGCACAGACGCCAATTGCAGCCGCTTCTCTGAGCTACAGACTATGCGTGGTCTGGTCCCTACCTATTGACCTTATTGACCTATTGACCCCACTAGCAACGGATGCTCCAGCCAATGTTGTTCGTAAGGTCTACGTAACAATCAAGCCTCTCTACCACACCAAGGTTGTAGTCAAAATAAGGTAGTAGTTATGTATAAGCTTCATGCATAGCAATTAGGTCGGTATTCGTTTTTGCTGCAATTAGTTGTTTATTTGAAAAAAAAGCTTGACACACATGGCTGTTAGTACTTTTATGCGTAAAAAATGTATGACTTCAAATATTGACGGAGGATTAAATTTAAACATGAAACATAAGATATGAAAACCATGTAAAATACACATCAATCAATTCAAATCTATAAATAATTGTAGTTTTTGCTACGATGGCTATAAACGAAGAAATTATTTTATACAGCTAAACCTCACAAAACTGAAATTCAAAAACATGGAATTCAAAAAAATCCGCCGCCTTCTATAAATTTTATTTTAAAAAATAATTTTCCAACCATTAAGAAATTATCCCGTAAGCTCGTTGCCTCTTGGACTGCCGTTGTATTGTCTACCTCGCGAGCGTTAGACAACGGAAACTTTCAAAGAAAGTTTAATCACCTGTTAACATTGCCCGAGTTTCTTTTTAATTCAAAAGCTTCTTTTGTTAAAATTTTCCCTTAAATGGCTTCAAAAGAGGTAACTCCTCCATGCGTAATATTAGGTATCGTTAATATTAAACTCTCGAGATTGAAAAGAATGATTCGTAAAGGTACTTAATAAAGTGAATTGACGAATAATATAACAACTTTTTCCACTGCGTATGACTTAAAGAAGCAAAAAAGGAATTATTTACATTTTATGCCGGTATTGACCACCCTAAAACTGAGTAGGTGTAACACATTAGATACGGTATGCGTAAATGATGTCGAAAAAGTATTATTTGAGTGGTATCAGGTTATAGATAGAAATTTATTCCTTAATCTTCAAATTTTCCGCTGGTTAAAGATTTCAAGAATGGATTTATAAAATTATACTCTATTAATACTTTTGCAATAAATCAGTATTTATCGTATTTCGTTATAATATCGGAAAACAAGTAACAAGAAACATAAGTAACAATTTATTATCCTGATCAATTCTTTTCTAGTTAGTGCTTATTTCAATGAATTCATTAGCAGCCGTTAGAATCCTTTATATAATTATCAGTATCAGTTTCAATTCGCATGTTAAGGTGAAATAAAATTATTTTTATGTGTTGATATAAACTTTTAATCTTTGTAATCATGAAGAGTTCTTTCTCAACCGAGTTACATAAAATAAAGGAAACAGTGTATTTTCATCAATAATTATATATTAATCTAAATTTTAAATTTGAATTAATATAGGTATATATAATGCAGCATCACTATTTAAGAGATATTTTGCAAGTAATATTTCATGTCAGCATTCTTTCGTGCAATTAACTACTTACCTGAGAACATGCAAAGGATACTCCAAGATGAGTATAGGCGAGAGGGTTAGATCAGTGGGATATAATGGTTGTCTAGGTGGGACTCGAAGTATCGAAAATAATAATTATAAAACTATTTCTCAACAAAATTATTGCAATATTTAATTTCCTCAAAAATGTACATTAATGACTTCTTGGAAACGGTGGTGTTTTGTTTTTATCGTTATGGAACCGGGTTTTTTGACAAAATGGTATATGCAAAAGGCTGAGAACCACTGGAATAGAGGACTTACCGATTTCAGTTACATGGTACTGGTGGTGTTAATTAAATAAGTGACTGTTAAATTGCATTTGTATTATGATTACTATATGTGATATCGTTCAAAAGCAAAGTATGGAAATAATACAAAATTATAACTAATTTCATCTATGTGAAAGGGAAACAGTTTTGCAAAACAAGGAAGAAAAAATGAGGGAAAGGGATGAGGAGATATTGCTTGAAATATTTACACTATTTTATTTTTAATTCCATTAACTCTTTTGCAATTCTCCGTTTTCTTCGAGCCTCAAAAGTAATGATTTCTCCCCTACAACTCCATAACGTTTTTTGTATTATGAAGTATTTCTCCACTCAATCGTCTCAATTCCTATTTTTTCTTATATTTGTATCAGGTTATTTTCTCTTATTCAAATTTCCCTTATATGCCATTCACGAGATACATAAAATGGTTCTACGCGTTCATGACAATAGTGCGATTTTTAGATTTGATAACGTCCTTGGACTATATTAAAAAACTAAAATTCAGCGAAAGATTTCTAGAAGAAATTTTAGCAAAATGTATGAATATTAGGTTATCCTAAGTTTAAAGAGGAACATTTCAGATAAGAGAACAGATAAAAAGAATTGATGGTATTTTGGCAGCAGGTATTAGGAACTACCTACAGTAAAACCTCGATTATCCGACCCTCGTTTATTCGACTTTTGATTTAACCAACCAAAAAGTAGATGAGATGTCTAGCCATAGTCGGAAAGCGTATGTCGGTTGCATCCACCGAATGTCGATTCACGCGACAGATCCTCGGGGGTTGGTTCACGCGAGAGATCGCCCGACAGATGTTTCACGCGGGAAACCATTACCGCTAATTATTGAATCAAGGAACATAAAATTATTATTAAATATGCATTAAATGTTTTCTAATCAATAAATAAACAAGTTCACATAAGGTTTTTTAAGCTAGAAGAAAATCTCTCGGAATTAACTTCTTTTGAGGTGGCAACCCTAGTGACAGTTGATTCACTCGGGAGACCACTGATAATTTAATTTTAATATTTTTGTTAATAATATTTCACTATATTTTTAATTTCACTGTAAAATGGTCTGAGCTGTATGGGAAATACTTAAATAAATAGATAATGTTCCTAAATGAGCATTGTTTCTAGTATTTACGAATTATCCGACTTTTCGGTTTATTCGACGGTCCTTCCCCCATATAGGTTGGGTAATTGAGGTTTTACTGCATATGTAAGCAATGGAAAAAAATAAATAGTATTACAAAAATTTGTTTGGGTTTTCTCACAATTCTTAAGCTCTGACAAGCAAAGGTTTGTATGAATAGAACTTTGTCAATATATGTAATACGATTGAGATACACAGATTGGTAACCATGTCTAGAAAACAATTTGATGCCTAAGATATGAAACGATTCTAGGGACAAATATTTGGGATAAAAGTATGATCAAACAAAGAAAGATTTACTAGGAAGGAATTTTTAATGCAATATATAACGTCATTTGTAAACAATACACACCTAGTTTTGTTTCATTAAATCTATTTCATTAATTTTTATTTTTATCTTTTACAAAATATCACCTCTCTTTTTTCTGAATGACTAATAAACCGAGCACAAACCAACATATTTGAGCCGAGAATCATATTCTCTAATAAATAATTTTTATTTTGTCCAGTTTGAAATATGCTTCTTCAGTAGTTCTTCGTTCACTTTAATTAATCTTACGAATGTTTTTTGTTTAGCTGAACGTTTAATTCCATCATTTTGCTTCATTAACTCTGTTTTCTTAGAGATTCTTCTTATAATTTACATTCCCCTTAGCGTAACTATGATTTTTAAAATAAATTTACGGTTATTCAGAATATATGTCGCCCTCAATTCTTTCAAACAAACTCCAGGTCCACTAAAGTCACATCTTAATTATTAGCTCATATATTTCATTTTACGCACATGGTCTTGCTCGACTCTTGTATTCGTCTCTTAATCAAATAGCAATGTTCCTTCTTCATTTGTGCATGTCAATATCACGTTCCTCAAGTTTCAACTAGCAGGGACGTCCGCTGGAACTTTTCCAGTGGGCAGGGGGATAGGCAAACTCCCACATTCGGGTTTGGTGGGCTTAATATTTTAGTGGCTTGTTTCAAGCATATTGTTCCCTAACCTCAGAAAAATTACCACGTTAATCCCCTAACCTAACCAGACATCAATGGTTGTTTTTTCTTGACACAGGCCTGATCCAGAGGGGGCACCTGCCCCCTTCGTCCCCCACCCTCCCCCAGCGGACGCCCATGTCAACTAGTGTAATTTGAGCAATATAATCATCATATTTTTTAAATTGTTTCACACATGCTTCATCCATGAGCATTAATGGTTATCTACCTACCTACCTACCTATCTATCTTCTGTCCAACTTAGCCTTTTTCATTACCATATTATTTATTCGCATGGCCACAAAAAACATGTCAAGTTTTCTTAGTACTACAAGAACCTTTCCAGCTATCTAAATCGCTCTGTCTGTAGTACTATTTCCTACATTCGTACTAGCAGCATTCTTGCGCCCACACTGCGTCATGATTTATTAATGATGTGAATAACTTCTCGACCGTCTGAATATTTAACAGGATATTAAATCTATCCTTATCGTAATAAGCAATTTCGTCCAATAATGTTTGGCGTATATTCGAGAGCTCATTAAAATATCTCCATAGTCGTTTTTTTTATTTCTGATAAATATTCCATCCGTTCCTAAGTTCAAAATAATTATGGATTTTATCCGTTCGTGGACTTAATAACAATTATAATTTTATTCAATGGTAGATATGTTCCGGACAACATCATTTTGTTTTTCTCCTATAACTCCACATATTTCAAATAAAAATCAAATTATAAGTTTGAAAATGCTATGCTAATTTATTGGCTGCACATTTTGAGTTTTGATTTTTTAATTATCATTCGGTATGAATGTGATAATTAAGTACAGCGAAATCTAGCTCGCACTCCTCACAATAATGCTTAGTATATAAATACCCTTAACCTCACATTAAGTTTGGACTTCGTAACTAGACTGTGATAATGTTGAAACGTTATGGTACTTAATGTCTTATATACTATCAACGTTCATTATTTCAATGTTTATATATAAGGCAAAAGCGTTCTCACGTATCACATTACCCGAATAGATGACGAATATTTGTATAGATCGCCAAATGTCCTTCCAGATAATTTCCCTTACAGTTTTATTAGCTATACTCATTTTTTTATCAGAATACATTTTAAAAATCCTGATAATAAAGGAAATATCAGGGCAAGATGTAAGAAATTTTTTTAATTATATTCTAATTGAGTTAAAAAATGTGATGCTCAGTTACTTAAGCACAATTAAATAAATTTAAAAACTACATTTGATAACGCCATATTTTCGGTTAATGTATATTCTATAATTAACATTGCGATGAAAACTTTTATAAGAATGTTTATTCAATTCGTATGGTAAATAATACTTTTTGGAATAATGAACAAATTTAAAGAGTCATTGTGACCTGGAAGGATTCTATCAGATCCTAAAATATTTCCAATTGCAGATCAATCTTCGTTGTTTGATGGTAACGCAACCGTTCCAAATCTCTGTCTTGCCCACCACTAACGTAAGCTACAGATTGAGTCGGGAGGGCAAAAAAATAACTTTTTTTATGGTTTCGCGTAAGAACTGAGCATTGACCCATTTCGAAATTTTCTCGAACGTCATGTTCATCGAATTGTCTTAGTTAATTATTCCTAACGGCGATAGAAAAATCACCTCCGATTCTTTCTCCCCCTCCTATTTTTACGATATATCACGTAATATGGTGGGAAAATCTCGCTAGAATTGCTGTTCTCCGACAACCATATATCAGGTCGTGTCTTTTTGATACTTTGGTAATTTACAACGATAATTTTTATATTTTTCATGCATTGCCTATGGATATACGGTCTTTGAGGGTAACTCGACCGTTCCAATTACAAGAAGGGAAATGGGTTGAAATCTATTAGTACATAGAACCGATTCTGACTTAATGCAGTAAAATGTGTTTACTCACCTGGACCCTTGCTTCTGTCAGGTTAATCTTCATGGCGAGATCTTCCCTCGTGAACACATCCGGGTAATGTGTTTGCGAGAAAGCCGTCTCCAGTTCCTCGAGCTGAAAAAGTTATTGATTCTCATTAAGAAATATCTACACAAGAATGAATATTTCCATAAGTATCTATATAATTGAAAGCGAACATATATTAAAATCTTATTTATAAATAGATAGTTTTCCATAAATCTATTCTCGTAACTATTCGTTAAAATTTTTCCACAATTGGTAGAGCTGGAAAATATTCATAATAATTACTCATATTTTACAAATTATTACTTATTTTACTATAGATTAGGAAATTTCCATTTGTTTTATTTTTATTACCTGCTGCAGTGTAAATGTTGTCCTGTTTCGGCGCTGTTTTCTTCGCACAAATGTGTCTTCGTGTATAGCTGGATGATAGGTATAACTTGTATCTGGAAACAAATAAGACGGCGATGAAGTATTTTTTCAGAAAAAATCACAAACTTAAAAAGAAGTATAGTCTAAAATGATTCAAACTTGAGACACATTACTTCAATGCAGAGGTAATGTTTAAACACTATAATCGAGAAAATCAAACATTGAAAACATTTTATATATATATATATATATATATATATATATATATATATATACAAGTAGATGGTGCTTGCATTCCACAAGCATTTCATCTCTCCTTGAAAAACGTTAATTTTTCAGAGAGATATTTCATTATTAAAACTATTTTTAAATCAAAAGATTTCACTTCTAAACCGGCTTTCATTCTTTCCTTATGGAACAACACTGGAGTAAAACAATCCTTAAAATTGACAATTTTAATAATATTTTAATTTTTCCATTGTGGAATACTAATTCCACACAGTTTAGCCAAATTTTAAATTATTTGTAATATTTATCTATTTAAAATTTAAAAATTATTAACGGCCTCAATAACAAATTCGTGAAGATTTTCAAACGTTTACTTGTGCATTTGCACTAATTTCTAAATAACTGAAAATTTTCAGCTCCCTATTTTGTCTCTAAGTACCTAAACAACTATCTATTTGTTTAAATTTTAAGGATTTTTAACAGCCAAACGAATTAAAATACCAAATTTTCTATATTCCCTATTTTGTGTTTTTACAAATTTTACCATTAGAAAAAATTTCAGCTTCGTAGCACATTCGGAAATACATAAACATTGAAAATTTGTTTAAACAATTGCGAATTATTAGCGGCCACATTGTTTTACTTTCTTTAGATTTTCATTTTTCTAGTCGGTTTTGCACATAATCCTACCCACGTAAAAAATTTCGAATCTCCAGCTCATCCGGAAGTACATTAGTATCCTCCTGATATAGAGCCGCAGTCATCCTTTCCAGCTCCATGTTCCAGATATAATGGCATAGCAATCGGCGGTGCGTAGATCAAGAAGTGGGAGTCCTCGGAGAAGCCATCCTATACTCGGTTCACTTTATTATGCGTAAAGAATAAAACTATGATTTAAAAAATTCGGGGCTATGATTAGTGAAGTGTAAACAATAGGGTAAATCTACATTTAAATCTGCATGTTTCCCTGCAATTGGTGGGTGGCAGGGGAAGCAATTCGCCGATGCCTGACAGTTTTCTCTCACAGGTTTGACTCTCCTGTTATGACATGGAATTGTGGGTCAATCGCAGGCATACCCAAACAATGTTAGCTCACGCACAAGCTAGGTTTATACGAAAACAATAATGTAAAATTGAAAATACTAGGAAACTAAGATAACTTTTACATTAAATTGGCAAATAATCAACAAATGTGGTTTAAATATGAATTTAAAAGCAAAGTTACCTTAGTACTAGTGGGCGTGGCTATGAAAAGCTACGCTACGAATAAAAACCTGCATCAATGATGAAATTAAGTCACCAGTCAGGTGGTTGGTAGGTGGTAGAGTAAATAGTGCTACCTAAAATGCCTCTAATTCAGACTTAAATGTGCTATTATGATCTATAGTCCTTCTAATAAAAAAATCCACGATATCGCTCCGCATTGTGGAGCTGCTCAAACACAATAAAATGATGTTCGGGACATTGGCAGATAAATTTCCGGGTTCTCTTTGTCACCACCATCGAGAAAGGATTTCTTGAAATTTATCGTATTGTATGGTGCGATTTCAGAATATAATTCTTTTCGCACTCGTGTAGCAATTTTTTCTTTACCCATGTATTTGTTCAGTTTGATCGGGTTCCTAAGTGATGCCTGTCAACGAAATCACTAGGTCATCCATAAAGTCATTTATTTGTGTTGGTGTGAGTACCTCTAACTCGTTAAAATCATCAATAACAGCATTCTGGAATTGTTTGTTCCATAAATTTTCTTTCTAAACTCTTTTGTGAGCAATGACGCTAAGGTAAGGCTCCTGTATTGAACTTCTTTGACGTATGTCCAAATAGCGTTGCCAGCCATTTGGTTTTCACCCGAACTATTCGTACATCGAAAGCATTGTTTGGTTTTGGTAGCGATGCTTTCCCAAACAGCGAACAGTTCGGTAATTGAAAATTGTTCGATAATCGGCACTGATGCTTACCCGAACGCAACATGTGCTGTAATTTTAAGGAAACACTTTTCTTTAAATTTGCTTCGCATTTAATCACATAATGCGACGTTTTTACTTTCTCTGTTTATTAAATGTTTAAAATATTTTTGATGCTTCTATATCAGAGGCGGAACCAATTGCATGGCTTAATGAGAGGGAGCAATAAGTAAACAATTATATTTACTGACACCTATTTATGCTTAATAATACCGTCTCATCATAATAGATATAAACTACTTAGATATTTGAAAAATATTTCTAGTATGTCTATAATATAAAATAAATCAATGAAGATTGATCATTTCCCTTTGGGTGATAAATACTCTGTACCCCCCTTTCCATCTGCCATTGTTCTATATGCTTACATTGCTAAGATGTCATCAACAAACTTTCAAAATTTTAAATGCAAAATGGAAGAAGAAAAGAGAGAAAACCCGATCATTAGTGTAAGTTCCGATTTTTATGAGAATGTTATGATATTAGAAAACAAGGCCACTACTTCTGCTACGTTATATTGCATTATGAAAGACTTAATTAATCAAATTAATCAGAGGAATTAGGACTCATTTTATGATTCTAAGGACAATGCTCCTTTAAAATATTTACCTAATCCACAATCAGAAAAACTAAAATAATAATTCAATGAATTTTATGCAGGAGTAGTAGAATATATTGCAAAGTATGTAGATGCAGGAGATTCTCCTTTAACAACAAGTATTTTTGAACTTGTAAATGATGTTGAATGAGCATAATTTGAGCAATATATAGAAAGCCTTAATACCTTAACGCCTGACTTTTTATAACGCAAAATAAATTGAATTCATATTTAATTTATTCTTATAAAGAAAATATTAATAAAGCAAAAGAAATCCAAAAATAATTTTTTTACTATTTTTGGTGTGATTCATTTTCTCGTCAAGAGGCATATTCTCGTCAACAAAGGATTTCTTTGAGTTAGAAGATTTAAATGGCCCATATTCAAAATAATTCACGAAAACTGTTCTTTTTAGCCAAGAAAAGATGGAAATTGCATTTTGAATATTTAAAAACTATCAGACCTTAATATTTTGGCTTTTTACATCGCTGTACTTACTTTACAACCATAATCCAACGAGCAACTCGATCAGTTCTTATGTCCTGCGTCAGTATTGGCTGTGCTGTACCGACATTTTTTGCATTTGGAAGTCTTTCGATTGATGACAATGATGGGCAAACTCTCCTTCACATTGAAACATCTTTTGAAGCAGCATTAAGGGCATATCTATTTGCATTTTTCTTGGAATTGCTTGAGATTTACAATCCCGACGATAGATTGACAATAGCAAGGTTAACAAAATGAAATAAAAGCAAATGATTACACTTCCCACACCTTATATAAATTAATGATGTATGTAGTTCAAATTGCCGAATGTCGGGAAAACCCCTCAAAAGACAAGTTGACCTATTCAAGAAATCGACTGAAATTAGGTAATAGGGAGCCGGCGGTGTAGTGGTTAGTGTTGACCCCACCAGCTGAAGCGACACCCTGTTCGAATCCTGTAGGATTTTTTTTTAAAACGTCCGGTCCCCTATTTGTGCGTGTTAGAACTAAGAAGATGAGGACGAGCCAATGAGAAAAATAGAAAATGAGAAGTGCGCTCAAATTAACACTCCGTCCATCAAAAGGGACATTAAGCCGTTGGCCCCCTTGGTGCTCTTCGTTAAGAGCAGGCAAAAAGCCAGCACCATGTTTCTCTCATCCTTCCTATCCGGTTATTCATTGCACTACCTCTTAGAAACCTATTGCGAGTAGCCAAGAGGTGAATCATTTAGGAACCTAAAGAAGGTGTAGTAAATGCTGTACAATAAGTAAAATTACATTTTAATATGAATAGTACTGAATTTTATGATTTAATTAAAAATAAGAAAATGGTGATAGAAGCAGCTAAGAGTAATAAAAAATACAAATAGAAATTTAGCAAGTAATTTTTATTTGTATCAGTGTTTTTGTAAAGGGAATTAACATTTTCGGTAAATTATTGATTCTGCACTTAGTTTATATTTCTAACAATGATGAATTTCTATTTGGTAACGTTTGTTGTATACTTCTCATAATAAATGTTTGTGCATGATGTGCAATTATTATGTTTTGAGATCCAAAAAATAATATACGCATAAATACAGAAGAATTGCATTCATCCGGCATCGTGTTAAACGGCACTGTCAATTATCCGGCATACTTTGTCGCCAGTAGTCGCTGCACAGTTTTAAAACGATATCCAAACAATGAAAAACAAAAAGTTACGATTCGTTTCAGAATTTATTAGAAAGAAAAATACAATGAAATTGTAGGATGTTGAGAACAAAACTCAAATTTAACCTCAAAACCACGCTTAACTACGCTTTAAGTGATAGTTAGATGTCAAATTTACTACGATTTTCCACATATTCTATCAGTTACTGGAATATGAGGAGCTTCATTTATTTTGCTCTTTTGTCATAACTTATTCCAAACAATTATTTTTTTAAATATCAATCTTTTTAAAATTATTTCTTATTGTACGTTTTTGAGTATACATTTTGAATATATAATAAATATTTAATATATTCTCATGCGTTTATATAAGTTTTAATTCATAGCACATTATATTCATTCATCATGCTTCTGTCCGAAGACAGGTTTTAACTGAATCGCTGCCTCCATTTCTCTCTCTCCCTAGAAGCCTCTTTTATATCTCTATAAGTATTATATCCCTGCTTTATATTATCTAATATTCCTATTCTTTTTCTCCCTCTTCCTCTTCTTCCACTAATTTTTCCTTCTAAGATCGCCCTTTGTAAACACTGTCTTCTCAATATGTGCCCTATCCAATTTGCTTTTCTTTTCCTAATTGTTTTTATTAGCATCCTATCTTCTCCCACCATTTCTAATACTTCTTCATTTCTCTTCCTCTCTGTCCATTTCACTTTCATCATTCTCCTCCATACCCACATCTCAAAACTTTCTAAATATTTTTCCTCCTTTCTCCTTACCGTCCACGTCTCTGCACCATAAAGAGCTATGCTCCATATGTAGCATTTTGCTAATTTCTTCCTTGTTTCTAAATTTATTTTCTTGCTTGTGAGAAGCTCCTTCTTCTCGTTAAATGCTGCTTTTGCCATTGCAATCCTACTTTTGAAGTCCTGTGTACTACTTCCATCCTGCGCTAAAATACTGCCGAGATATTTGAAACTACATACTTGTTCTAATTTTTGTCCAATTACCATTATATTTAATTCTTTATGTTCCTTTGAAACAACCATGACTTTCGTTTTTTCGGCATTGATTTTCATTCCATATTGTTGGTCAACCTCCACTAGTCTGTCTGTCATCCTCTGAAGCTCTTTCTCGTCTTCTGCTATTAATCCTTGATCATCTGCATATTTAATGGTGGTAATACTTTCACCTCCTATCTTAAATCCTTTCTCTTCCCTCAACGCTTCTTCTGTTATTGTTTCTGCATAAATATTAAATATCGCTGGTGAAATAGGACATCCCTGCCTCACTCCCCTCCCTATTGAAGTACTTTCTGTTTCTTCTCCTTCAACCCTGACTCTAATCTTTTGATCAAAGTAAAGGTTTTTAAGTAGTCTTTTATCTTTCCAATCTATTCCAATTTTGTTTAAAATACCCAGCATTTTATCCCATTTTACTCGGTCAAAAGCTTTCTCCCAATCTACAAAACAAAAATACACATCTTTATTGACTTCTAGCGCTCTTTCTATCATCATCCTCATACATCCTTTAGCATCTCTAGTCCCTCTTCCTCTTCTAAAACCAAACTGATTATCTTGCAGCTCCTTTTCTATTTTACATTCAATTCTTTTGGTTATTATTCTAGTTAGAACTTTAGCTGTATGAGAAATTAAACTAATTGTTCTGTAATCCTTACAACATTTTGCATTGTTCTTTTTCTCCAGTGGTACCATAACAACATCTAAAAAATCTTCAGGCCATATGCCAGTATCATATACTTGGTTAAAAAATTTTGTTAGTTGCTTAACTGCTTTCGACCCCAAAACCTTAAGAACGTCCACTGGTATATCATCACTCCCAACAGCCTTCCTTCTTTTCATGTCATCAATTGCTCTTTTAACTTCAGACTCGAGAATACTTGGTCCTAGCTGATCTTTTTCCACATCATTTAATTCAATATTTCTTGGCTTTCCTTCTTTGTCATACAGCACCTCGATGTATTCTTTCCAAACATTCTTTACATTGTCTGGCTCCGAGACTATTTTACCACTTTTGTTCATGATTCCTTTACGTCCTATCTTTCTTTCCTTTTTCTTGAATAGTTCCCTTGCTTTGCTATGCATGAGGTCTGTTCTACAAATTGTTTCACACTCGACAATCTCCTCGCATTTCTCATTTATCCACTGTTCTCTGGCTTTATCTGTTTCCCTTCTTAAAGCATTATTTAACTCCTTGTATTTTCTTTGGCCTTCTTCAGTGTTTATGTTCTTCCACTTTCTCCGCTCTTCCATTTTTTGCAGCATGGCTGCTGTGATCCAGGGTTTTTTGATTCTTTCACCCGTTACCTTTCCTACCTTCTTTTCCATTACATCTTTAATGTTGCAATGGATGTATCTCCACTCCTCATCTACATTCTTCCTATTTTCTTCAGCTCTCTCCCCCAACCTTTCCTCCAGCTCTATCATGATAGCCTCCTTGTTTTTAAGGAGTTCCTCTAAGTTCCATTTCTTCTTAACTCTTATGTTTCTCTTAATGCTCTTCAGTCTACATTGTGTATTTGCCACCAAAAGGTTGTGGTCGGAATCGATATCTGCCCCTGGTAGTGTTTTCACATTTTTAATGCTATTTCTAAATCTTTCATTGACTAGTATGTAATCTATCTGGTATCGTCTCTGGTCTCCTGGGCTTCTCCATGTGTGAAGTCTCTGCTGGTGATGCTTAAACCATGTATTAGTTACAATTAATCTATTTCTATGGCAGAATTCCACAAGTTTATCCCCTCTTTCATTTCTCTTCCCTAGTCCATATTTTCCCACTATGTTATCTTCCTGTCCCTCTCCGACTACACTGTTCCAGTCTCCCATTACTATGGTGTTGACCCTTCCTTTTCCCTCATCCTCCAATATCTCCATAATCTGTTCATACATTTCATCTACTTCGTCGTCGCCAGCATTAGTCGTTGGCATATTCACTTGAATTATAAGCATATCCACTGGCTCCATCTGGAGTTTTACGGCTATTAATCTGTCATTAACTGTCACTACCTTACTAATTCTTTCAGCTATCTCTTTTCTCATTATAATCCCCACTCCCCTTTCCTTTTTCTCCCCTCCCGAGTAAAGAATCTTAAATTCGTCTGAATTTATCTCGCCTTCTCCTTCCCACTGAACTTCACTAAGACCTACTATACCTACATAATTCCTTCTCATTTACCTTTTTAAGTTCTCTAGTTTACCCTCTGAATTCATAGTCCTAACATTCCATTTGCCTATTCTTAATTTATCACCACTTTCTTTCCTATTAATGTTACATTTCCTCTGTGCATCCCCTAGGGTAGTCCCCACCCGGAGATCCGATTGGGGGACTATTTCACCTCCGGAATATTTTACCCCAGAGAGATCCATAGAGGTATTTGCAGCTTTTCAGCCTATCATGGGATATATAATGAGGTAGTTTCCCCTTGCTTTCCTCATCGCAGTTTCACAGAGTGATTACCCATCTGTAGCTGTTCAGATCCACATGATCACCACCTACAGAGGTACTGTGCAAGGTGCTGCCCTTGCACAGGGGGATGTAAAACCCCCAAGACTGCTCCTTAGTCTGACTCTTCCCCTCAGACCTTTCCGGCTTGAATGGTCCTGCCAGGAGAATTATCTCCCGCCGGCATAGCTCTTTGGTTCATAAGAGTACACAAACCCTCCCACCTCTGTAAGGTTATGCAGTCCTTAGGGAGGGCACATTATATTATGCATACCTATAGAATGACCTAATATATTGTACA
This sequence comes from Tanypteryx hageni, assembly GCA_028673005.1. NCBI lineage: Eukaryota > Metazoa > Arthropoda > Insecta > Odonata > Petaluridae > Tanypteryx > Tanypteryx hageni. Next base: position 3,154,044 of record CM054120.1, read on the forward strand.
CGAATCCGCTTTACACCGTCCTTTTCAATGGCGCATATACCACACAAAGCGAGGGATAGAAATAATCTAATAATATACATATAATACTACACACATTTATTAAGACCTACAAAATACAATCATGAATGTTACTTGCATATATCAATTCAAATTGTCTTTCTTGATCATTAAATTTTATAATTTCTTCTTCATAAAAGGAAACCTTACTTTTCTAAGTCATTATGTAACTGGAATTCAGAAGAACCAATATTTACATAAGGTGCGAGCTAAAAGTTACCGGACTGCCCGCTAGGAGCGTGAACGGCGACCAGTACAGCTTTGTGCCGCTAGATTCTATTGTATTGCTTCATTATGAGTTAGTCTGACGAGTTTCGCCATTATACCATGCTACGTTGTTGTGTAATTGCATTTTACGTGTGTGTGCGTTTAGTGCGTTCTGCAATTTTCGGAGATTAGTAAGATGGCTGACATGAAAGAGCAAAGAGTTTGTATCGTTTTGTTTTAAACTCGAAAATATAGCTGCAGAGACTCATGAATTGCTGAAGGCAGCTTTTGGCGATGACGCCATGGGAATGGCACTGACATTCAGTGGTTTTCCAGATTCAAAAGTGGAGAAACGTCGGTTGACGATTCGGTGCGTTCTGGCCGTTCATTGTCGAGTCGGACTGACGAAAACGTAGAAAATGTGCGTGAACTTACCCACGAAGACCGACAACGTACCATTTATGCTGTTGCTAGTATGTTAGGCTAATTATACGGAACATGTCGGCGCATCTAAACTGAAGATTTGAACATGCGGCGGATCTCTGCGAAGTTTGTGCCTCGTCTTCTCACCGACGAGCAGAAAGAAAATCGTTTGTCTGTGTGCCTTGACCTGCTGGATCATGCCAGCAAGTACAAAAGCTTCCTTTCCAAGGTCATACCGGGAAACGATGTGCCGGGACCTGCTAGATCATGCCAGAAAGGACAAAAGCTTCCTTTCCAAGGGCATACCGGGAAACGAAAGCTAGGTTCATGGAAGCAAAACAACAGTCGTCCCAGTAGAAAATTTCATCTTCCCCACTTCCGAAAGAGCGAGGCAGGTCAGGTCCAATGCCAAGAGCATGTAGGTTCTATTTTTTGAGAGTGAGGAAATTTTTCAACAAGAATTCGTTCCTATAGGACAAAACTGTCAATCAACAGTTCTATTTGGGAATCCTTGGGCGTTTCAGGGAAGATGTTTGGAGAAAACGTCCGAAAAAATTGCGCAACCTGGAATGGTTGCTGCGCCAGCGCAAACAGCTTTCTCTGTCCAGCTTTTTTGACCAATAACAACGTTGCCGTAGTTCCCCATCCTCCGTACTCCCATGAACCTGCCCTCTGCGACTTCTTTTTGTTCTCCAAGATGAACTTGCAGCTCAAAGGACGGAGATTTGAGGACAAAACAAAATCGCAGGCGGCGTTGAACGCGATCTCAAAACAATAGTTCTAGCGTAGCTTCCAGCAGTGGGAGAATCGCTGGACTAGGTGTATAAACTCCGAAGGGGACTAATTTGAAGGGAATTACACCGATCTGTGACTAAGATAAGCCTACACTTTGTTATTGAACCATTCAGGAAACATTTGGTTTGCATCTTACAATTAATGTGATTCACCTTCCGTCTCAACATGGTCAATAGCTGATAGCCGCACACCCTGGCTACATTTCTCGCTAGCTTAAGGGTTGTTCTCTCGCCTTCTACACCGCTTCTTCCTTTTCCATGAGTTAGCGATGTTAGCTGTAAAGGTACGTCCAGACGATGCCCCTTTTCGTGCTTGAATAGCATGTAATGTGGAGTAAAAACGCATTCAACGAATTGAAAGATGCACGAGCAACATAGTGCATGTGCGTATAGTGTCCACTCGTTGCCTCAAATTTCCAGTTACGTTTGAGATGTCGGTGGATCTACTTGTTTGTGCGGGGGTCTGTACCGAGTATTTAATTATTAAACGAAGGCAGAAGAAAAAGAATCAGAAACATTGTGGATGAAGGGGCATTTTAAATGGAACAAAAATATATTGTTGCTAGATTTACTAGATGATTGTGATTCTTAAGTAATTTCACCAAAAGATTTTCATCTGCTATTGGAAATGATTCGACCATTGATCATCAAAAAGGGCACAATTATGCTAGAAGCCATACCTGCCGACATTAACACTTGGTTATCTGCCAACAGGAGACTCGCACACAAGCTGAAGTTACCTGTTTAAGGCATCAAAACATAGTATTTCAGACATTCCTGAAGTTGTTAAAAGTATAACCAAAGTATTGAAGGATTATATAAAGGTACCTATATATCTATATAAAAATAATTTAGATTTAGATTATGTATTTATTTTAAAAATGAAACAATTTGTGCCAAAATCAATTTTTAAATTATTTTTATATATAGAAGATATTTAATTTTTGGAAACAAAAAATCAGTTACATATGAATCTAATGCTTCACGGTCAGAATAATGTATTGGTGTGAATTGTGATGATGGTCTAACTCAGCTGCCCGCAACCTTTTCAATGTAGTTAGCACCAAGTTACATTCTTGAGCACGCAACGAGTACCACTATACTTGTGTAAAAGTAGGAATGATCGGAAATAATAACAAATTAACATCAAAATAATTGATAGGGTCCTTTCGTACATTTAGAAAAAAATAGACGAACAAATCGAATTGATGGTGCTAAGAAAGAGGAGTTTTAGCATCGTAGAGATGCATGGCAAGACTACCAAAGAATACCGCGGTGCTCGCGAGTACCAGGTTTCGGATCCCTGGTCTAATTGGAGGTGGTTCAGTGGTAGGTGTAGTCTAAAGGTAATCTGAAGTAGCTGCTGCAGATGACGAACCAGATGAAAATAAATTCCCCTCATCATCACCGGATATTTCCAGTTAAAATAATATATTACTTATTGGATTTTGAGCAATAGCTTGCAATCGGGCAGTGCGAAGTTTCTTATTTTTATGAGTGACCAAATCCTCAAAAATATAATATTCATCTACATTTTTCATATTATGACCGACGGTTTTCATGAATTTGAAGGTCTCATCTTCTCTTTTGCCAGAAGCAGGAAGCTCCCATTGCCACTTTTATCTTTAAAGTCTTCTGACATTCTTTTCAAAAGTAAGATCTAATGCATTTCATTTTATTTTTCCATATTCTGCACTAACTTCCTGCAGTGCGTCTTCCCGAGGTTGTTCATTGCGGTAGCCTTTCATGTCAGGTTTCCAAAGTACATCGAACGATATATGGTTCTCAATGAAATTTAAAGTCACTTTTTCACTAACGAGCGACATTTTGACAAAAAAATCGAGCGACAACAAAAAAAGTGCTCACTTTTGCCAAACGCATGTGTACCGCATGAAACGAAGTTGATGTTGCGAACGACGCACGAGACACCCACTTCAGGTGGGAAGGCTTGCGTTGCTGCATGCGCTGCTAGTTTCAACAAAATAGCGCATGTGCTTGATGTACCCGCTACGTGCATTGCCGCATGCGTTGTCTGCATGCGCAGAAATGCTCGAAAAAATGCATGGTCTGGAAATACCTTAAGAATGACAACTTGCATCTTCTCTTGTCATCTTATTCTCTCGCATTTCACTCATGGCGATTCAACACATCCCATCTCCTTCTTTGTGTTTCAGTTTCCGTTCTATACTTATTAATTTGATAATGATAAACATTTGTTCCTTCATTTATCGCGAAGGCATGCGGCGTATTACCCGCTTACCCAGACGGTACGTCCCTGTTCGCCAGGCAGCTAGTAATGTAGGGTCATTTTAAAAGTTTTTAGATACATAATAACTAAAGTGACTATCGAAGAAATGTGTGTTAAATTTTCTCAAATACTCTCCACTATACACTATACAACGTTCCATTCTTTTAAACCACGATTTAAATGCAAAAAGCCAGTCTTTTCGAGGGATGATATTTAACATTGAAATGTACACGTTGATAGCATCTTCTGGTCTAATGAAATGTTGTCCATAGATGCCTTCTTTGGCTTTTGGGAGCAGGAAGTTGTAACATGATACAAGGTCTGGACTATAGGGTGAATGTTTCAACAATTGGAAATGCGACTTTTCCAGAAACGTGGCAGATCGTGCGGCCATGTGCACTGGAGGATTGTAGTGTAGCTAGCTGCAGGATGCTTGGCAAACCAGACTTTGGATGCTTTTCTTCGACAGTTTTAAAAATTTCTGGTAGAGAGATGGTGCTGTACCAATTGACTAAAACCATTTGACTGCTTTCCAGAAAAATAATGACAATGTGACCACTAGCAGAAAAAAAGTAGAAATAATTTTCTTGCCAACACTTCGCGCTTGTTTGATTTTCATCGGTACATGTTCTCCTGGAAAGATCCAAACTTAGAATGCCGTTAGGTTTCTGGATCAAACTGCTTGATCCAAGTATTTTTTATTTTTTTATTTAGTTAGTTAACATTGCAAGAAGTCCATAAGCCTGGTGGCAAAAAAATAATATAAAATACTTAATAGAATATCACACATAATATACACACACTCGTACATCACACAGAATATTAAAACAATTCGTATCCGATGAGCACATAAAGTAAACACAATCATCCATGTCCCCCAGTGAAGATGTTAAGAGAACGTCTTTAATTACATTAAACAATTTTTTATCATTTTACTGCATAATTTCACTCAACATTCTTTTTACTCATCGGTAAGTAAACGAGGCAACCTAGGGCTTCACACTTTCCTTACGCCTCAGTAGTAAGGCAAAATTTTTAAAAATGCTCCCGATCCTATACTTAAAGTAGCCTCCATTATTCCATAGTTGCAAGAGTGGTCATCCCTTAACATACACTCTACACGTGACGAATGTACGTCCGTCACAGAAGTAGCAGATCATCCTGAATGAGTCTCGATGTTTAAAGAATCTCTAACTCTGCGGAATTCTGAAAACCAACTAAGCACTGTGGCTCAAGAAGGAGAATCATCCTCGTGTACAACATTTTGCTTTAAAAGGCACTGAGTCTTTTTTAAAAAGCATTTTAAAGAAAAAATCATAGCTCGAAATTTTTCTCTGTTGAGCTCCATTGCTACTAACTAAGACCGAGAGAAGAAATGAGTTCATAAAAAACGGTCTAACTTCTGAAAAACGCATCGTAGCCAGTTGAAACTTGCACAACGTACTTATAGATATATACGATGCAATATGCATATAGATAATTAATGAAACTCAAATAAATTCCTCGGGTCTCTAAACTTTCAGTGTGACATTAGTTACCATATTTCAAAGCCTATAAGACATTATTTTCTTCGAAAAACGATTTCGAAATCGACCTGCTTCTTATAGGCTGTGGGTGTCATATTATAAAAATAATATGATACACTGAAGACACCGATACATGCAGAATTCTTTTAATATGAGGGAAAAATAAGAAGGAATCTCTAACCCAAAACCCAAAATTGTTTAATAAAACTAACGAAAAGTATTTCAGTTACAAAATAACTATTCTCGTGGTAAAGAATAGAAGATGATCGCATTGTAACAGAGATGCGTATTGGTAGTTTCATGTAGCAATGTTTATATTGGCTTAGCAGCCTATAGACTTAACTAATACATTTTCATCCATGAATCTTATAGTGCGTTTCAAATGACTTAGAGGTTTAGAGAGAGAGAGAGAGAGAAAGCTTCCAAAAGCGTGACCTTTAGGGGACCAATAAGAATGAAGGATGTGGGGCCTTCGCGGACGAAAACTCAATCTCTCTCAGATCTTTCCCGTGGAAACATCTAGTCCGTGAGTGCTATGTTGCCAAGTGCTTACGTCTCTGAAGTTAACGAATTCCCTTTGCCTAACGAGCCCTACGCAAGGTGCATTCCAGTGTAGTTGATACGGCAACACCGATTTTGAATTGTTTGGCCAGAAGACATTGCCCCACCCCCTAGCAGCGGAGATATACGAAGGGTCCCAAGTATAAACGAAATGTCTGTCGAATGTCATTTGAAACGCACTATAAATGTAACTTATAGTAAGTATTGTATCTTAGGGGGACTGCATCCTTTTCCCGCCTGGTTATTTTTCCTAATGGCTGCAAATCGTAAATGTGGGTTTCGTTGGTACGAGTTACTCATTTTATGACGCACTAATGTCCGTTTGTGCTTTTGGTGTAAAAGTGGAGATTAATGATAAAACGCAAGTATTTAAGACTGTAGCAGCAATGCAAATCCGATGATTGAATTTTTACAAAGAAAATGCTGAAATATATATCTTTGAGATACCTAGCGAACTATAAACGTAGTATCTAGTATGTAGCGCTGTGAATGAATCGTACATGTGTAATATATTTCATTCTTTTTAACAATTCAGTGCTGTGTAAAATGTTTTATTTATTTAATGATGGGGTGAAATAACTGCCCTTCTACTAGCCGGGAAATGAAAAGAAAACGAGTGATACTAATATTATCACAAAAAGGCGATATTTATAATAAGTTAGACTGTGGTGATAGTTTCAATGCTATAACATCGGAATTTAATATCTGATTTTCTATAATACAAGTAATCAGTATTCTTTACGTTTCAGAGCATATCAGTAAATAATACCTGCAAGTTAGACTTATTACAGTTTTGTTTTTTATTAGTATAGTTGGAGAAGTTTTATTGCATTAAAAAACTAAGAAATGTAATGTAATAAGTGTAAAAGTATTTCAACCAGGGCATCGAATCGAAATTTTTTTAGCTCCGGTTTCCGTTCCGGCTCTCACAAAACAAATTTTCGGTTCGGTTCCGGTTTCGCTCTAACAACCACCATTGAAGCCGTTCGAACCGGTTTTATCGCTCCGATTGAATTTTTTGGGAACATTTCAAGAGAAATACAAAATAATCTTTATTAATTAATGTTGTTCTTAATTAAACCAAAATACGTCTTCACTATCGCAAATCAATAAGACATAAATAGATATCCACACGTAACATCGCGCAAGCGCCCCCTCCCACCATGTAACGAACAGTAAATCATTGTGTGAATTCCCTTCTTAGTTTTCGTTATTCAATTTGTAAACGGATCCTTTTATACGACTCCGTCTAATACTGCTCTATAGGAATTTAATTTTTTTACTTTTTATCGCGTTTAGCTATTAAAAATGTTATTTATTTTTTGTATTTAATTTGATGTAAAACCGTTATTATTCTTCAAAAGTCAATATTTATTTGATTTTACAATTCCAATATTACAGATTTAAATATAAACAGGTACTCTCATTATCATAATAAATTTACTCCAACAGTACTTATGCACGTACTTGAAAAGGTACAATAATATTAATTCACATTTGAGTGTAGAATGTAAATCATAGAGTTGTTCAAAGAAGAGCTACTTAACTGTTTCTTAAATACAATAATGTACATGTTAATATTACAAATACCATACAATATATAATTACATATTTTTTTTTAAGGCGGCAAATATGTACACACAGTAAAATTTAACAGATCTAAGAATACCTCAAAAGCACGACTGCGGAGAGATCCTTCATGGATAGTTTTAGAGAAAGACTACCGGAATATTAGGGTTCATTGCATATGGAGAAGGGATGAAAGTTTATGAAGACAATAACCTTCAACTTCATGCAAAATCCAAGTTACGAATCGTGAAACATTTTTACCAGGAACTCTCAACGAGGTAGGCACAGGGGAAGGGTACCAAGACGATTAGAGGCTGTCTTCAAAGTACCACTAAGTTCCTCTGCAATAGCCTCGTTTAACAGAGTTCTGGGAAACATCAGCAGGACGTATCCTTGACCATCTCTCTATGTATTGAGATGCCCATTGAAAATCTTACCACTGAACCGACAGATATTATCACAAATATACATATCTCCAAAGGCTTAGGAGCATGTATTCTAAAGAAAACCATTAGCCTTTGCCTTATTCGGTGTTGAAAAGTGAGACTTTCAAAAATGACTCATATTAAAGGCTGGTTCACACTGAAGGGACGGTCGCGGTTAGGGCATTTTACACCAAAATATAAAAATTCTATTGTCAATGGGGTTTCTATAGAGAAGTCCCAAAGGCGTTCACACTTGTAGGGGAGGACACGGTTAGGCCTCGGTACGAACCTCTTGGGTCGCTCGAGGAGGCAACTTTTGTCTCAAGCCTCATCGGTTACCGCGACTGAGGCCTAGCCTACAAGTGTAAATTAGAGGCTGTCTTTAATGTACCACTAAGTTCCTCTCCAATAGCCTCGTTTAACAGGGTTCTGGGAAACCTCAGCAGGACGTATCCTTGACCATCTCTCTATGTATTGAGATGCCCATGGAAAATCTTACCACTGAACCGACAGATATTATCACAAATATAGATCTCTCCAAAGGCTTAGGAGCATGCATTCACAAGAGACCTATTAGCATTTGACTTATTCGGTGTTTAAAAGTGAGCCTTTCAAAAGAGGCTCATAATCAAGCAAAAGTAAAAACGCTTCTTTCGCTCCCACTTTTTATGCAAACCAAAAAAATGGAACGAAATAAATAACGGTTTTCGGTTTCGGTTCGGGTTGTTTCACTTCAGCTAAAATAACTGTTTTTTTCTGTTTTCGGTTCGGTTCCGGTTCGATTCCCTGCCTTCAACCTCTATGGTCTAGGACATTCCGGATAAAAGGACTTTCGCTGTACCTCCACCAAATCTGTATACCACATATTCTACCTGGTAGCGGTGTACAAAAAACTATGTATTCATGCGCTGGCTTTATTTAAGACCATCACCAAATTCACAGGCAAACATTCTGAACTAATTATATTATACATTGTTGTGAAGGCTTCCGCGATGTTCCCTTATGTCACCCATATCTTCTTTCGGGTTACAACCGCTGGGTAGTCTTTTTCTGACGACAGTTTCGCTGCCATTCCAGGTATCATCTTCAAGTCGAAGTGAAGTGATGATTTTTTTCTGTCCCTATATATACATATATTGCCTCCGGTTGGTTGTGGGGCGCTGTGATTGGATGGCTGGCCATCCAATCGGTTGGTGGAGAGGAATAGTCTTTTCCCTATTGAAATTTTCCGAGTGTTTGATGATCTCTAACGTCTCACGGATTAATCTGTGATGGTACCATCTCTCCATGGCTGTAATTTTGGCGTCCTCAACGTTAATTTTATGTCCCGGCTCGGACCAAGCATGATCGGCAACTGCCGAAAGACGGAATTGTTTATTATCGGAGGCACTATATATAGGGACAGAAAATATCTGCACGCCACTTCGACCTGAAGATGCCACCTGGAATGGCAGTGAATGGTTGCCAGAAAAAGGCTACGCACGCGGTTGAAACCCGAAAGAAGATAGGAGTCACATATTATATATTATTTGAATAAAATTAAAAATGTTTGGTTTTGATAAATCTGCGTTAAAAAATTATTTTTACCTGTAGAATGACACCACATTTTTACAACTGATTTTTGCGTATACAGTTATTAAATTAACAATGTTCGGTAATTTTGTTAAAATAGTCGGTTGTGTTTGTGAAATCTGCTATAACTTCATTCAAATAATCGGTAATTGGGTTCGAAAAAAGTGGTAAACATAGGTCCAAAACGATTCAGGATCCTCCTTTAAACAATCGCTAAGAACATTTTCTTTTAAATCTCTAAGCTCCTTAAGCATGGATAGTCTTGCTTTATAGCACGTCTCCGTGTATTGTTTCTTAATCGCCTCTCTTTGCTCAAGCGTGACCTTTGGTTATATATTAATTAGTGATATTTTTGCTGACGTTTGAGATCAGTCCTAAACTTTTGATTGTGCCAACTAGGATCCTTAGCGTCACGTTTAGTTTTTGTGGTATGTGCATATCAATCTCATCACAAATAAAACCTAAAGACTCGTTGCGATACTTCGACGCTTCAAGTAATCATTCAGTCGCAAAAATGCGAATATTCAATATGCTAGTAAGGCTTAAAATTGGAGGAAATGGTTCTAGCTAATAGATATTACCTTCTACATGGTTTCACCTGTTCGCAATTCTAACTTGAGCGTATACAGCTTTGTATCCGCTTACTTCTTCGACAAAGACTCTCTCCGTGCTCTGGGGTATTTGTGGCAAGAAGATCTAAGGTATTATTCGAACGCATTGGACTATTAACATATTGTAACTATGATTGTTTCGCAAAAGTCTCGAGTAAAGCTTAGAGCGACTCAATATTTCTGTTCACTTGTGTCGCCACGCAATTACTCAAATTCTGAGAGATACATGAACCCAACAAAATAACGATGTGTTATAAGATAAATTAACTTACATATTCCGGATAAATTAAAATCAAGTAAAAAGCGTTGATTCTTCTGAAAAAGACGGCTGCTACTACTCTAAAGCTACTGCTGCTATGGTCGCCCATAGGTCTGCAGGGCCTCCCTGGAGGGAGTTAAAAGCACGTCTGTCCTCCTCGACAGCAAGGTACAGAAAACCTCTTACCTTATTGTCTCTCTCCCTTCTGTAAACGGTAAGGCCTCCCGAAAAAATTTCCCTATTGTCGATATCCACTCTTTACCAAGATGGTGGTTACTACCCCTACATCAGGTACATTTCAAAAAGTGAGCTAAATTCAAACATTTTGTTTGCTATGCTTCCACAGTTCACCGGCAGATATCTCACAGGGGTCCCGTGAAAGACACTACTTTTTCTGAAAAAACAGAGGAAAAATTCTGCCTTGACCGGAAATCGAAACCGAGTCTTCCACGTGCCGAGCGGATATTACACCTACACTTTAAATTGTGTTTACTTGGCCAACTCACCTTTGGGATGTTTTCTTTAGGCGTTCCTCGTATAGTATATTTCTTGAGCAAGTCTGGTCAGTCTGCCTCCGTAGACTAGTAGGATACCCACCCGGCAAGTGGAAGAATGTAGTTATATTCACTATCAAAGCAAAATTTTGCTCCAGCTTTTTTAGAATATCTTCCTGCCCATCATATGCCTGTCTGCATAGAATTTACACCAATACTTTCATTTAAGACTACTTCTCTTCTATCAACATATAAGCTTTTTATGTGTTCAGTTCTCATTCCGAAAACGTAACTTTCCTGCAAAACGAATCATCGAATCTCCTAGAGTAGCACTAGGCTTTCCTTTATAACTTAAACAACTCTCTTCTGATTTCTTTTCCCTGTGATTCTTCTTGATTCCCTTCCACCCTTAACCCTAGAATAGTTGTGCCTATTAGACCAACGATTTTGGTTGCGCCGGGTTACCGTGATCGGAAAATGAAAACCCAAATTTCCCAAAGAATATCCTCTGATTTTTAATTTTATTCGTCAAGGCTTATAATCTCGTCCTGTTAGTCTTATGTTAAATGCCGAAAATATTAATTTGATGATTTAAAAAATATAAAATCGAACTGAAAACAGTGCGGTAAATTTAAATTTAAATAATCCTATAATTAATTTCACTTTCGTTCAACTGAGCGAATGAAATTACCGTCAGATAACTTATCATCTCAATTACGTCCCTCTCAAGCCGAAATACTTATGTATGCAGATGACTGCAAAATATTTAGGCAAATTCACTCCGCTGAAGACAGTTTAATACTTCAACAGGCACTCAATATCGTAACCAACTGGTGTTCGGATTCTTCTCTTCGATTAAACCCAAACAAATCCACCGTAATGACCGTAACTCTTCGCAAAAATCCTCTAGAATTTAACTACACAATTGACTCTATTTTATTACCCAGAACCATTCTTCAGAAGGACCTAGGGTTATTAATTGATAATAAGTTAAACTTCACAGCACACATAACTGCAACAAAACGCAAAGCTATGTCCCTACTAGGGTTGCCAACAGTGTCATTTTGACCCGAAGACTTCGGGTTTAGCGACATTTCTTCGGGTTTCGGGTTTGTAATAAATTTCTTCGGGTCTACAGCTACAAATTCTACAAATTGTTTTTGAGTTCGAAGAAATAATGTTTGTTTATTTATGCACCGTTCTCGGGTTAGGTACTTCTGTGCAGCTGGTTCTAAAATCTGCTATTAATTCTAAAATTTGCTATTAGTTCCGGCCTGACATAGCGTGGCGTTAAATGTCAGAACCTACCGATAATCGATTTGAATATCTGTTCAGTTTGCATGAATGCAGGTTCTACATAAAAGATAGGTGGATGTTCTTTGCTTCTGTGTAGGGAGTATTTATGGGATTTGTTTATTGATATTGAGCTTTATTTCGTAAGAAAAATTACTTTTTATATTCATTATATTTAAATATTTTAATTTATATATATTATTTGATTTACAGCACCGTGAAAATGTCCACTTCTGAAGATCAAACACCGATGAAAAAGAAAAAAATATTATTTTGCCATATTTAATAATGAATGGCTTAAACGACCGGAGTATAAAAATTAGTTAGTGAAAGAAAATGAGCACACTGGTAAATGTAAATTATGTGGTGTTACTTTTGTTGTGAGACATGACGGAGAAAAGGCTATTAAAACTCATGAAAATAGTGTTCGTCACCAACAAACTATAAGTGCACAGACAAGTAATCAATTATTAACCAAGTTTCTCGTTCAAGAAAATAGCCCAGCTCATTTAAGAACTGCAATTTCCGAGCTAACATTGGTGTACCATGCAGTGAAGCACCAGCATAGTTACAATAGCACTGACTGTGGTATGAAGTTAAACTGTACTGTTTTTCATGATTCTTCGTTGTCAAAACAATTACACTGTGGACGAACCAAAGCATCAAGTCTAACGGAAAATATTCTAGAACCAAAAGCAATTGAATTAGTTTTGTGTGACCTTCAAAAAGATGTTGAAAAGCCTTCTCTATTTCATCTGACGCGTCCAATAAAGGAAACATGAAATTATATCCGTTAATTGTCAGCTACTTTGTACCAGAACAGGGCTTCAAAAATAGAATTTTGGATTTTTATACTGATGATTTTGAATCTTCTGATGCAATAACAAATAAAATTCTAACATTTCTCAACGAACATGAATTATTAATTGACAATGTTGCTGCTTATTCAGGAGGCAATGCGGCTGTAAATTATGGACAATTCAATTCTATCAAAAATTGTGTAGTTCAAGTGCGTACATATTAAAGGCTAATTGTAATTGTCATGTGATACACAATGCAGCAAAACAGGCGTGTAAAAAATTAACTTATGATATAGAAACGTTAGTCAATAAAATTGATTCCGAATTTTCAAGTAGTACAGTGTGCAAAAGGGAGCTACAATATTGTTTTGAATTTTTTAACATGGATTATGCCCAAATGTTAAGAAATGTACCTACAAAATGGTTGAGTTTATCCAAGGCAGTAGACCGAATATTGTCATCTTGGCCTGCAATAAAGCAGTACTTTTTAAAACGGGGAAGACAATTGTGATGCCCTTATTTGTAAATTTGTAATTCGCAAGAAAATTAAATGGAAGGTGACATGACAGTGCCTTCTATTCCTGAATTATTTTTGTATTTTGTCTCACATTTTCTTAATTTTATGAGCGGTCAATTTTAATATTAGAAGAAAATGATTTTTCTTCAAAAGAATTACATGACATAATGACATCTCTAAAAGAAAATTAGAATCCCGATTAAGGGATAGTTTTTTGGAAGTAAAGTTCGAGCTTATTTAAGGCATTTTAATAAACTGCAACAAGATAAGTTTGCAGCGGAAGCTAGAGAGGTTTATATTCGTACTGTAAATTACTTAAAAAAATATTATGACTTTGAAAATAGTTGTTTTAAGTATTTGGCTGCGTTAAATATTAGGAAATATGATCTCAAATATGACGGTGTACTGAAAGTTGCAAAAATGTTAAATATAAAGATCAATGACGATCGGTTATATGACGAAATAAACATAGTTACAAAATATTTACCAGAATTAAGAAAAGTTGAAAATGGCGCAAATGAGAAAATTTGGGTTGAATTTTTTAAAAATGAGAAAAATGTCTCGGAATTAAAAGAAATTGTCTCCAAAGTAATGAGTGTTCCTGTCAGTAATGCGTTTATAGAACGTGTTTTTTCTATTATGGAGTCAGTATGGAGGAATGATCGTAATAAAATGCGTGTTCCTCTGGTTAAAGCTGAGCTGGCGATTAGAATTAATTTTGACATGAGCTATGAACAATTTTATTCGTATTTAAAAGCACCAGCACAAAAGGGTTTAGTGGAAAAAGCCCATAGCCAAAATAAGTATAATTTTAAGAAATAAATGATTCTTAATTTTATTTTACTTGCAGAAATTTAAAAAGTTCGTTTATTGTGATCAATAAGAATATTATAAAATTTGTTTATTGTATTGTGTATAAAATTTAAAATTGAAGTTATTTTAGTTCATAATTTTTATAACGAACCCACCTCCCTACCCCTTCAAAAATCTTATTTAGGGCCTAAACATATTTCTTCCTGACCAGAAAGGACTGAAGTTTGTAAGTACATATTGTAGTACACATACTCGTATACTTTGGTCTTAAAAATATGCCAAAATAATTAATTAATCATTTATTATATTTATGCATAACTAAATAAATAATATTTCTTTGATATTTTAAAATGTATTGATGCAATTTATCATACTAATTAATTAACAACTAGTGAGCAACTGAAAACTCGTAAAAAAGAAAAAAAGCGCATTCCTTCAAATTCTCCGGGTTGCAGACTAAAATCTTCGGGTCAAGAAGGTCTTACAGTTGGTAACCCTAGTCCCTACTAGGAATATTATACAGATTTACGGACATAAAGGATGCAGCTTCCCTTAAATTATACTTTTCCACATTAGTCTTCCCAGTTGTGAATAATGCTTCCCCTATTTGGTCTATGGCTGCAGCCTCTAATCTTTCTTCTCTTGCTTGCGTACTAAATTTCTTTGTTAGAATAGTAAATATCGTATACCCTCTCTCCGGACTTCCTCTAAGGAAGCCATCCTAACGGCCTTGTCCCTAGACCAATTTTCGGTATCTCGACAAAATCTGACCTCTCCTTATGTTATAACATTTTAAACTCTAATATAGACAGTCCAGAACTCTTGGCCTCTTTCGGTTTACGAGTACCCTCTAGAACAACACGCTCTATGGATTTACTCCACATTCCAACCACAAGGTTATCTATTGTTAGGCGCTCTCTTTTTTTCCGTCTTCCTACCATATTTAATTATCTACCTTCCCACATAGATCCGTTTATCCTTTCCTGTAAATCATTTATCAAAGGTTCTAGAGCTCATTTACCTCATTCTCACCTCTGATTTCTTTGTGTTCTATCCGCAGTGTTATTTTCCCTTTTCTCTTTCCTGTTGTATTCTTATTATTATTCTCTGTATTTTTCCTGTTTTTTATTCGCTTTTATTTATACTCATGATTGATATTTCACTCTAAAATGGCGAATGCTGTATGTGAAATTTTTAATTAAATAAATAAATAAAGTTTTTGTTACTCAATACAAATATGACAAAACTCAGGTCTCTCGCAGTTATTTCGGCCAATTCACCGATGCTTCCATAGGAAAAATATAGACGGAGAGACACCTAATTGGTATATTAGTATGGTTTTTCTAACACCATCAAAGAAATGTTGCCACGTTTTTAGTCATTCTTTGCAATACAAGATATAAAATAAAGAATAATTGATAAATTTTGAAAAATAAATTATAAAAATTCCAAAAATTTAAGTTTAACCTTACCATCTCAGTAGGACCCAATTGATCATTTTTCTAAAATAAACAGAACCAATTGCACATTTCGATTACAATTGCTTTTCTGCATAAATCAATTATCAGTGGATCACAGCTGAGGACGGCTACCTTGTAGCAAAAATACGCATATGATTTTCCAACCGTTTTGTGGCTATTGAAGTTATGTTAATTATCAATAGAAATTAGTCACTATGTATGGCAAATAATTTGTATAATAAAGGAATAAAAAATTAAATTAAATTAATTTATCAATTTATAATATATTAATTAAAATGAGCCATAAAATAGGCGATAAATAAATGAATCAATGCACGAACTTCATGATTTTTTAGTATTTGGAAGCAAGGCCTATAGTTTGCAATATCAGGTTCTACGTCAACTCATCGGAAACCATTTCCCAACCTTATTTCAGTATAAAAATTTCACTATGTGTAAATGATAATTACAAAAGTAATCACAGAGAAAAGTGCAATTATATTTAAGTCTTCGACAAAACATATTCTAATTACAATCGGCGTCTGGAAAATAACTTTCAATTGCCAACCATTTTGTTCGTCATGTTTAAAAAAAGCAAAACGTTTTCGAGTTTAAAAAATTTTATCTCATTTCTTAGCTTTACTTGCTTTTGAACTTTCAAATGAATTATAAAATTATAGGAAATGCGCATTCCAAGTCAAAACTATATAAAGTTAGTATGACATTAATTTAAAACACCACTGTAAAATGTGTTGCAAGAATGCGTACACAATATTCTAAAAAATGGAAAGAAAATATTGAAATTTTCACGTGCATAATAATAGTAATGCAACAATGATTGCAATTTTTAATCTTTTGGCGGAAAAAGTATTCATTACAAACAATTTTACATAGGCATAATAATAAAAACGATAATAATATATGAGGATATGAAAAATATGATCGCTTCCCGAGATGACTTCATGCCACGCTTTGCCTACCACTATAATACAGTTTCTGCATCTGTCCTATACTCTGCTAGCCCTGTCGGGTTTTGTGTGGCAGGGGGTGAGTATCACCATTTTAATGAAATGTTTTCCTACTGCGTTCGCAAATTCTGAGAGGAAATAGGGTATATCGGTCGGGTTTACATTAAATTTCTCTTATCTTATCTGTACCCTATATAAATAACTTTATAAATCACTAACAACATTTCTAAATTCATTATTCCTAAGTTTTGTTAGAGGCTGGTATCTAGCTCCTTCTCCTCTCGAGTGATATCCAGCTTAGCTCTTCTCTTAACGTCTCTATCGTATCGGCGTTTGACGAACTGCGCCGTCCTTTCTCCACATTTCTCCATTTTCTCTAAATTTGAGATTAAACTTCTCATATGGTTCCCATATACTGCATACATATTTAACTAAAGGTCTAACTAACGTAGAATAACTAATCTTACGCGTTTTATCGTCGCATCTATCAATAACTCCAAGGACGATTCCTAGATTTTTGCGTGCTTCTACTGCTTTGCGTCGTATATTTAACTTCCATGATAGGTCATGGCACAAGGCGATTCTTTGTTATTTCTAATATTTAAACTGTGAAATAAGTCACCCTTTTATGTAGTAACTACTGCTAATGGATTTTGTAAAAATTAAATACATTTGGAAAATGGTCGAGCGATTAGTATTAGTTAACAGTATAAGTATATGAATTAACCATTGATATTTATAATTCCTCATTTAGTCAATCATTTAAAATTTGTTTAACTCAAAATTGTAAAAGCCTCAATTTGCAGATTTGTAATTACACAAAATTAACACGACAGTGGTGACATGAATAGGTATGCTTGCATATTGAGTCACCGATCTCGGTTAACTTCACGAAATGACAATGATAAATGAATCGAGTAAAATTAATGTTTTAACTAAGACTCGGTAACAGCGTTATGCGGTGTAATTTCATATTGGACTCAAAATTCCTTTTAAGCGTGGGCTCGCTTCATTATTTTTTATTAAATACCATAAGTTGAGAGAATTACTTTTAAAAGCTTGAGAAAATTGAGGTTATATTGAGGTTTGGGCAGTGGACGCTATCTATTCTTCATGTTCTTCTTTCTCATGAACTCAGATTTTTCAACAAAACACCACCCGTATATGCAGAAAAAATCCTTTACTAAAAAGTCCATCTTACTTTTCCTAGGTTAAACTAAGAGAAAACAAACCAGCGCACAAGAACAACGGCAGTAAAGTTGCTTATTCATGGATTCGGTAATTTATATAAGATTGTATTTAAGATTTGATATTCTGTATTATTGGGATTGTACACATATATGAAAAAATCTAAATATTATCCGGATTATATATTTAAATAACTTAATATTTTAAACGGGCAATATATTATGTAATGTAAATTTCCTAATTTTATACAACACAATATCTCTTCCAAACGAAATCACTTAAAAACGTCACGGTATGTATTATTTTTAACCATGTCATTCCGACATGTAGAAATACAGACTTATAATTGCGCTGAAGTGGTATATTGATTTTAGTTATTTCTTTATTCGGCATAACTTGTTGTAACTATGAATTAAAAACCTAACTAAATAACCAACTATTATTTATTCATAAATAAAGAAAGGCGCATTGCCAAACAAATTCTAGGATGTGAAACTAAAATTCAATTAAAACTGATTATTTACTTTTAAATAATTGATAATAATACTAATTTCATGATTTATTTAAACGCTTCAGAGAGATTCGCCGTGACACATGTTTTGGTTGAAATTAATTTATATGAAATTCGTTGGAAATAAAAATAAAAATAAATTTTTGTCTCTTTTAAAAGATAACTTTTCTCCTGTTATTATTACATTGAGGTAATTCTAATAATATAAAATGTATTATTTGTAATGGTTCAGGTACTTCTGCAACAAGGAATTCATTTATTTATGATTTACAGTTTTAGTTCACAAATACATTCACGATTAATTTAATATATAAACCAAGCTCAGTTCAAGTACTGCGGTGCTAAAAAACTCAAAATATTATCCAAAATCTTATATTTCCTTCTGAGTATTTACAACCTGTGCCAGTTGTACTTTTCCTATGGATTGGATGTTTTCAGCGCACTCATTTCATTTCGCTATCATCTTTAAAAAAGGTGTTTTGCGAAATAATTACATTAGAACAAATCCATTAATAATTGCCTGGATTACCACTTTGTGGGCTCGGGTTTTGTCCACAGCCGTGGTCACCCAGGTCCTACGAAGATCTTAATTTTTATGAATCAGAATTTTAGCGGGCGTGCGTCTTTCAAATCTCTAAATATCACCCTTGGTAATTAAACTGTGATCGTGACTAAACCTCATTTTTGGAATCCCTCACTGTGGCGCGCATTAAAAGGTTAAATATACTATACTTACATGGGTGAGTGGGAGTGAAGGGGTATTCTAGAGCGTGGAGACGCGTGCTTCCAGAAGAGTGTAGTGACGGTGGACAATGGTAGCAGAACATTTCGATCGCCTCCACCTATAACAGAAAGGATCATTGACATTTAATGCATTGACAATAAATTTTCTATGTACTATTGTCACGATTCTGACAAAAACTAAAGCACGTTGTTTTTATATTGTACAGTGATCATTAACCATGTTAATTTTTGACAAATTAGAATGAATATAGTTACTAATATTTTTTCAGAATAAGGCTACAAGCGTCATTTAGTTTCTAGGTCCCTGTGTATATAAAACAGATATCCTTGTTCCATTCCTATTAAAATTTGTATCCATTCCCTCCTTAATCATTATTGTCATAATTCGTGCTTGTGATAATACATTATCTTCGAATAAACCATTTCATCTGTGATATTTTGAAGAGTATCCAATTTATTGAAGCTTTTTATCAAGTCAATGTGCAGACATCTCAAATATTCCAAAGAAATGGGGGACAATGGACATTTTAAAGAGGGAGATTAGAGTCTTCAAGTGGAGGTATTTTTCATGAATGGACTAATAAGTAACCCTTGCATGTTTTGTAAAAGGCGTTATGTGAACATAGATGTCGGCGCGCCTTAAGAAATCAAACCAGATAAATAAATAAAATATCAGGACATAAAACCATTTTAATATCAACATGCATTAATTCTCTTTCCTTTCAGTGATAAAATCATTCATACAATCTATCCTTCAAAAACAAAAATCATCAAAACATAAATCATACTTGTAGAAAACGTTACATAAGTGGATTAATCTAATAAGCTCTTGAATTTCGCATGTGTGACACTTGAGTTTGCCAGAGAATCTGTTTGGTTTTGTTTTACTTACTCTGTTCGTTTTATGCAGCGCACATGCCTTCTTTGCATGTTTTAGAAGGTCATCACTAGATCTTACTTCAGAACAATCATATTTATTGTTGACTTTGATCCTAAGAATAGCACATAAAGTTGAATTGCTCAAGTTGTCCCTATATTCTATCTGAACTATTCTCACTGAAAAGAAACACCTTTCTGTATCTCTGTAGCTTTGTGGAAAACATAATACCGCAAGCGCCAATTATGGTAGGTAAAGAAATCTATTTTCTCTGTAGGCAGTTTCAAGTAGGAGTTTGAACCAGAACTGATCTAGAGGACTCTCACCATAAAAAAATGTTAGCAACTCTCCTGAGGCTGACAGCTGGTAGTCAAAATACTTCCCCTCCTGTCGGTTATTTGGAAAATCCATTTGAGGGTACTAGAAAGCTTAATAACAGATTTTGGTTGAACTTTTTACCTGTGGTCAGGGTTTAGGGCATCGAGTGTCTTGTCGTTGAAGGGGAACTTCTTAATCATTCTCTCTGTCATTTCCTCATAGAACTGTCTGGCATCGCTGAAGAATTATCTCGCAATCTCATGTGAAATATCTGTAGTCTCTTTTAGATGTTGTCAAGCACCCATAACAATAGCCAAGTTGTCAACCACGTGCTGTTTGTTAGAGTTCTTGAAGTCGAATTTGTGACACTCGTAGCTGAGACAATTGCTGAAGTTGTAACAAATATTCCCATGAACTTTCGAAGTGACCTGTTCATATCTTCATGAAGATATTCGTCAGCCAGGAAGGCAGTGTTTAACTCTATCAGCGGCTGTCAAATGTACACCAGAAAGTGGAATGTTAGTAGTTCCAGGTGTTGATCACTCAGGTTGTTGTCACCTGCTACCCTAGACCCACGTTTCTCAGCTTTCTAATGACTGTTGAAATATGATCGTAGTGCAAAACACTGTTGTAGAGTTCTCTCCAAACATCTGTCAAGAGAAGCCATCGTGTTGGGCAGTTTTTGAGTAACTTTTCTGGGTCTGTATCTGTAAATTGGAGAAACTCTTCGTACTCTTCCTTTCTTTTTGCACTGTGTAGGAAATGGTAATATACATCGATTAACAATTCTCCGACGTTTACAGGCAGCTTCTTAAGTACGTGCGATAGGTAGGTGTTAGCCACATGATGCAAACATCCTAAGTCGTATATGTTGGCTGCTTCTCTGTAATCCAAGACAAAACTGAGTTATACTCGACAACCATCACACTTGCGTTGTCGCTTGCATAGCCTATCAAGTTTTCCCAGGGATGTTATCTGTCTAAAACACTTGTTCAAGGCAGCTGAACAGATTTTCACCATTGCTAGAATTATACACTGGCACGGACAAAAAGCCAGTCACAACTTTCCTTACATTGCTGTCCAGCACTATAAGTAATATAGCAAAACACTTCTCACTGCCACGATCATTCAATTCATCCATCATAACACTGAACTTTTTTGTCTACACATTTATGTAACTTGAGCATCACATTTTGGAACCAATTGTCTGTGTAATCATGTTTGCAATTTTCAGCCTCTGCTCCTGAACTTTCGCGCAATTTCATAGTCTAAAAACATCAGAGAAACAAATTCGGAGAAACGGTCGGCAGATTTGATAGACAAGTTATGCTCAGCTACAAATCCATCAAAGAGACCCTCAGTATGAGTCACTTTCTTGGAGAAAAAATCTTTCTCGGCTGCAAAGATTGTTGCAAGTTTGGGTGTTGAGCAAGTTATTTTGTCATGTGCGATGTGGGATGATGTATTGCAGTGTTTATCAACGTCATTTTTTCCTTCATTGAAAATTCCCAATTGCGAGTTACACACAGCATAGAAAGCATATTGTTCATCCTTTTCACTATTAAAAATGTATCCATATTTCGAAGTCCATATAGCATTAAACTTGCAAAGGAATTACTACTTTTTAATCTTAAGGGGAGTGGAGGGCACCATACAAGTATTTTGAGGTTTTGGCAAAACTGAATTTCAAACTAACTTTATTTGGATTAAATGATTGATGCCCATCCTTCAAAAACTTACTGTAATGACATGCGAAAATAATCATAAAGATATTAAGTTAAACACTCGTTGATTACCACTTCATACACTAACTAGCTTTAATTTTCTGATTACACCCTAAAAACCTCTAATCAATAAGCAAACATGATTCTCTTCTGTTAATTCGATGTGTGAAAATTTTACCAATCAATTGTAAACATCCTATTCTCGTATTTAAGGAGATTTTCCGGCGTATTCGTTACATGAATGTAATAATTTACCTGATTGACTGAAATGTCGTTCTAATTTTTCATTGCTGGAAGTCAATTCGTTCGAAGTGAAAAATAAAATTTAAACATTACTTACGGATTTTCTCTAAATTGGGACATTTGATTTCACGGTCGGGGCAATTGAGCTTTAGGTCTGTAATCGTGAGACTCAATTAAATCGTGAGACTTGGGATGTTTGAATGAAATTATTGGGAGATGCATCAGGTCAACGCCTAAAATTATACCCATTTCGCAATCATGTTGTAGTTCTTCTAAAAAACGAGAAACCTTTTTCTTGAAGCATTATCCAGAGAGTTATATGGCCACCATATATCTGACAGCCAGGAGATCTGCGGCATGTACTCTTAAAATCACGAATCACTCACAAATGTCTCATGTTCATTTCAGTCGCCCCAAAAAGCAGGTCCCTTAACGTAGATATTAAGAAGAATCAAAACTCGATAGTGTGCAACTGAAAATGACTACTTGGTCAAATAAGGCCCCTGATAATTATTCTGTAATATTTCTGTTATATACCATATTTATTCGCCAATTATTACGTCTCTATAATAAGGATACGGTTTATGTGCGAGAAAAAAATCGGAGTAACCTAAAAATGTGAGATAATCTTTAAAATATATTAGAACTTCACCTAATGGCTCTCATGATTCAATATGCAGTATGTGACAAAATAATTACATTATCACTGCAATAAGTAGAAAAGAGAAAATTATTATTATATATGACATTTATAAACAGGTCCGTTTTGCCGGTGTTCGTAGTGAAAATCTTCGGAGGCAAACAAGAAAATTTCTGTAGTCCGTCGATGTCTAGTCATCGTCTCCGCTTGGTCCAATAAGTCGATAATTCTAGCGAGATGGATATTTCAATGGTACTGCTTTCGGGTCTAATTTCGCTTTGATTTTTCGTCCAATTCCGCGTATTGCGTGCTTGGACAAAATACTGCGCAAATATTTTCCTAAAATGCCCCTTTTCTGGATTTGATCGGGCAATTTGAGATGTGACCACATTGGTTTGGGAAATTCTACAGAATCATTCTTTCGTTATGGCCAAAGCTTGCGGAAAGGCTCACTGAATAATTTATGAATCGTACTAGACCTTTAACAAATAAGAGGGGAAATGTTTATTTATAGTTTTTCTGGCCTTTGTTTTTTTTGCTGCTATTCTACCTTTTCCCTAAAACTACTCAGACTTAACGCTATATCACCTACAAACCATTAGTGAAAGTATAGGATATTTTTCCCTACTTACTTTTCTTTTTGCACAAAATAGTTTCTTTACGAACTCTCCGATGAGTTTAATCGTCTAAATTAAATTACGAACTGAGTGCCAGCATATGCGTTTTGGGTTTCTACAACATGAGGAAGAAATTTCGTTTTTTTAGGAAAATCCTATATTGCATAATGAGGATTTGTTCGGAATTTAGAAGCAAATAATAAATTGCTAAATGGCATAAAGTGCAGCTTTGGTTTAAATTATTGAAAAAAGTCAATTAAAATTAACTAAAAAAGTAAAAAAATTTCTATTAATAAGTGTTCCGCAACTTATGTGTCGTGCATGCTGCTTCTATTTACCCAAGTATTAGCGATGGATGTCGAAACCGTGAATAGCGAGGGCTTACTGTATATAGTTCTAAAATAATAAGAATTATAGAGGAAAGAGGCCCGAATTGAGACACATTTAAATCACCTTCATTCATCAGTTATTTTGGGGAGCGACTACGAAACAATTTCGCACAATAGTGCGATTGTAACTCACTAGCGGTTTTGTGTAAAGTGTGTTTAGTAGTTTTATTAGTGGAATATGGTAGATTCTGGTAGAATATGGCGGATATTAGTGGACCCTACATATTTTATTTCCTCGCTGATTTATTTATTATTTCCGCATTAATGAAACCATCAATTCTGCAGGAAAAAGGGCGTACAAAGAGATACGTTTTAGCTTTTATTAAGTTTATTTTCTGAGGTTTTTACGGAAAGAAATATTTTGCGTAACAATCTCATACGAGGAGCCCATATCCTTCAGATCGTCTGAGATGAATATTTTTATGCATGCAAGTTTCTTTGATACGTAGAGTCTTTCTGCAAATATTACTGTAAATACTTAAAATTATCAATGAACCCATTTTGAAATTTCGCTGTAGCATAAAAATACTTTATCCGGAATTGTGAATTTGTAAAAGTAAATGGCAAAAATAATCGTATAATTTAATGATCCAGTCATCATGACATTCATCGCTAATAAACACAAACTTATCAACGTAAAATAGTGCTAATAAGCGCCAAAAGCTTGCAATAATATTGTGATTGTTTCTTGGAGTTTTTACTCTTGATTGAGTGACAAATAAGCAATATTTTTCAAATCGTTAGGGGCCCAGTTTCCGATTTTGTAAACAAACCCACTGAAGGCAGGTTATGTCACTGATCTTATTTGTTGTTCAAGGTGTCACTGAAGCAAGTTTTTACAAAGTGTGAACAAAAACTGGTGAACTCTCGCTTCTCTTTTTAAGAAACCAAATAAGTGAATACAAAGAAACGATTGTGGAAATCGACGGCCTCCCACAAGAAAAAACTCTTCAAAAAAAATCATATTCTCATTTGCCAAACGCTCGTTCACTTTTCGCGATATGCCCGAAAACCACCGAGTCTACAATCATCTTCGGGATACGACCCATATAATTTGGTGAATCTAGTTATGCCCGGACAGATCACGATCTGCCCAAATTCGGGATTGTCCCGTTATATATAGTGTCTTTCTTGTGCTGACGATGGAATCATGGCGAAAGTTCTTCGATCTATGCATATATATATATATATATATATATATATATATATATATATATATATATATATATATACATATACATATATAACTTATATTTACTTGTTTTGATTACTGTTGTCTTGTTTATAACGACCTCTCCGAAGATCTTAATATAAGACTCCAGCGACTTTAGACATAGAACATCTATATCCCTACTGGGAAAAATTAAGTTGACTCAACTCAAATTCCCCAGAGAAATATTTCCTTGGAATATTTTTATTCACTAACTTAAAATATAAAGAACCCGGGTATATTTTTGACATGTTGCCGGCAAGACCATCCCAAAGAGACATGACTACGAGAGCAGATCCTGGTTACCTGTACTTTCCCAGTCACCGGATTACCACTTACCGAAAATCGTTTGTTGGCATGGGATCAAAACTTTAGAACTCCTTGCGTGGTGATATAAAATGTTCATCTTCATTGTATACTTTTAAAATGAGACTCTTTAACTACTTACTACATGATATTTAATATCCGTCCATCCCATTTTCTGTTCCCGAAATTATTCATGATATATTAGTACTGCCAAGTCATTATATCAAACTCTTTGGACTTGGATATTTTGCCCTCATAAATCGATCCAAATATTATATAATGTACTCATATGCTATCTTTACTATTTATTTATATGTAAAAATGTGTAATTTTTCTGTATTTTCATATATATATATATATGTTATAATTTGATTTGTTTCCGCACTCTGTACTGAGATGCGAGTATACGCCAATTATATACCGCACTTCTTACTATGTTTAATGGAACCTAGTCCCAGAACAATATGTTTAATTCATTCATTCATTCTCTCTCTCAGAAAGCGCACTTGGAGGCGTGTAGGCCTATATGTGGATATATTAGTAACACTCGTCATCGAAGTATTCGGTAAATCCTGTCTTGCATCCTTTCGGACCGTAATTCAGCGACCGTGAATCCATTTATCTCAATTCCCCCGCTTCAAATCCATAGGGAGCGTGGAGCTAAAGAGAGCCGCCATTTGCTCGATCCCCATCACTCGCAGAGCACCCACTGACGCCTCCCTCTCCCTCCCATCATTGCCGTCGAGACGCGCTTCCACAACGCGCAGCAATGTTCGGGCATCGGACGAATAGGATTGAAATACCGATTCCTTTATAAGGTTTTCGCGACGCATAGGGACCGTTCCTTTGATTTAAAGGAGCATTTTCACCGTTCCTACAAGATTTTTAGTTGCTTATTTCGAGGAATGCGTTGTTGCCGTGTGTTTCCGTTATTTTATGACTGCCTGGATTTATTCTGACTCTAAAAATTACGCTATCATTCCTAAAGCTAACTAGATTCATAGTTCTAATTAATTAATTGGAATCAGCTAGGTAACAGCTCGTTATGCCTATCGGCCATCACCGCTCCAATTATCGAAAACGATTAGGACTTGTAGATAATGATAGAACATAGTCGTAGCCGCGATGTATAAAATAAAGAAACAGTCTGTTTTTATCTAACTATTCGTAAAGTTGAGTTTAAAAATTCTTGAGCACTTAAATCCTGATTAAGGTTCATTAGCAGCTACATTGCATATCTTGAATTGTATTATTCAAATAAAACAAATAACCGTCAATTATATCTATAAGCATTTATGCAAGGCGTAAAATAGAGGCGGACAACCTGGGCCTGAGAAGGAACCACAATACTACAATGCACTTCACCGGAGGGCCGCAGTAACACGCAATGAGCAATTAAATTATCTTTTATACCCAATATAGCTGGTAAAGTAGTCTAAGTCACAAAGAGCAGCATATTAACTCTCAAAGAGCCGCATTCGGCTCCGGAGCCGAAAATCGACCACCTCTGACGTAAAAGATTGCAGGCATTACTTTAACGTCGTAGCATATATCTCCATCTCAACATTTTACCCAAGCTATCCATAAAAGAGAGAGAAGAATCTACTTTGGCTCCTACTAGCACCTTTTTCTGAAATAATCACCTAAATTTGCGTCTTACGGCCAAAAATAAAATTAAGCATGTTCGTGGTATAGATACATGAAAAGAAACAGACTATTTACGTTTGGAATGCAAGAAAGATTCTCCATAATGCTCTCTCAGGATTTACAGGTTTGTAATAAGAGTACAAAATAAAAATATTCGAATATCGAAAAGGTAACCATGATGGACAAACTCTCAATTTCCAGGTTTCCTTTCAATGTTCTTTCAATAAAAGGCAGTGGACATTTAACGTCAAAAGCACAGAATTACCGGAACCGGTTTTAGAACGACCTTGAATACGTATGCCGAATAATTACGTTCAGAAATGTAAGTAATAAAAAAATTTGGGGGAGAAATAGAAGAGAGGGGAGAAATAGGAGAGGGGGAGGGAGGGGAGGGATAGGAGGGTGGGGAGTAATAGGAGGGAGGGGAGGGATAGGAGGGAGGGGAGTGATAGGAGGGAGGGGAGGGATAGGAGGGAGGGGAAGAATAGGAGGGAGGTGAGGGATAAGAGGGAGGGGAGGGATAGAAGGGAGGGGAAGGATAGAAGGGAGGGGAGGGATAGGAGGGAGGGATAGGAGGGAGGGATAGGAGGGAGGGATAGGAGGGAGGGATAGGAGGGAGGGGAGGGATAGGAGGGAGGGGAAGAATAGGAGGGAGGTGAGGGATAGGAGGGAGGGGAGGGATAGAAGGGAGGGGAAGGATAGAAGGGAGGGGAGGGATAGGAGGGAGGGATAGGAGGGAGGGGAGGGATAGGAGGGAGGGGAGGGATAAGAGGGAAGCTGAAGACGAACAGGAGGGAGGGAGGAGAATAATAGGAGAGTGGAGAGGAATAGGAGGAAGGAAAGAGGAGAGGAATAGAAGTGAGGGAAGAGAGGAATAGGTGGGAGAGAGGAGCGGAATAGGAGAGATGGAGGAAGGGAATTGGAGGGGGAGAGGAGGGGAATAGAAAGGATAGGAGGAATTTGAGGGAGGTGAAGAGGTACAGGAGGGAGAGAAGAGAGGAATAGGAGGGAAGGAGGAGAGGAATAGGAAGAAAGGAAGGGAGAGAGGTATAGGAAAGAGAGAGGAGAGGAATAGGAGGGAGGAAGGAGAGGAATGGGAGGAAGGTAAGGGGGAGAGGTATAGGAAGGAGAGAGGAGAGGAATAGGAGGGAGGAAGGAGAGGAGAGGTATATGAAGGAAGGAGGAGAAGAATAGGACGGACAGAGGAAAAGAATACTAGGGATAGAGGAGAGGAATAGGAAGGAGGGGATGAATAGCGGATATCTTCGGCCGGTATTTAAAGGCGAGTATAAATTTTTTGCATTGCATTTGAAAAAACATCGCCATAATATATAATTGGGCCATTTCACGTCAAGGCACTACATTCGGTTTGATTGCATAAGTGGCCGTAGAATATTTTATTCAATAATTCTAAAACACCGGAAAATTATAATATTTCGCAATTAAAAGTAATATGATTTGTATAGGACGAAGATTGAGGTTATCGCGCACATTAAAGCAATTAATTTTTTTAATGAGCATAGTTCAAATCACTAAATAAAACCAGAGTATGGGAAGGATATGAAAATGAAGTTGTTCGCGATTACTAGCAGACATTACTATATTAAAACCGCTGAACGTTTCCACTAAAAGATGCACAAAGCATTTTATCGTGAGAGATAGACCCAATTGATGGAGACCAAAAATAAGGACTTGGCATAAAAATGTCGACTAAGAGCTGCTCATTGTTTCGCAGCGGTTAAATAGAGTGAATATGTTATGGTGCTTTTATTAATTAAATAAAATCTGAAATGATAATGAAATGTATCAAAATAGTTGTAATCCCTTGGGAGGTACTGAAGGTGACATACATTTTGAAGAAACGGACAAGGATGAAAACTTGTTTAAGTTCCAGAAGCCAACATTTTCTCTGTAATATAATTTTCATTGGTCGATTTTCTCTCATTTACCGTGAGAAATGGCAGAATTAAATATGGGATATAGCCATTGAAATATGTAAACCAAATCTTTCATAAATTTCGCTAAATTTTCAATCTTTATTTTTTTAATACTTATCAAGTATATATTTTTCTTAACCCGGCAGTGGTACGGTATTGAAAAGTAACGCAAGTGGTCCGGTTGGGTGAAACTCACCCCAAGGGAGAACCAGAGGAAAAATAGAGAAAAACTAAATGATTAAGTATTAACATTTTACTAAATATCTTATAAATGCGTAATAATGTAGGTAAATAACACGATATTATTACAAATTTCAATAATAATATATACTTTATATATTAATATTTAAAGAAATGTTAAAATATCGTAATTTAATTATGGTTTCCAGAAAAAAAAACACAAAACTTCGCTCCAAATTACATAAAGACAACTAAATAAAATCACAAGGCACTAAACTGAATCAACTTACAGGAATTGGACTCGGTCCTCTTTTTTGAACGTGCTGTCGGAAGCGGAGGCATATGCACAGTAGGGCGGATCGTTTTTCAATTTTTTTTTTAATTGAAAATGTCTGACTCGGCATGGGGTGCTTTTTGTAGCACTAAATATGAAACAAAAACATTTTTCGGTCGGACAATTTTTAGAGGCGCCCCACCGTGATCAAAGATTACACATAGCGTTTCGTGCATTTTTCGGCTCTTTTCGATCAAATTGTGCAGCTCTTCGCTTGTTTGGATTGTTTTTCAGTTGAAAACTACTCGGAACTCACCACAGGGAGGTGGCTAAACCTCGAGTTCCACCCGTGTCCACCCAACCACCCTAACATATGCGCACATTTACTGCTTATTTAGGCTTTTTCGTTTGTATTGTGCCTATGTTTCGAATTTGGGCATTTCTTTCTGTGACTTCAGTTGCGCCTGAATAAATCCATCTCGTGCAGACTGGCCATACACTGCTTTTGAGGCTTCTTTAACCAACTTTACTGTTCTCTCCACAGCCTGCGTGTGGCAGGGCATCTTGAACAGAGGCAAAGTAGGCGGATCTTTCTTGCTTGAAATGGCTTGCTAGCATTTTTAATGGAGCTGAGAGTAGGAGTATCGGTAACTGTTACCAGAGATCACGTGGGGAGTTTGGTGTAGTCCTTGGCCTTATAATACAGAGGAGGAATCCTAAACGCCCGAACTTTCTCACTCTTTTCTTGTCTTGCGCTCAGAATGCGTCTGACGGCCGTTTTTCTTACACACGTCCTTGTATCCGAAATAATTGTGAGGAGTTGGTTATCAGTGTGTCCAAAGAAAGCATTCCTTTGAATCACTGGATCGATTATCTTCCGAATATTTTCGTTGAGAAATCGCAACTCGTGGATCAGCTTCCAGCTTCCATAGGTGTTGTGAACCATTCTTGCATGGTGGGTTGCACTTGATTGCAAACCAGACAGGTGAATAAACTCGCATGACGTATTGGGTGAGCAGCTGTAAGTTTTATGATAGCTTTTCTGTGCTTACGTACAATCTAAAAATGCGATTGGATGTCGTCAACCATCTTGAAAGAGAGAGTGCTCCCGGTGACCTCCTCGACAGATCTGCGGAGCAGTAATAACAAGAAATAGCATTACACATGTCTAGTAAGTATTGCTGGGCTGTTCTCAAATCATTTATGTCAATATGCGGTGCTTCAAAATTGACAGTCTGACACTGTACAACTGGTAACTGCTCACAAGTTTCGAGTGCCTGTCTTACGGGATCTATCAGCTTTTTTAGCCATTGAGTGCCTCCGTCAAGATGGAGGAGCAGGTGATATAGTGGGAGTTCGTTGGTATGGAGTAAACAAATCAGCCACTGAAGGGGCCTGCCAAGATCTGCTTCAATGCGAGCAATAACTCCTTAATCCGGTCCTGTATTAACAGCAGTTCCGTCACTTCCGATCACACACAATTCAGGGGTGTCAATTTTATTCTCCTCTAAATGTCCTTTAAGGCTTGAATGGATATATTCACCACTGGCGGACGACGGTGTCAAATGACCGAGATAGGAAGAGCCAGGCTCCTACACAAGCAATATGTGTTCCTCTTGTTGAGTCTTCTTCTGCCATCAATATTGACTTGTACTAGGGTGTTATATTTTTTACCATCAAAGTAAAGACCTGGCAGTGGTCTTCTATCTGCAGCATCTCCCTCCCGCAAATCAAGGCGTAGTTTTTCCCATGCTCTTCCTACTTAATTTTCGAATTTACTACTTAAAATTTGTATATGTTCTACTTAGCTGTCACAAAGAGTTGGCAACCCTAACTGCACCGGACTTTAGTTTCTCTTTATGTGACACAGGACTCTCGTCAGAATTTCCAGAAACACTGCGCTTTAGTTTGGCTCTCTGTTCTTTTGGAAGTGTATGCGTCTTCTTTAGTCGATTATCCAAATGCTGCCGAAGCAGACCAAACGGTAATTCTTTCAGAAAGTGTCTTCTTTTAGTGTAACACAAATGAAATGCATGTTAAAGAACGTTTCACATAAAAAATAGTAAGAATGCTCACTTTAGTAAATGCATATTTTCTGACGCGAGTGGTCTAGTGGGGTTTAAATCACCCCAGGCACTGTTCAGACATCTGCCATTCACAACGATTTGGGCGTAACTGAGTGATCTTGCACAACTGCACTCTATATGAGTAACCTGAAAGATACATAAAAGGACAAACGCATAGCGCGTTCCAATGCAAAGTAGGAATAGGATAAATTAATCCTGGAGTGAATTTAATCCCACCGGACTACTGCCGGGTTAAGTTAGCCAACATGTTGTGTTATGGTTGCCATAAACAAAAGTCATAAGTTAGCCAGGTTGGATGAAGGTAAGATTTAAAATATACAACAAGTCCGGAAATATTGCTTCACCGTTATATTTCCGTAAAATAAATCTCCAAAACAGTATTTGCTGTAACGTATGGCTCTCAAATGGATCCAAAATTATTTATACGCATCAAGTTTCTAGTCAAAGGCGCCGAAAGCTCCGAAGAAAAATGATTCGTGAGTGCAGATTCTCTGCCTCGCCCTCCCTCCCTCCGCAAGCATCTCTATCTCCATCCGCTTTACCTCTCCCACTCCCTAATCATATCTCTCCCTCTCTCTCCCTCTCTCCTTCCTCCCCTCGCTCCCTTTCTCTCGCCCTCGCACTCTGATTCACTTAGCGGCGCACACAGAGCATATTGATCTTTCTGCTTTCTCGTTTCTCAATTACATACAAAAGATATGAATTTGGTTTATCTTCAATGCCTTTAAACACGAGTTTGTGGTATCGATTGATTCTTATTTCAGACCTTATAATAAAAATTAATTTTCTGCCCTTAATTAAACGGCAATGATAATTAAACTCAGAGCCTTAAAGTTATATTCCACTTGTGATTTTAATCCTCTTATTCGTGAGATGGCCATTTGCCTGTAATAGTGCTAAACATTCAGATTATCATTTTTCAAAAATCTTATGCTTAGAAATTATCTTGTACTAGAGCTGTAATGTGCTTTAAAATTTGTCAGTAGATGGAGCAGTTTGATTTCTTAAGAACTCATTGGTTATCTAATGTCAATAAACTGAATAGTCAAAGCATTTGGAGAGCTTAATCAATGAGTATGTATGTATTTTACTGAAGATATAGGTTTTTATTTTGTAAATTGCTCTAATTTTCGATCGTGAAAATTATGGATCGTAAATGATGGTTTCAGTGGTCAATACTTGAGTTGAATCCCTATCTCTCTGCCAAATTTTCTTTATTCCTATTTTCTACTCACTATGCGTATTGGTATTATATTATGAAACAAATATTTTGTTTGAGAATTTTTCACTAATTTACTTTAACGTTCAAAATGTACGTTATCAATTTTTTGAAATGGGAACTTTATTTGGCGACGCATTATGAAAAGGCGCATTTTCTTATTTAATAAAATTTCGAGTTGCTAACTTTAAATTCATTATAAACCTTTTAATATAATCATGTGTAAGTTATTCAGTAATTAATTATAATAGTATATTCATGCTGTTATACATGTTAGTTTTCTAATCTAAGGACTATTGTCTTATGACAACAAAATACTACATTACTAAAAAGGGACCATCCTGACTCTTCCAATTTTCAAAAAAGTCTTTTGAAGTGTTATAGATGGCAGTTAAGGCTATACATATAATGAACATTTTGTAGCTTTCTATCTATAACCATTTGCTCAGAATATTAATTTTTAAAATAGACGCCCACCGATTTCTCCAAACATTCCTTTAGCAACATAGATCACAAACAAACTGCAAATTTCAGCCTTTTTTGTCTTAATATTTACTTACTATTTTAGTTTAATTGATTGCACGGACGGACAATAAGTTATGTTGATTACGGTCATTTAGCTTTATCGCGTTCACGATGTTTCTTGTGGTACTGTAGTTTTTGTGATGATAGGGAGTGTCGAAGATGATCGTAGACAATCAATCGGCTGTGACAAAACTCATGCACAATAATCCTAAAAATTACTTCTGAAGTTGCTTCGATGACCTTCAGCGACGGTAAATAGATGCAGGAGGAGAATGCTATGAAGCACCAATAGCTTAAAAATAACTTCCATTATCTTATATAATACCAGTTCTTTAAATTGTGGGATATATCTTGTATATTTATGTGCAGGAGTACGCACACATATCAGTACCAGTGTTTCTACTATTCAAATAAAAGTCTCTGAGCCTTTTTCTAAATGCTTATTCGCTTCTTGGGAAGGATGTAAAGAGTCCTTCAGGCAATATGTTCTATTCCTTCGCAGTTATATAAATGAAGGAACATTTACCAATAACTTTTCTTTGAAATTCATCGTCTACTTTGTACCAGTGATCTTTTCTCCCGATGAAATTCAAACTTAATAACCTTTCCCAAGATCTTACCAGGTCGGGTTGGCCGTATATGCGCTACGTAAGCCTACTAGTCTGTTAACTTCCCCCTGTTTTTAAGAACACATTCTAGATTCTTTAACATTTCCATTGTTTTATCTTCCTTTATAAGACGCCCTAGTACGAATCTTGCTTCCTTTCGCTAAACCTTTTCCAGTTTCCAGTGAGATCCTTATGTTGAGGATTCCAAACTCTCCACGTATGTATATTCTTGCTCCCATCTCACCAATGTAAAATATGTTAATTTCCTTTACCCCCTAATGCTACTTTTTAGATTTTTCATTAGAAAGTGAAGTCTTCTAACGGTTCTTGAAACGATATGGTCAACCTGGAGACCTCATACTAAGTCTTTCGTCATGTGTACTCTTGCGTAGGTGCTCAATGTCGCCGCCTTGCCGTATAACACCACTTTCAATAAAATAAGAGAACCTGCTCTTCTCTCTTCCTTGAAAATGCCATGTGCTTACTTTTGTTTATGTTAATTTCCAATTAATTTTGCACTCATAAGGTATAAAAGTTTCCGAGTCATTTTTAACAAAAATCCGCAGTGATTTTAATAGAACCATGTATTATTTTTATTTATCGTGTGGTTCGCAATTAATTTTTCCATTATTTTGCAACCTACCGAGCTTAAGCTCACTGATCTATAATTTCCAAATTTGTTCTATTACCTCCTTGTAAATAATAATAATTTTCGCCTCTTTCCATTCATTGGGAATATAGTCGTTAGATATCCATCCACCAAAAGGGTGACTTGCAGGGTATCATGTACATGTAGATAATGAATAGCGTTTTGAGATACGGAAGTATCGCATCGTCTCCTATTTTCAATGCACCTTATGCTACATTATATGGTCCTTGAGATTCGTGCCAGTTAAGGCGCTTTAACTTTTTAAAATCATTTGAATGCTCTATTTCAATTTACGGCTTTCCACTGATATCCTTAATTCCTTTAAAACTGAGTCAAGCCACGTAAATACCGTACAGTTGTCTCCATTTTGAATAATATTAATTTCTCTACAATTTCCGTATTTTTAATGCACTGCTAACCCGGTTATACCACGGATTGAAAGATTGAATTCTTGCATAAACCCCACATCGTAAGGCTGTTAATGAGTTCTTGCGCTCTTTCGCAGCCACTTGCTGACTCATTCCAATTTACCTTCGGAAGGTTAATTTCTCCTGCAGTTGTGGCTCCTTTTTTTCAGTAAGCCGGTTTCGCAAACATTACAATAAAATAAAAGTGTCCTGGTTCGCTGAGGTCTCCAATTATGCCTATCAATCTATAAATACCTTTCCCGAATCTCTTTACGCACAACGTTTCGCATTTGTCTTGGACCCATGTCAAATGAAAGGCAATTACGTTCTTCTGCCTCTGCAATCGCCAAATCTTCTATTTTTCTCTCCAGTTGCTCTCTCCTTATCCCTGAGTAACAATAAACTTCTGCACTATCACTTTGGAACAATTCGTCACTAAAACTCAACAATAAATCTCCCCAAGCCCTTATATGTAGTTTCATCTCCTTCTCCGGCTTTATGCCATACGCCCTTTGGCCCTTCTTCCTCTCTTAACCCATTCCCCGCTTACACTTTAAACTTCATTAAGCCAATTCCATCTCAGCGATCGCAAATTGCATTTGCCTTTGACGATTATCTTGAGCTTAAATTGGTAGCAACATAACTTAATGGGATTGGCCAAGTTAACGCATTATATACATTCAAATCTTAATATCATGAACAAATATAAAAATATGCTCAATGACAGATAAATGTCTTTACGGTAATATTATATGGGTGCTACAGTTGATCGAAAATGGCATATGTTTCACATGCAATTTGTTCTAGGTGCATTGCAAACTATGAGGATAGATGCCTTAGAGCAGCCATGTCAAACTCGACGAGGCATAAAAGCGGCATTGAAGCGATGGATGTTATAGAAGGGCCGCATTGGAATTACAATTATTCAATGAGAACAATAATTGACAAAATAGGCTTAATTTTTGCCATTAAAACAATAATTTATAAAATGCGTTATATTATACCTGAATAACTATTTAAAAATCTCTTCTGCTTTTCAAAAGATGGAGTATTTATATAAAATGTAGAACGATTTAGTTAATACAAAACTTTGCATTCGGACCACAGTTCGACAGAGAACGGGCCGCATGCGGCCCGTGAGCCGCTAGTTTGCCATGCCTGCTTTAAACTGTTATTCTCACTAATAAGTGTTATGGTGATCGATGCCTCTAACTAACCATCTTCACAACTATGACTTCCTTCTCTTCCAGCAGTTTCAGCTTACGCACACTACAACTTCCATTGATTTTCAACCCTCTTGAAAACACTCTTATTATTCGCTTTTTGTACATTTAAAATGATGCCAAATTCTATTCTGAATGCCACTCTTTTGCTTCTTCATGTAAACTATACCCTTGAATACTACGGCAACTTCGCAATTATCTCTTGCATGCGTTTTCTTAACTATCCCTTTCACGATAGGCAGCGGTTAATAGACATGTCCACTCACCTCGGCTGCCTCTGATTTACTGATAACCGTTACATTTTTGTATCCTTTAAAACAGAAATGTGGAACTCGAAGAGGCGCCCGGACCGCATTAAAGGGATAAATATTATAGAAGGACCGCATTAAAGCGATGCATGTTAGAGAAGGGCCGCAGTTGTTTAATGAGGGCCTGAGCTAGGACGATAGACTTTAGCTAGAAGACCGGACGCCTGTTTTGTCATTAAAAACAATAATTTATAAAATGCATTCTATGTAATTTGTTAACCATGAAAAATATCGTCTCCTATTCGCTAAATTGTAGCATTTATATGAAATCCCAAAGGATTCACTCGAGACAAAAATTAGCTATCGGGTAGCAGTTAAGGCACAGAAATGGCAGCATGCGGCCCGCTGGCCGCCAGTTTTACATGTCTGCTTTAAAAGATGTAAAATCTATATAGTATAAAGCAGGGGTGGCCAAACCGCGGATCGCGAGCCACATGCGGCTCTTTTATCTTAACGTGCTGCTCATATTCACTTACACTAATGGGTGTATCAAGGCTTATCACGTCAGAATGCAATGACGCTGCGCGACTAAGACGTTTTGGGGATACTTATGGGGCATGCCTCTCTCTAATGCTTCGAATACAGGTTATGTCTACTGTCCATACATTTATGTGCGCAGAATGTGTTGCGGCTCTCGAACTTCAACAGATTATCATATGCGTCTCTGAGAATAAGCAGATTTCGTCACCCCTGGTACTATATAGTATTGTTTAGTTAAATCTAAGCTCAAGTGGAGTAATAATTTGTGTTTTTTCCCTATGCAGCCAAGAAGCCAGTTTCCCTAGCTGGGATATCGCTGCACCTGACCAAACGCTTATACACTCATTCTCTCATAAATTATTTCATTCTCCTGCTCGTTCTCTCTCATGCTCATTCAGTATTTCATCAAAATTTTAAGGCAAACATAATTATCGCTAGAATCATTCAATGAGAAAAACCGTCTTAATTAGCACTGCAAATTATTCCCTTTCTCATTATCATACCCCATTAACATACACCAAATCCACACTTTTAAAGATGGATCTCTTCTTTTATTTGAGGTAGACTTATTACTAATAACCTACGAAAAACATATTTCAATAGGTATACTTAACTAAAATTCAGAGAATGTTAGAGGAAAGACACCGAGTTAAATTATTCTTTCTTCAAAATATGACATTCTTAGAAATATTGACGGATTTACAAACTTAATAACTTCGTTGTTTTTATAAGATTTCTATTTGGATTACAAGAATTAAAATTATTTTACCTGCTGTAGTGTTGTACAAAAGGCGAAAATGCCTTAGTGTTGCAAATTAACCACAAATCGTTTTCAATCGCTGCATACCACGTACCCATAATTGCATGACCTAAGGGGTATACGTGATTACAATCCTCCGTAGGAAAAGGTGAGTGTGAACGTTAACATTCCAGAAGAGGGTAATATTCAATTTATCGTCATTAAAGTTATTTCGGCGAATTCCCTAGCGATGTAAGCGTACAACGACTAACTATTTTGTTAAAATGTTTCGCAAATATGGAATCACAAAAAAGACTGCCTTGTTGTCAGATTGTCTTGAATGAATGGGATGTCCTCTAATAAATACAAAAATATCAATAATTCTGGAAACGTTCACAGATATATGTCTAAGCAAGGCAGTCCATAGGATATTGCGAATCAGGGCAACCACTGCGCTTCCACATCACGACATTGAAAATGTAATTTTAATTTGATGATAAATTTTAAGGCGACCCCGCGCCTCTCTAAGGACGGCCCTGTGTGTAAGGATCCGGTTTCCGCTTGGAGTAGCTGAAATATGATGCTAACCAGAGACGAGTGGTTAGTACTGCTCTCCAATTGATACAAAGCTCGCAATGCTGTGTTTAACAAAAGTTTTGCTTAATGTCGCATCTTAAACGGAATTTTAACTTTAGGTTTTAACTTTAATGATGAAATTCACACTCTCACTACCGTCCTAAAGGACAACTTCATAAAGGTGAAAACGAGGAACAATTAAGGGGGATCCCAGGAAAATAATACAAATCATACGATTTATACCTCTGAGTAAGTTTTAGGCTTCGCAAATTCAATCTTTCCAATCCAAGGCCTTTCTGATCGTTCTCTGACCGTCCCCTTTTTTTAAAAATCTAACATTCCTTTTCTCTTCCAAACTCTACCTCTTTCTCTTTATCCTCCTTTCGACGACTTCTTTAAACAGAACGTTGCCTCTCAAAATTTGGCCAACAAATTTCTTCTATTTCTTATTGCTATAATTAAACACGTAACAAATCGATATTTGTGTAGCGAATTAATGACACGGGTTGAGCAAAAAAGGATATCGTGCATTCATAATTGAAAAGAAATTATGATGACTGGAAATATTGACGGTCTGCTAAAATGTTATTTTATTACAGAAGGATAAGAAATATTAAGATGATTCGGCGGCAAGGTCATTGGAGTTAAAAATGCAACTCCATTTCTAATGTTTGCTACGTAGTTCTTGCCGGGTGGACAAAACACTAACAGCTAGGAGACGACATTTAGAGCAATGGACAAATGAGTAAGATAAATAGGACTTAAAAGTAAATAAGTAATGGTTATAAAAAGTGATTTTTGTAAATTGCTTTTATTACATAAAATATTCTCTTCTTTTTCCGCAGAAAAGTACAAATCTAATGTTTACCGCTCAACTCTATCATACTTGAAAAACCTATTGCAAAACGTTTGCAACATAAATGTCCGCTTTGATAAAATAAATAGAAATGTTTCTTCTCAATCTATTTTGGCGCAAAGGGTAAGATGGCGGACTCACGATCCTAGATTATTAGGTTAAAATCGCAAAAGTGACAAACGTTTTATGAGGAAACCATGATTGGTATTTATGCTAACTCAGAGGAAGAATGAAAATATTCATACGTACATATGTATGTGTGTTACAGTTAAGTTAATATAAAAGTTATTAAAAACAGTAGTTCATACAACATCTACAATTAATTGGGTGGAATACTTGAGCAAAGTATTGGAGTAAGAACAAAATTATTATGCTCTAGTTTTACGATGGAATGATGGTCTTACGGGAAACCAGAATTTAAACTCATCGTGATTCTGTACAGATGGAGATCAGCTCTTGTTTTATTGTAAACGTAAATTAAAGAAAACAAGAATGCGAACGAAACACCAAAGGAATTTAGATCGAGAGTTTGCATTGACAAGCGAAGGAAAATTTGGGTAATTTTTACGGAAAATATTAAAAAGAAGCGTCTTTATATTAATTTCTATTGCCATACCGAACGGATTCAATAAATGGGTTATGTTTTTATATGTATTTAGAAAAGTTTCATCCCAACAATAGCCACTTTCTACAATCTCCGCATTACTTCATTTTAGCCTCGTGTTCATAATTAGTGGTAAATAATAACAGACCGATATTATTCCAGCGATGCTATATTTGCCACTCTTCTTGTAGAACAAAAAATTTCACTGTCTACAACTCCCCACAATCCTATTGCTGCCAGATTTCGGCAAAACACGTCATCAGGTGTTCACAATATCGCTTCCCGTTTAAAATAAATGTAAAACTGCGTAGCCGAATTAACGGAACGTTTGGGATGGCCCTGATGTGTCCCTTGTCTCATTATCAATCAAGCTCGATTCCCTGTCTCACACTCATTTCCTTCTTTAAACGCCATTCGTCGCTTCCCAGAGGTGCAAGATGAAACAGAGAAGAAGAGAAAAATAAGTATGGATTTTTAATTTATAAACACAGTAACTGCAGATATAGTAATGTTTATGGGCAAATAAATAAATTTCCCTTGTGATTATAATTTAGAATGTCGAATAATGATGACAGTTATTAGTAAAATCAAAATTTCATTCTTGTTAGCGGTCTGACTCAGATTCAGTCATAAGATTTGGTGAAATTACAAATAAATTAGATGACAAAATAGATAATGGGCGTTGATGAAATTGTGATAGGTGTTTATATTTACCAATGCAAAATTGGTACATTGTATTTGCGATTTTCACCGGTGTGTTTATAGTTCATTACATTATTTACGGGAAGTTCTGTTGCACGAAGCCAAAAAGATATTTCATTTGTATTATTATTAGATTCGGACATTGCGCAGTTTTGGAGTCATAGCTGAAATATTGAAGATATACTCTGAATAATTCAACATTAAATATTCAAAGTTACAAACAAAATATTTTCGACATGGAAATTTAAAGCTTTCGTTTTACTTTGCCAAATACTATAGTCCAACACCTAATTATGGGCGTGTGAACGTATCTAAGCATTGGTCAGCTAAACTACTTCTGCATGATTACAAAACTGAAACACTGGGCACGCGGCCTGTTTTCATAATAATTTAAAATTTGAAAATATACAAAATAATTGATATTTTATATTCTCTTTAAAATAAAATCATTTTTTTAAACAATGGACATTTTCCGACGGCGTACGGAGTTTAAGTAGCAAAATCAGTGACATCCATTATGTGATTCACAGTTGCTGATATTTCATACATCTACTTATTATGAACAAGCATTCCAAATGTAGTTAATTGTGCCGCTAAGTTAGAAATAACAATATGACACAGCTGTTGAAAAAATTTAAGGTCTTCATCAACTTTAGTCAATAATCTTCTTGATAGCAGAAAATCGTAATTTAAATAGCGAATCTGCCCTTACAATTCGTATAGATTGTTGTGAGAGACAATCGGAAATCATTGTTTGGAGATACGGAAAGTGATCCTCGAGTTCCGTTAAAAGACATACACTTAAGCGCTTTACAATGTTATCTGTGATTTCTGTTAAACCAATAATGGTCACTGAGGACGACTACTTTGTAAATGATATGAACAGCTGGTATTCTCACCATTTTATGGATATAAGGGCTTTATAAATGATCACCCACTCTCACATATTCACTCTTCCTTTCCAAAAACCAAGTAAATTGTTTGGAAGAAACTGAAAATATAATTCTATCTTAAACATGCATTATATATATTCTTATATGGAGTTTTATATTCATCGGTGCCATAGTCTGCCAGCTATTCTGAAAACATTTCGCAGCAGAATCATGCAAACATTTGTTACACAAAAATAACTAAAATATAGCCGATGTTATTTAACCTTATTTGGTTCGTACATTTGTGAGTTTAGCACGAATCTGATCAATAATATTTGCCTTATATGTAAGTTTATCTCGTGGTTAAACCAAATATTTACATCTACCAAACCACCATTTTAGTCCGTTATTTAATCAAATTCGATATTTTTTCACCTTTTGATAAAACGCAGCTTAGGAATCACCGCATAGATATAAGTATAAACAATCAATTAAACATGCACGGCCCGTGCATTCAACTAATTTGGGGTGTAATTGGCGCCTTTTTTGCTCGCCCGTGTATGGATATACCAGTGCTGGTCAAATGCAAAACCGTTACCGCGATCTAAATTATACGCGAAATTGGAATTTTGAATCACATACAATCCCTGAAATTCCTCTACAGGACGCAATACCGAAGCCGTCGATGTTGAAGACGTACATCGTAACTAGTAACACATATATCAGTGAATCGAGAAGCCGTTGGTCTCGTATACATATTCCAACCGCTAAACGATTTCAACATTATGTTTTATCCTCGAGGGAAAGAAACTTGAAACAGTCAAAATAAGGGCCATGCAAAAATACGAAAGCACCGAAACGGTCGAGCGAGGTCGACACCGAGAGTAATGCGAAGGAAGAGGGGGCAGAGGGGCGAAAGGTGCAGAGGGGGCGAAAGGGGGGGCAGGCGGCGGAAAGCTCTGGATGAGGAAGTAGGTTGTTGAGGTTGATGCGTCCG
Source organism: Tanypteryx hageni (assembly GCA_028673005.1). Classification (NCBI taxonomy): domain Eukaryota; kingdom Metazoa; phylum Arthropoda; class Insecta; order Odonata; family Petaluridae; genus Tanypteryx; species Tanypteryx hageni. The sequence continues at coordinate 3,196,298 of CM054120.1, forward strand.
AGCAGGGAGCGGAGGAGGCGAGGAAAAGGCAGATCCTTTGATGTGGAGCCGCCGACCTTGTGCATCCAACTCCCATTTCTCAGGCAGTCTCCACTTTCAAGGGATACGGGACGGGAGGAGAAGATGAGAAATAGAGCACGCGGAGAGAGCGATAATCACGTGGCCGCGGGGGCCGCGACTCCCCCGAGGCTCGAACCGAGGTCCTCCTCGCGACGGAGGCGCTTCTTACCTCGAGGCCGAGGTCCGCAGGAAACCGTGGTCCCTTCGGAGCGTGTGTCCGCGAAGGCAGCGCGGCGTCGGATGGCTCGCGACTGAGGCCCTCTCGGCACGCGTCCCCCTTCGCGACGTCCCCACTCCTCGGCCGCTCCGCCGCGTCGCCCGTCCCACGCCCCCGCGCGCCGACGCCCCGCACCGCTCCCGTCGCCCCTCCGACGTGCGCCCCCGTCCCCTGCGCTCATCCACGCCCCCCTATGGTACCGAGGCAGGATGGCCGGAGGCGCACGCAGGCGCGGAATGCGCGGAAAGCGAGAGAAGGAGATGGCGACGGTGCACGATGACGTAAGCGGCGAATGGGAGGGGCTTGAGGCCATTAGGGGGGCCACCGACATCAACTGCTCGAATGTCCGGCATTCCGGGAGACGGAGCAGACGAGGAGCGGGAGAGGAGAGGGGGGAAGAAGGGGAATAGTTAGGTAAATAGATAGGAGTGGTTATTGTTCTGGTTGGGGCCACATGTGTGCTCGTCTTCCTAGAGGGTCCGAACGAGTGGTCCGGGGGAGGGAAAGTGGCGGATGAGGAATGCGGCAGCGGACGGCTACTCGAGCAATCGGATCGAAAATGAGCGAAGAGTGGGATGGCGAGTGGGTTGGCGGGAAGAGGGACGGGAGAGGATTGGATGTATAATTGGGCGTGGAGCGAGCGTTAGGATATGGATTTCGCGGTGGAATTTGGATCGAGTGGTGGGATATGGATTTGGTGGCGGCGATGTGAAGATTTTGATGGGCTATCGTTTTTATAACGGGGAGCGGAGTGCATACTTTTCTATAAAACGAGCGTTTGGACGCACGGTGACTCGTTGGAGTTATAAAAAGTGTTATAGAAAGAGATAGATATTCCTTTAATGTTAAGCTCCTGCCCAAAAATCTTCTTAAACTGAACATAAAATGCGGTTATATCATAATTAAGTAATTTATATCATAGTAAGTATTTTAAAAATTATCACTTTCATCCCTGGAAAAAATAGCAAACATAATCGCAAATCTAGAGTCCATATATTATTAAGAATCGTCACTGTACATGTATCCATTGCCTTGACCATAGCTGATATCAAAGTAAGTAAGCAAGAAGTTCTGTATGTATTCTACAGATTTCTAAGTCTACTTTGAGAACCTAATACCCAAAGATTGTGATGTAAGGGCTTACGTTAAACTACTCATGTCCAATTGTGAGAAGAAATCAATTTGGCAAGAGGTGATCGAGGTTCAGAAAATTAATCAAATTTATAGAATATAATTTATTATTAATTATCAATTTACGATGAATATCGTAGTGGTAATTCATAATGTGCCGTATTTTAAAATATTATGTTGTGTTTTTCTAGGAAATTAGAACGTGCTACAGTGAACCCTTGCCGTCCATGATGGTTACGTCTCTCGAAAACATCTCGAATGGCAAGACCTTGATTAAATGAGAAATATGGGGTTAAGGACCGGAGTTAGCAGTACAGTCTTTTTTTAGCAGATCACCTTTTGTGGCAATGTGTATTTGTTCCTAAAACAGGTATATACAATATAATAAAACTACTCTGCCAGTTGCAGCGTTGCTTGCAATTTGGATGCAATGACGAAAGGAAATAGGAAAAGGGCTAAAAAAAATCGCGATATATAGAATAATTACATTGAAAAATTCACTTAAAATGAATATATAAATATGATTGACTATGAAGAATGACAAGTTTTGTTTTCATTAGTAAAAGTAAAAAGATTTAAAGGATAAACTTTAAAAATTTTATGCATAGAAGTTTCATCGGTCCATTGAAATTAATTCCAAGTCATTTAATGAATTCAAACTGTGCTTTCGAAACAACTAAATAATAAAATGAACTACTTTAAAGCAAACATTGGTTCATATATAAGTATTACCTTCATTTCGTCATTATTATAATACAATTAAAGAGAGTGTGGAGCGTGGTTATCATGACCATTTGACTTAAGTTTAGTGAAAAAGTTACAAAGTAACGAAAGTGTTCAGAATAATGGAATTATATGGGAGGTCAGCTGCAAAAGATGGCATTGTATTAATGAAACGGTTAGAGTACCAGAATTCAATAAATCCTTATTCTCTTGGTCACTTGGTCATTCTGTCCGTAACGCCCAATATCTTAGCCAATTCTACCAAATTTGGTAGGATTGCTATACTATAATTTTATAATAAAATGGTCTAATTTGTTTTTTATATTGTTTGATTACAAAACCACTTTAAACGGCCTAATTCATCTAGTATTGTATATTCTCCTAGCTATTCATATCATGCTAATACGGCAATTGAAGTAAATCCGACACGCCTACAGCTATTTTGGCAACAGACTTAGCATTATTTTACGGATTTGTAACTTACTAATAGTATTTCTGCCTAATGTCAGATGCAATCCTGGAAAATGTAAGGCCATATATTTTTGAGAAATAATTTTACATCTAGGATAATCTATGAATTAATTGGTAATCGAGCACGCTAACCAACATGCATAAAATAGGATTCACTTTGATTATTATACAGATATCAATGTGAATTTGGCGACATGGCGAGAGAGGTAGTATTGAGTGATATATATTATTAATAGGTGCATCTTAGATGGGAGGATTATATAAATCCTAAGGTATCGTAAAAATACTTCGTTCCTTAAGAGGCTACCGGAGAGGCAAAAACTTCCAGTGCTGACCGTGGCGCTACGGGCATTCACGGCTAGTATCAGAACTACGTTCAGGGCTCAAAATGCCCATCCTCTGTAAGCTACTCAAGGGTCACGACTCGACCATAACTCGACCGAGGTTTGTTTACATTTCTGCAGTAGAGTTTGGCTCGGGTTGTTTTCTTCTCTTTCCTTTGGCAGGGCGAGAAAGCTAGGGCTGCTGGGGCGGAAAGGAAAATCTTGGTGGCCAGTTCTCAGTGCCGTCTTTATGTTTTTGACAGATTGCGGTTTTCAATATAATCAAGTTCCCTTAAAAGAGAAAACAAATATGTAACGTTTACACAGTAAATTTTACTAGGTTGATTAATAAAAATGAACAGAAAAGTCGTTCATGAAAAAAGATAAACTACTACCAAATCTATGAGTAATAGAATCATAATTATACTTACGAGTGAACAAACATTGCTGATAGAAAAACAACAACACTTACAAGCAATGTTCCCTCTTAGCTGCGCGCGTGCGCGGCCGCGCACGACCATTTTCCCTCCGCGCACAAATCAGAAAATCCACCTATCCGGAAAATCCTAAATCTAACTACACCAGTTTCTCCATATCATTCATTACTGTGACAGTGCAAAAGAAAAGGTAGATGAAAGCAAACAAATATCGCAACAGATACTATAAATATTTTTAAGTCCGTTTCATTAAATATTTTTGCGCACTCGCTTACCCTCTCTACTCACGAAGATTGGTCGGCCGCGCAGAACCTTAAAAAATTAGAGGGAAAATTGCTTACAAGTATTAATTCGCAAAAAGATCTTACATCTTCCAGACTTTTTTTCTTTGGAAACATTCTATTTTTAAGTTTTGATAAACTTTTCAAAAAAATTTTGTTATAAATTACATTATATACGGAAATTATAGTACACAGTAACGGAAACTATATTTCAACATAACAAAAAAATATATTTTTTTCTTAACTTTAACACTCGTTTTTATCCCTCCCTTTCTCTTACAAGAAATACTTTACATCCATTTAGCTACAGCGTTTTCTCGTTACGATTCATATAATTTAATTCACAAAAGACGATAGAGGTAATCATTATTGGTGTACTTAAATGTATGTAAGATTAATAACAGGAAATTATGAAATTAAATCCGGATACATTTCCAAATTATGGAAAATTATACGTATTTATTAGTTAGACTCACATCTGCAGTTAACTGTTAGCCCTTTTTCTTTTCTTTCCTCGAGTTTCACGAGTCACGGCTTGAATACAAGTTTCTACTACTACTACTACTATCGTAGCAGATCAATTTTCTCGTTTCTGAACGCGGATTCTGCTGTTGATTGATTTATTCCGAAAGATAGAACGGAAATATTCTATGTAGACCAGAAGTGTTTCTGACACCCTACGGATATTATTGTTTAAAAAATTATTAATCGTCGATTTTTATTAAATTTTTCATTTCATGTCTCTTCGTGTATTTTCGATTAATTGAAATTTCTTTAACAAAATTGGGAGAAAATGAAAATTCTGGAAAATACGTTTGTTCTTATTTTTATGGAATTTTATATTTTGTAATCAGTAAAGTAATTGTTCAATAGAGATCCCAGATCATAAACAACAACAGTAACGATGCAAATAATAACAATAATTTCACAAAATGTATAAATTATTCGTGAAACAAAAACACGGAGATTTTCGCACAGCGGTCTGTCGCGCTGTCTAATTGTAAGAAAAACGTCCGAACTCAAAGAATAACCATAGGATAGTTATTTTATTAGACGCAAATGGTTGAAGGGACAAGCCACTCCAGCTACTGAAGGGTAGGAGTCAAAACCTAACAGTAAAGGAACCCTGTCATAAAACATAGGGCTGGGGTGTCTACAGCACCTCGCGCGACCACTCCCGTGTTTATTAGCCCAAAAATAGAACAGCTAGAATAAAAAAACTAAGTGTAACAAGATAAATTCTACTTACAAGACGGAAAATGAGTTGTATTTTGTTCTGTACGATCTTTTTACCCAGCTGCCGTCAGCAACTACAGGAATGAGAGGGACTCCGTCGTCATCGATATCTCCCATTTCCATAGCAAGTCGTGCCTCTTCTTTCGCCGCGTTTTCCATTTCAACTAAAGCAGTGGACAGTAAAATGTTCGCCAATTTGTGCTCGTATGTAAGTTTTGGATGACATTGAAGGAATATTCATCGCTCCGAAAACTTCCTCCAGTTGAGCATGACCACCGCCAGTGCTCAGAAACCCGGACACCGATGCTGTATTTACGTCGAGCTTTGACTGTTTTTTCTTTTCATCGGTCCATATTAATCCTTTGAATTGGCACATCTCACATTCAAAGGTGAGACAACTTCGAAGTCCTTCAATTTTTTCACCCGTTACTACCATGTCCACCAATCTGCAACCAAATGGTCCATGGTTTTCCATTGCCTGCAATTGTCGCAAAAAATATTGTAGGTCCACGATCCTTCGTCCTGTGGGATTGAATACTGTTGAGGCATCTTGTTTGGATGAAATATCTAATGTGTACGATCCACCCGATGTCGGTGAGGGGGGAGTCGTTTGGTTTTTTTCTTGAGTCGTTTCCGTTTCTATGTTCTCAAGAGTTGATACGCACGGTGTTGAGGGTTCCGAAGCGGACTCAATTCTTGACGCACGCTGACATTTGCGCCACAATTGTAGTCGCTCACCACCACGGTTTTTTCTTCTTTTATCGGTAATCCTTAGCCCGTGCTTGCGATCATGACTATCAATAATGATTGTGCAAAAGACAAATACAACGTAGAACACGATTACAATACTGTCTCAATATTCTACGGATATGAGAAAGTAAAAAAGCGAAATACGTAACTAAGACAAAACGAGATCGAATAGGGCCATCTGGAGAACAGATGATTCCTCGCTCTTCTCTAGACGGTCAAGTTAAAAGTCCTCCCCGTCTCCTAGTAGGGACTTAACCCAAGCGGGCGGGCCGTGAGAGTGACGTCAGAACTATGGTGGCGCGATCTGTCTAGAGATCCGTGAACTATGTATGTATGTATGAAGACAAACTTTATCCAGGAATCATTGAAAGCTTCATTGAGGAGGAAGTATCAATTAATGCAATGATCAAGTCTTTGAAAGCTTGAACAAAGACGAACTGTTTTATGAAAGCAAAGACATTATTGGGGGCATAAATCCCCCTCAAACATTAAACAAACGAGGATTTCCCTGAGCTACAGTTAATTGGATGATTACAAAGAGTCCTATTAACTATATGACAAATGTTATGAACCATGTGGTATATGTGGTATTTTTGTACTTTTTTCTACATATAGAAATATTTCTTTATTTTCTGCGTCTTTTTGGGCCCAAAATTGAAAATTTTCACTTCAAGCCAACACTTCATATTCTTCTGATCGTAATAGCAAAAATGTGATGGTTCTAGTTTGTTTCACCATGTATACCCAGCAATATAGCATTGGTTTTCAATGTGGAGCAAAGTTGCCTGCCAGTAAGGGTTACTTTGCCCCACTTTTCAAAATTGTATAAACATGAAGAAATTAAGATAGAATGCTAAAATCGCTTAAATATGTTCTTAGAGTGTTACGGTTTACAATGAATCACTTTTCTGAACAAGTTGCTTAGTATTTAGAGCGTTTTGTTTTGAAAAAGCTTAAATATTGGAGCTACGCCGAAAGAGGTGAAAATATGATATCTGTCATTATGATAGGCCATTGCGTAGAACCAACGGAAAAATCCGAAATTCCAAGAATTATATAATTAGGGTACTATTTTCCGACCTCATTGTTTCCTCCCTGTAAGATAAGCGTGGATGTCAGTTCAAGGCATTTTAAATTATTTAAAGCTGACATACAAACTCGCGACATAAATAGATCTATAGCTGAAAGAATGGAGTTTATTTTCCTTGAAAACCAAATTTTCAACATAAAAAACTTGTTTATAATCAGAAAAAGGGGATTTTTTTTAACTGCAAAATATCAATTACCATTTTATCAAGTCTAACGCTTTATTCTGGTTTAGGGAATTAGTCTAATATATATATATATATATATATATATATATATATATATATATATATATATATATATATATATATAGAAGAAATTTCAGGATGCCGGGAGCCCTGCAATGACCAAAAAGAGTCGAAAGTTTGTCTTGTCGGTTCCTTTATGCATGGCCAGAGCGTCATTCCGAATTGGCCGAATTTCGACACCATTATGTTCGTCTTTTCGAAGCATTCCCTTTCCTCAAATGTATCTGGACTCAAAAGTACGTGCAAATTTCCATCGCTTAGGGGATTTGCGTATAAAAATATCGAAATATTGGGCGGGACATTCTTTCATTTTTATCTCCAAAACTAAAATCGTAAATATATGATCTAAAAGACTTTTTTGCGGAAAATATTGTCCTCTAATCAAATATTTTACAAAATCTGTATCTCACAAGCTATATAAGAGTTAGGGAGAGAAAATATAGGAAGATACAAAAAAATCTTCATAGAAATTAATTCAATTAAGATACGTGATCATTTGTTTGATATTCATCAACAAATTGTTACAGAACCACATTGATATTAATATTACTGTTTCTGTTATTTAATTATTCAGTATATTTTTATTTTTGGCTGCTAATTATTAACTAAATATTCCTGTACTTGTTGCTTAAACTCAGTATTATTAACTGTAGAAGAAGATCGTTATTAGTTGATATTTCTGGATTCGTTGTGTTATGTATTCTTCAAAAGTGTTGTTCATTTTTAACGCTACTTTAAATCAACTCCATAATCTTTATTTTAAAAATTGGCAATTGATTTCAGACATTTTTGATTATCTTTAGTATTTTTTGATTCTTCAAAATCCCGTAATTATAATCAGAGTGATATTCCAAATCAATTTCGAAAGCATTCATCAAAGCAATCTTATTCTAGGTTACCTAGGCATCTTCAATCATGAACAGTTGTATAAAACTCCTTTAGCCAAAAAAATTGTAGGGTAAGCCCTATGCATTTCGCCCACTAAGTGGGCATCTTCAGGGGAGAACCTGCCTTGGCAGTGAACAAGGTTCAACTGCAGTTTTATACAACTGTTCAACTTGGAGCCAAAGTGATTACGAGCTACCATCTACTGATCTTCAATCATGATTTACAGAGAGAAATATCCTTGAGTGTTGCATATTTACTATTGTATTAAATTCAGTAAAATTCCGTTGCAACGAATGTCTCGAGGAGCGTGAATAATTTCGTTGTACTGAAATTTTGTTCTAACGAATATTTGTCAAAATTATTTCACAATGTTCATTACTTATTGAAATAACTCCCACTGTAAGTTGCTCATTCGTCTTTGATGGATGTATTTTTTTGTCCACGCCCGCTGGTTGGCACTATTATTGCAAGGAAGAGAAAGAAAATTTTTTAAGCAACGAGGCTTAGGCAATTTTTTGTTGTTAACGGCTTCATCTTTTAATTTCCTGATGAAATGCATGGAAAAAGTGCAGCCAATCGTTGCTTGGATTTTCTATATCGTCTCGACGATCATACTTAATGGAAAGTGTACGATTCGGCAGTTAGCGATAAAACATGCTTATCTCATCGGTGTGAAAAATATCATCTGAACAGTGGTAATTAATCAGCTTTTTAATTTCTCCTACACGCCATTCGTTCGCCTTATCTAGTAGAACGTCATTTACCTCCCCGCAGATTAATTTTGATGTAATTCCGTTCACATAATCTGTAGAGCCACCCAGCACCATCCTGAAGAATTCCGTGTCCAAGCAGGTTTGCTCATTCTAACGATTTTTTCCAAACGAGTAAACCACTTACGGTACTGTTTTTAGAGAGAACATTTTGTAACCATTGAAATTCCTTTCGCTTAAATGCAGGTGCCTTAATATTCGTAGTTTACCTGTCCTTGATGAGGATAAAATGAAAATGAAATGGAAAGGTAAATAAGTCTTTCAGTAAATCATTTCTTCGTCAAAACAAACATTTTATGCGTATGCTGAATGTAAAGAGAATTCGTTGTAGTGAGTTTTCCCTAATAAGTAATTTCGTTCTAACGAGATTTAAAAAATACTGTTGCTTAAAGAAGCTGCCCGAGGCTTAGAGATGTTTTCCTCATAGTGAAAATTTTGTTTTAACAATATTCTTTGCAAAGGAATTTTACCTTATTATTTATGAAAACCTTAAGTATCTGCCTCCCATTTTGGGCGCGACAACCGAGCGTAAAGGAGTCACCAACCATCACACAATACCTTTTACTAATGTTGTATGTTAGAGTGGATGAATGTTATTCCGTTCTGACCGACTAAGAAAGTTCTGGCAATGACGAATGTTTCAAATATCAAAATCTCATGATGACGTGCGATGACTCAGAAATGTTCCGATTTTTCTGAGAATTGTGATAAAATTTGATTTGACCGGAAACTAGATTGTTTTATTGGTGTGAACCGACTCTGATCTTAGCGAATCTTTCAGTTAAAAATGAAGTTATAAAAGGAAAAGTGGATCAAACGTATTTTGCGACATTCATGGTTCTTATCGTTCCTTAATTTGTCATGCATAAAATATTGAGTTTCCCCGGGCAACGTCGGATATTTCAGCCAGTTTATATGATTCGCAAAAGATTGAGGCTGTCTTTCGATAAAAAGTAAGCATTGAAATGATTGGCGTATAAAATAATATTTTTACAACGTAGTCCTCTGCCCCAAGTACGCCCACATATATTGAAATGCGAATTCTTTTCCTTCAAATCAGATTCAAATCATTTTATACTTCTCCAAACTCAACATTAAGAGAAATTCTTATATTTATACAGCCGTGCTGATCGTCGAAATACACATTTCAATCACCCATCTCAAATACTACACTTGTCTTCCATCAACAATGGAATCCTCCTCTCCCGCAAATCGTACTATCTCCACTCCGACTAGATTTTGTGCCTATCCTTCTAAAAACGATTACCTCGGCCCATTCTGCCCTGCCGTTCTCTTTTTCCATCGTTTCTCCCACTCCCTCTCTTTCCTGCCCTGCCATTTTTCCCCACCCTCCCTTCACGACCTCTCCCCCCACCCTCTTCTTTCTCCGTTATAGACAGATGAAAAAGGAGAGATGGTTGGGGGGAATCGTGATTTATCATAGCATTATAATATTTGCATTTTCGTCCCTTGGAGTACTTCCATATATTAAAGAAATGGCGATTTTATTTACATATAAAATTGCATTTCTATTTATTTTACAATGTAAGCTACAAATTGCGTTTTTGTGATATTTCTCTATTTCCACGTATTTTCTGGTACACTGATCTATCCCTCCGCTCACTAGCATCGGAGGGTACAGCAATGAATTTTGGGATATCAAACTACTCTAATAGTTTCCGCTTTTATTCCATTCTTCTACACTTCATTTTCTGCCATTTCATATCTCTCAAAAGTTGTGATTCGTTTGCATTGTATCGTTCCTCGCCCTTTTCAAATCCAGCTACTCTACACTGGACCATTCTGAGTTACCTAGAAAGGTTCTTACACATTGCACATTACACATTGCGCAGCCATATTTCACGATAAGAATGATTTGTGAAAAAACTATTTCCTTAGCACTCGAAGCTCATTGTTGAAGGTCTCTGGAGAAAAGCCTTTAAACCCTGTTCTTCTGACGCTATAATGTAATTGGCTTGCTTCCTACTGGACATACTGGAAGCTTGAAGGGTATTAACGTGGATGTAAAAGAGTGTAACTCCAAAGTATTTGTAATTGCTGTCGTACTTTAATTTTAACTTAGATATTTCGTAAGGGTAACAGATTAAATTCCTGGAACGCGTAAAATTCGTGACAGCGCATCGGATATACCGTCTTTATTCGCATAATTGCTTCACTTTTCGTTCCATTTTCTTTACAAAAACAAGGGTGGGACAAATACGCAGTTTCCCCTTATTCTAGTAATTAAGTGCTCCTTTCATAATGAACCGATAATGCAATTAAGAAAATTAGTTCCTGCACAAACTGATTAATGAAAACACTGTTTGTTATATTTTATCAAATCTTCAAGTCTTCAAGAGAGTCATGCAGTGCAAACGATGATCACCATCATGTCAAAATCAAGGATGTTACAAAGTGGTTTAAAATGCTCTTTCTGCGATGTAAGAGTGGGGTTGCCGTTTTTAAATTGGTTTAAAATAAGATGCAGAAACTTGACATATGGGCAGCCAAAGAAAATATGTTGCCAACGTAAAAGAGAGGAAATACATCGGTGCAAAAATATATTTTTATTTCCTCCTCATTATTCGGGTGGCACAATTATGCGATGGATCAATTGCGCGAGTTCATATGATAATGAAAGTTTGTTCTCATTGTGTGTTACTTATAATAATCCAAGAGGTTGTTCATCCTGAAAAAAACTGTGTTAGGCTGACGGTCGCGCCTCTGGTGGCGGCTTGGATTTTTGCGAATAACATCAGAATGGAATGAACGATTATGACGATTTTTTTCTCAATATATTGGCCTATACCTCTCGCAGATTTTAAACGTCATCGAGTATCATAAGATCGATTCCAGGACCATTAATTTCACATTTCATTAACACGGGAATGGCTGTAGCATATTAACCATTTAATTTAAAATTACTTACAATCACCTTAGGAATTGAAGACTTGGCGCAAAGAAAACCTTAAAATACGATATTTAATTGTATTGCTATTGACATCCGAATACGCGTCGAATCCGACAACAAATTAGTTTGTAAAGCCATAATTTCACGTATTTTTGCGTAAATATCTTTCATAATCACGGCGATTTGCATTGTTGCCGATTTCGTATAATTTCTTATGATTGACGATAAATATAAATTAGCGTCGCGTCTGTCCACATATTAACGAAATTTCAAAGCTACATTTAATATTAAACCATATCTTGGTAACGGTAAAAAAATATAACAGTAGCGACAATAATTAAGTATTCCATAATTCATTAAAATTAACCGCATGAATGATCTTAAGTCCGGTATAAAGATATGAATTGCCGAATTTTTTAAGATTTGAGGCACAAATAAAATATCACTAAGATTTCTTAGCCGAACAATTTCAGTACATACAAAACTATTTCTACTTTCTGAAACATTCAATAAGCTGAATTTTATATTTCATTAAAATATTCCATATAAATTTCATATTAATAGTTGATTCATATATACTCGTCATTTTTGACAAGTCATTACAATATTTATACCAAATAACATCGAAACCATTTTCAACAGACTTGAAAGCAGAAAAGCATTTCGCTAAAAACAACGGTTGTGGTGGTTGTGGTTGTTGTGGTTGTGGTTCTGGTTGTGGTGGTGATGGTTGTTGTGGTTTTAATGGTGGTTGTGGTTGTAATGGTGGTTGTGGTGGTGGTTGTGGGGGTGGTTGTAGTGGTGGTGGTTGTGGTGGTGGGGGTTGTGGTGGCAGTAGTTGTGGTAGTGGTGGTTGTGGTAGTGATGGTGGTTGTGGTGGTGTTCGTTGTGGTTGTGCTGGTTGTGGTGGTGGTGGTTGTGGTAGTGGTAGGTGGTGGTTGATGTGGTGGTTGATGTGGTGGTTGTGGTGGTGTTTGTGCTTGTGGTGGTGGTAGTTGTGGTTGCGGTTGTGGTGATGGTTGTGGTAATGATTGTGGTGGCGGTTGTGAATGTGGTGGTGGTTGTGGTGGTGGTGGTTGTGGTTCTGGTTGTAATGGTGGTTGTGGTTGTAATGGTGGTTGTGGTTGTGGTGGTGGTTGTGGTGGTGGTGGTTGTGGTGGCGGTGGGTGGGTTGGTTGTGTTTGTGATGGTGGTATGGTGGTTGTGGTTGTGATGGTGATGGTGGTTTTGGTGGTGGTGGTTGTGATGGCTGTGTTGGTTCCTGTGGTGGTGATGGTTGCGGTGGTGTTGATTGTGGTGGTGGTGGTTGTGGTGGTGGTTGAGGTGGTGGTTCTGGTTGTGGTGGTTGTGGTTGTTGTGGTGATGGTGACTGTTGTGGTGGTTGTGGTTGTTGTGGTGGTGGTGACTGTTGTGGGTGTGGTGTTTTGGTGTGGTGGAGGTGGTGGTTGTGGTTGTGATTGTGATGGTATTGGTTGTGGTGGTGGTTGTTGTTGTGGTGGTTTTGGTGATGGTCGTGGTGGTACCAGTAATATTTAACATGCAAATTAATCTTTTATTAATCACTCTTATGATAGTTATATATATTTTTTAGAAGATTAAACTTTCATCCTCATTTAGACATCATATTAAAATGTTCGTTCCCTTAAAAACTCTAAGTAGGTAACCACCGATTTAAACTATTAACCGGCCAACCGAAGTATTGGCAAGTTTTATGTAAAAAATTAAATTGCTCATGTGTTTCTAAATGGTTAGAAATAATTGCATCCATTCTCCACTTTGCTTCTCTTTCATGCGTTTCCCTCCATTTTTTGTCCTACACACGAATTTATACCAATTCACACCTGCTCCACATGTGCGCATTCAGTTATTCCTCCCCTTCGTCACAAATTAACTTCATCGTCCCCTACTTCTCTCGCGTCCCCTTCCACCCACTACCCATCGTTACAGCCGTCCCCTTCTCATCCTCCTCGTTCTGCCGCACTTCCGCTCGTTCGCCTCTATTCGCTCATTCCCACGATGATTTTCTCAGCCATACATTCCTCGGACATTCCTCTTCTCCTTCAAAGGCGTCCCATCTATTCGATACTCTTCAGAACAAAATCTCCTCACAGCATCTCTGCATACACTCTGCCCTTCTCCACTCATTATCATCAATCACCTCCTCTAAAAACCTTTCTCTTAAATCTTGCCATCCTCTACTCAAATTTTCCTTATTTCTATGTTCTTCCGCACAAATTTCTCTTCTTTGTATTCTTATTTATACTTCTCATCCTCGTAGTTATTCTCCACACATCATAACATTCGTCATATTTTTCTGCATGCAATGGCGTACCTAGAATCGGAGGAGCTCACGGCAAAGTATTACCGATGATCAGTGGCGTAAGTAGCAGCGGAAGGGCCCGTGGCATAATATTATTTTCCCCCACCACCTCAACCAACATATACATATGTTCAATTAAAATTTAAACCTATTTTAAACTTACCAAGATGCATTTATTAATGAACTGTCAGGTATATGCTGAAACGGTTAGAGCCTTTAAATTAATCTGTCCAAAAATAATGATTAAATGGAATCCATTCAGAAGTTAGCATAAAATAGGAAAATCTCTAAAAATCTTAATTTCTTCTTATTTCGGAAAAAAAATTGAGGTCCCTCCAGAGGCCCCTTGGTCCCCTGGGCCCGTGACATTTGACCTCCCACGCCACCCTATTGTTACGCCACTTCCAATGGGCCGCCTCTCCCCCAACAAATACATATTTTCATTTAAAACTAAAACACCGTTGTAAAACCTAACAAGTTGCACTTATAAATAAATCATACGAGATATTCTGAAAAGGTTAGGCTTTTTAAATTACTCTGTCCTAAAATAACGATTAATTGGGAAATCATTCCGAAATTTGGATAAGAAAGAGACATTGCTACATGAAATCTTTAATTTCTCTATATTCGGAAAAGTCCGAGAACCCCCTGGGCCCGCGGGATTTTGCCACCCACGCTACACTACTGATACGCCTCTGCCTCCTCGCATATTCATGTCGATTCTTTCTCATGGCTCTGTCTTTTACATTTCACATATCGTCCATTGAGCCATTTCTCTTCGTTGATACTTGTATTTACAGCCACCCGCCTGTATTTCCACTATACCCCTACTCATCTTTTTTCATTATTTTCCTTCATAGCATATTCTTTCGCCAATTCTCTCCTCCTTCACACATATTTCCTTCTATTTTAGATATCGGCAGTCTATTGAATTAGAGGAGATCTTACCTGTCAGGGTAATTGGCAGAAAAATTATCAAAACCTGTTTGAAAGCTATTTTCCTTTACTAGTGCTTCCTATTGTAACATTCCCGCATCATATTCTATATTTCTTATATTATAAGAATCGCTATATATAAGGGTGTCTCAAGAAAATGAATAAACATTTTATTAAAAATAATAAACATTACATAATTCAGAAACAGTCAATACTTGGTGTGTGCAGAAGCATTAGTTTGTGGCACATGATGAACTACCGCAGATGTTCAAAATTACCGTTTGACTTCTAGTCACTGTTTGACAGCGGCGAACAACTGAATGGCAAACGTTCATCGAAGTATCTGCTGAGATGGCTGTGCACGACTGTTCAATTTCATTCCCTAGTTTTTGGAGTATTGGTGGTATTTTACTCTACATTAAATCTTTCAGGTTACTCCACAAGTAAAAGTCAAGTGGAGTTAAATCAAACAAACGTGGGGGTACTCAACACTTCCGTCAGTCTCAAATTTATCATGAATTCTCGAAATTGTTAGTCTTGTTGGAGGCTCAGTTGCAAATTCCATCTTCACCATCTCTGCACTTCACACACATTCTTGAAATACCAGTACCATTTCAAAAGTAATTTGCATTTTTTGAACGGCAAGCGTACCTCGGCCATTTTGTATTACGCTCTGAATCATTGCAACGAATGCCATCTGTTAAGTGCATGCCACACTACTTAAAGGCACATTAAATTTGGGTTCCATCTTGAATACGTGAATATATATTCATTATAAAAATGTGTATGCATTTTTTGAGACAGCCTGTATATATGGAATAAATGTGATGGTGGCGCGAGCGGTGGGTCAGAAATTGATAATATAGAGAAAGAGCGGTACCAAACAGAAAATATTTTACCGATCTTTTTTCACTTCTCCTCTGAATATTTATATTGTCTCTTTTGCCTCTATATCCCTTCCGACAGTAATTTTTTTCTCATATCGTTTTATTTTATTTTTTCATTCTGTAGCTGAAAATGATGTGAACAAAGCTGTAGCACACAAATATACTTACACGATTGGCTTTACGCACGGTATTTATTTATGTATACCTTACCTTGTTTGATCCTCTCTTATATTTGATTCATACAGCTGATCATAACGACTTATTTACATGGCTGATTGGGAGCGTATTCCAACATTTGTAAAACAGTTCGGCCAAACAATTATATAATTAAATGTTGAAGGTGTATCTTTTGGAATTGAGGCATAATGAGCAGAAGAAATAACAATATTAAATATGACTGTTCGTCAAATTCAAGATTTTTATTTTTGTTTTTATCACGAAACAAATTATATCACTGTAGTATATTCCTTAATCCCGATGGTACGAAAAGCCACGCGTTCGGGCAATGTTCTCGACTTGCTTGCTTCTAACATCCCGCATAGGATAACTAAGGTATCCACAGAGAAGGGACTTAGCGACCATCGAGCTGTGTATGCGGAGTGCGAATTAAAGCTCAAAAGACATCCTAAGCCTCTTCGGAATGTATACGCTTTCGCCAAAGCCGACTTTAAAAGTTTCAGCTTACATCTCAAAAGTACCTTTGTCAGTTATCGTGAAAAGACAGAACGATTAGGTATGGAGCCATCATGGTTATTATTTAAGGATATACTAGGAAAAGGTATCAATAGATTTATCCCCAGTAAGTTAAAATCTGATAAGAAAGAACCTCGTTGGTTTACTAAGGAAGTCAGGATTGCCTTAAGACGACAGAGGCGTAGACACGCAAAATTGAAAAACATACCTACCACCGCTTCCGATGAGTATCGCACAGCTATAGTCCATGAGTATAACAGTACCCGCGTATTAGCGAGAAAAACCATGCGTAACGCATTTAACACCTTCCGGAATGAGGTATTAAATACAAAATTGAAGGAGGATCCAAAAGCGTTCTGGTCCTATGTAAGAGAAGTCAAGGGAGGGGGTCCTTCAATACCCTCCCTGCGATGTGATTCCGGAGACATCCTTCACGATGGGGAGGATAAAGCTAATCTACTAAACGTTTACTTCGCGAAGGCGTTCACGGCAGGTGGAGATAGACTTGAAGATAATCGTATTCCCGATGGATGTACTCGGATGGATAATATTAAAATCTCTGAGGCAGGAATAGCGAAGCAACTGGGTGCGATAAAGCCCAACAAAAACCCAGGACCAGAAGGAATTCCCGCGCGTGTATTAAAAGAACTAGCAGAAGAAATAGCTCCCTTCCTTCGGATAGTATTCGAGAAATCTCTTACCCTCTGTGAGGGTTCTGATGATTGGAGACTAGCACACGTCACACCCATTCATAAGGGAGGTGACAAAGAAAACCCTGAAAATTATAGGCCGATTTCTCTAACATCATTATCATGTAAGATTTTGGAGCACATTATTGTTAGCAACACAATGCGTTATCTCGAGAGTAGGTCGCTCTTAGTCAGCTGTCAACATGGCTTCAGAAAAGGTAGATCCTGTGACACCCAACTCGGTCTGTTTGTGAATGATGCTTTATCATGCGGCGAAAATAATAAGCAGGTCGATGCAGTGTTCCTTGATTTTAGAAAAGCTTTTGACAAGGTTCCCCACCGTAAGTTGTTATTAAAATTGGGAAATCTTGGCGTTAATGTTAAAGTCATTAACTGGGTTCGCGCTTTCCTTTGGAATAGAAAACAAAAAGTAGTCATCGATGGTAAGTCCTCGAGTGTGGCAGATGTAGTCTCTGGAGTGCCGCAGGGTAGTGTGATCGGACCTATGCTTTTCTTGCTTTATATAAACGACATCAGCTCAGTTGTAAAAAGTAATATCAGGCTTTTTGCGGATGACACCGTAGTCTATAGAGAAATTAGTGGTCCTAGCGACCATCGTCAGCTTCAGGATGATCTGGATGCGTTATCTGTTTGGTGCAAGGAATGGCAGCTAGAAATCAATCAGAAAAAGAGTAACGTTCTAAACTTTTGGAAATCTAGAAACCCATCGTCCGTGTTTACCTACTCGATAGATGGTGAGAGCATTCCTGTTTCGGAATCCGTGAAATACCTCGGGGTAACCTTGAATTGTGACCTGTCTTGGGACACCCACATAAGACGAGTGATAGGTGCGGCAAATAAGAAGTTGGCTTTTGTGCGTAGGATAGTCAGGAAAAGCACGGAAAAGGTGAGAGAATCCTGTTATTTATCGTTGGTTAGACCTCAAATGGAATACGCAGCAGCGGTTTGGGATCCATATCAGAGGGGACTCATAAAGGATTTAGAAAATATACAGCGGCGAGCAGCTAGATTCGTGAAAAAGAATTACGATAAAAAACAGAGCGTTACGTTACTCATTGAAGAGTTGAGTTGGCCATCGTTGAAAGATCGTAGATTACAGGCGAGACTTAAACTTCTAGATAAATATAGGTCGGAGATATTTGTAAATGAAATGAAGGATATTATTCGACAACCAACGTATATCGGACGGAGGGATAATGAGGACAAGATTCGCGAAATAGATAGTAGGACGGAGAAGTATAAGGAGTCCTTTTTCCCTAGGACAATACGTGACCACAATAGATAACTATGAATAATAATTAGTTAGGAACTTGGTGCGCGGCACCCCCTGCCATCCACCGTCAAGGTGACTTGCAGGGTAATATGTAGATGTAGATGTAGTACTCCATATACTTTCTTGATTTTCCGCATTCCCTCTATTCTCTGAAAATAGCGTTTTAAATTAACGTTTACAAATTTTATTAAGCCTTCAAAATGTTTTACTATAACTGGACTTTCTAAAAAATTTTCAGTGATGATCCTTGCAATTTTTTTTCATAAGTTAATTCAATTCTCGGTAGATATGAGCATAGGGGTATCTGATGTTACTGAAATTGAATTAGTACTGTTTAAAATTGCAACGCTGATACCCAAACCGGCACATCAAAATTTCGTGAGTCATTTGTATGCGACTTAGATCATAACAGGGAGTTTGATGTACTATCTAGAAGATATAAATAAATTTCGAAAAGGAAATTGTAATTGCTTTGGTGATTATGGTAACTGGATACGCACTTCATCCCTTTTGAGTCACAAGTTGCGGCACATGCGAGGGGGATAATAGGTCGAAGGCGGGGTTCCAGGCGGGGTTCCTCATTCCCAATGGGGCCACTAATGCTCGGCCCAACATCATCAACCACCTCCCCCGCCACCGCTGCCCATCCCCCTCTGCCTCCTCCCCCTTCCTCCTCTACGCAGCCCTCTCCCCGCTCCACTCATCCCCATCGTCCCTCCGACAGCTCCCCACCCCTCCACTCGGCCACACACCCATCACTTCAGCTCAACAACCTCCCGCACCAACAACGTCATCCAAAGCAGTCTGACACCAGCTCTAAAGCCAACATATACCCACCGCTGCTCCCCCTCCCTCACTCCCGGATCTACCCCTCATCTCTTCCGCCCCATCCCCTCCTCTCTCCCCACCATTCTCCCCTCCATCCTCTCTCACCACCCGCCTGTCTTCCTCTCCGCTCCTCTCTCCTATCTCCCCTCCTCTCTTCACCTTCCCTATCTCCCCCTCTCCCTACGATTCTTCCCAAAAATCTCTCTCCCTATTTCCCCACCCCCGACATCCCCTCTCCCTTTCTTACACCCTCCTCTCTCTTCCTATCCCGATACATCCCCCACACCTATCTCCCCCTCCCTCCGACACTCCTCTAGACCTCTCGCGATGCCCCTTACTCTCCCCCTCTATCCCCCCTAGCTCTTGATCGCCGCTCCTTGCTCCTACACTCTCCCCCCACTTCCCCACCATTCCCCTCCCAAACCATCCAATCCTCCCCACCCCCTGACACATTTCCTCCCCCTCATTCTGTCGCTCGCACACTCTTCCTCCACTTCTTCATCTTCCCACCCTTCTTCCTATTCCCCCTCTTCTTCCTCCTCCCCCTCTTCTTCCTCTTCCCCATCTTCTTCCTCTTCCCCATCTTCTTCCTCTTCCCCATCTTCTTCCTCTTCCCCCTCTTCTTCATCTCCCCACTCTTCTTCCTCTTCCTCCTCTTCTTCCTCTTCCCCATCTTCTTCCTCTTCCCCATCTTCTTCCTCTTCCCCCTCTTCTTCCTCTTCTTCCTTTTCCCCCTCTTCTTCCTCTTCCCCCTCTTCTTCCTCTTCCTCCTCTTCTTCCTTTTACCCCTATTCTTCCTCTTCCCCATCCTCTTCCTCTTCTTCTTCCTCTTCCCCCTCTTCTTCCTCTTCCCCCTCTTCTTCCTCTTTCCCCTCTTCTTCCTCTTCCCCCTCTTCTTCCTCTTCCCCCTCTTCTTCCTTTTCCCCCTCTTCTTCTTCTTCCCCCTCTTCTTCCTCTTCCCCCTCTTCTTTCTCTTCCCCTAAAATTCATCCCCTAAGCATCGCTTTTTCATTTCTTCCTCCACTCCTTTTCCCTCTTTCACTCGCATCCAACTTGTTTATTTCTCGTTCCTTGCTTTCCCTGCCTTTCAGCCCACTACTTACCTACTCCAACGTAGATCTCCCGAGCATTTTTTGATTCTTTGATTAAAAATTATGATTATCCATATTAATTCCGCGATCCCCAACAGCTCCGAAACATTTCCGTGGCCAAAAAATCTTCGCATTTCCGTGCCTTTTCCGCACACTCAAACCTTCAGATTGTAACCTGAATTCTCAGTCACGCACGTTAGTGACTCTAAACCAGGAATCTTTCAACTATTTATCGATAGGGGCAAATATTGCATTATAAATCACTTATCGGGAACTTGCAACATCTCAAACGTCTGCGCCGATCGTAAGAGCATTTTTACGAGCTAGTAATGAATGTTTTATGAGCGTACGTGAAATCATAGGGGCTACATTCAAAAAATCAATTTAAAAAACACCCGCATAATACGCCCACTGGAATCACCGATATATGTAACGCAGAGGCGATCCGGTAGACTGAACGGGGCGCGAAAGTATCTCGATCGCCCATCTTTACATTGCCTGTGAATAAATGTTGGATATTAATTTATATCACGAAACAGGCAATTCTTTTTATTTTTTAATTATCATTTATTTCTTTTTAAAATATATTAAGGGAACTTTATTGAAATAGGCGCTGGAGCGGTTTCTCGTTCGGGGCGCCAAAATTCCTCGGGCCGCTCCTAGTCATGCCTATTGATCAGAGGGTAACGGAATAGGAAAAATCATTATCTCCGCGTCTACTATTTGGGAACTCTTGAGCAATTCAGCTTTTCCAGATGTCAATCTTAACTCTGACAAATCTTCATTTTACTCACCCAGTCCATGCGAAAATAATCCAAATTATTGTTCGCAAATTTTTGGTCACCCAGATAATCACATAATAATAATAATAATAATTTATTTAACTCATACAGATTTCTCCAATTACATGTGTTATAATAGATATAGAGCAATCACAAACGACCATGCCCTCAGCAGGATTCGAACCCGCGACCCTTGCATTGGGAGCTAGACATGCTAACCACCCCTCTACCAAGGCCGACATATGTCGTGGAACATGCATTTTCGTCTAATAGGCGCAACTAACTGGCGTTCATAGGCAGAATAGTGCGGTTAGTACAAAGTACGTGAAGTGTGTAATTTTTCACCCAGTGGCGTACTACAAATTCTGGGCCCCCCCTGCGAAAGTTTTCAATGGGCCTCCAGTGGCGTAACTATAGCTTTTGGGCCCCTAGCAAAAAATCTCTCAGGGCCCCACTTAATAACTGAATATTTGTTAGTGTGTTCTGAGTGTGATGGATATTAATAGAAATAACATAAATATAGAATTTTGATAAACAAAGTATTTATATTTATTATGAATAATTAAATTTATAAATTATTATAAAACAATTCAAAAAATCACAAAACTGTTGCTAATCACAGAGTAATTGAGATTTCTACATAGTTTCATTAAAATTTGCGTTTTCAAGCTTTGGCTTCTGCAAATTATTAATCAACTCTTGTACGTCCATTTTCTCAGCAAAATCCGCTTCAATACTAAGAAATGCCAAATCAGATAGTCGGTCTTGAGTCATGCTATGTTTTTGTGAGATTTAAACTAACGTAAGATGATATATATAAACGGGCCCCTTGTTTGGTAGTGCTTATAAATTTCAATGGAAAATATTATCTGTTCATAGAACATTAATGTGTGTTATAAGACATATTTTTAATACAATATTCACATTCAAGTAAAATTTTCGAGGATGCAAGGGTGAGGGCCCCCTTGGTCTTGGGCCCTTACGCGATCGCGTAACTTGCGTACCCATATTTACGCCACTGTTTTCACCAGTTAGACAGCAGGTTGAATGTCTCCAGCATGTGGGATCCGCATGGGAAGGTTCCTATAATGCAGTTAGAAAGATTTCAACGGAGAGCAGTCAGATTTGTTGAACAAAATAACGAACATGTGAAAAGCGTCACATCATTATTGAAGGACTTAGAATGGACATCTCTGGAAGACCGTAGAATGTGCTCGAGGCTCATTCTCCTAGAGAAATACAGGTTAGAATGTCTAGTAGAGGATGTATTGGGAATAAATGTTGCTTCAACGTACATAGAAAGGATCATGGCGATAAGATAGTATGTGAGATCGATTGTAGAACGGAGCGTTGTAGGGGCTCATTCTTTCCGAGACAATACAAGACCATAACTGGGAAGTTAAATCTGCCAATAAAAACTGTTACGTAGGCCTCGGTGCATTGCATCCCTTGCCACCTACCAGATAGGTAAATTGCAGGACACCATGTTGATGTAATTGACCCGCTATGATGCGTCTCATAATGCCGAGGAACTTGGTATAACGCGAACTTTGTATTGGAACCAAAATTTTTCATCTTTCACAGCATTTGGCCTATATTTTTCGCAATTTATCTTACACTGTTACAGTATAATTTAAAATTATGTAAATGATCGATGAGTAATCACATTCTGCAATATAGCACACTATCAGCCGAATATCCATAATAATATTATAAATTGCCGATATATTCACTTTGTTTCTTTTGGCCCATCCATCACGGAGGTTCAATACATACTACGAATAAGAAGAATAACTCGCAAGATGAATGAGAATATATATACATAAAACTAACTAGGCTGACTATAATCATTATTTTACAACTTAATTCAACCGTATAGCTTTAAAAATGACAGCACTGAATACTTTTCAGCGACTTCAAGCACAACCTATGATTTTTAGGTAGAAAAATGCTTAAAATACATAAAAATCGTAAATGATAAAAGGAAGACAGTATAAGGTTTTGACTTACTTCTGCAGTTCATTGGTTTTCCACAAAGCAATTCGTAAGTTTTCTATTTTCTATTTTGCGATGAAATAACGGCCTCTTGATATTTTGTAGCTAAATAGAGGAAGATTGAATGGCGGACGGCTCTGTCGCCGATCACGGATTTTTCGGTCACGGTTATTTCGCTCACGGTTATTTCGGTCACGGTTATTTCGGTCACGGATGTTTCGGTAACGGATGTTTGGGCCAGGGATATTTTCGCGGTATTTCTGTTTAGCCATTGTTTTACAAAATTCGACTTTTTATAACATCGATAAATGGAGTATTTAATTATTTTATTTATACCTGAGTATGCAAATTAAAGTTTGTTTTTTAAACCTAGGATTTAAACTAAATCATCAAATTAATGGAAAAAAATTGTTTTTATTCTTCGTTTTAAAATACTTGAAGATTAAAGCAAATCAACAAATTTCAGAAGTTATTATTATATGTTTACTTAAATAATTAGGGAATAATATATTTTAAGTAGGTACACGATGAGCTAAAAGAAATCAACAAAAAGTATAAGGGGTAGGGTTCATTCTTAATCATCCCTCTAAATTCCCGTCAAAAAATCTCGTTCTGGTAATGAAACCCTTCCGAAATCGAGGGACCTAACCCAAAAATTCCAAGTCGCGTAGAGCACCGACTGCGAAGATGCTGAATGTGGCAGTATTTTATTTATTCTTTGAATAATGACAGTAAAATCTGTTTTTAAAATCAAATAATTTCATTTCGGTTCTAGAACATTACTGGAAGGATAATTGAAGATATGGGTTTTATTATATTTTGTAAGAGAATATATAATGTAATAGGTACTTCCTATTTGTTGATTTGTTTTGAATCATTAGGTTTATAAGCAGATTTTGATATACTTTGATAACGAATAAGTAACATGATATCTGATTTGTTTAACCTCGACGAATAGTTTAAAACAAAGACTAAATAACATATACAGGAATATTCCGGTGTACGAACAATGAGATTTACGACTTTTCGGTCTCAAGAAAAAGTATTTTGGCATCACAAATTTAATTTACGACCTCAAAACTCCATCTTACAAACTTTTGCTCAATTTCAGCAACCGCACATAAACCCATTATTTGAAAGTGAAATTGCTAAGAAAAAATTACATTTATTTCAGACAATTTTGTACTTAACGTATACTATACAGACGTATTTAAGTGTTGGTACTGCGGAATTTTCTTTTTGAGCTACCATAGAAAATACATATATATATATAAAACAGCTTACGGAA
This sequence comes from Tanypteryx hageni, assembly GCA_028673005.1. Taxonomy (NCBI): domain Eukaryota; kingdom Metazoa; phylum Arthropoda; class Insecta; order Odonata; family Petaluridae; genus Tanypteryx; species Tanypteryx hageni. Next base: position 3,220,633 of record CM054120.1, read on the forward strand.
AAGGAAAGGTAAAATAGATATATGGATGTCAACAAGGTGTTGGGATGAGGAAACCCAGTGAAAACTCACCAATCAGACGACTTCAGGTTGGCGAGGCCCCGGGGATGTCGAAGCGACACACATAAAAGAACACTAAAACACAGAAACATCACAAACGTAGAAGCTTTCGGAACTACTCCTTCTTCAGCTACAGAGAGAGAGAGAGTTCTCTCTCACCAGAGACTAGGTTTTGATCCGGGATAGAGACGTCAGGACGCACGCATCCATTTATTTTAACACTATATTTATGGAAATATCGCTCCCGATTTGCAGACTACTATTCAGGGACACATAGTGTCCGTAAATTGAGAGATTACAGTAAGTTCTTCCACTTGAAACAGGGACGAGGCGTCCGTGGCAAAAAATGCATAGCCGAATGGTACCTTGCCCGAAACATTCAGGGTAAAAATGACTATTTACCAATACGCTGATATATCGGTAGCTTACGAGCACAACGGTTAAAAAGATATTATATCCAAATTTCATTTATATATATATATATAAATTTTTAATTAATTTACCTTTTGTAATCAAATGCCTATTTAGTTTCGCTTTTCTAATAATTGAAATGTACTCGAGGTGATCAGATGTCCTTTTTCGAGCGCAGTCTTCCCCAAAATTTATCTCCCATTTGGAAATTTGTTTTATATCTGAAATAGACTTGTTTTTATTTAAATTAATTACTTATATAATTTCCGTTTGATTCAATTAGCTTTTTAAATTGTTTTTGAGATTCAGTTGAGCAGAATTCGTTAACTATTACGATAAAGGCGTTCCTTCAATAACCTCACAATTTCAATGTCATTAATCGGTCAAGTAAAAATAAAACACCGAAAACGCTTCATCGAAATGAAAATTGCATAAATAAAAAATAAATGTGTTAATTTTACAGCTGCTTTATCGTAATGGCAAACGGGGCAGTTGCCCAGGGCCCTTAGCAAGGTTCCTAAATCTGACTGTGAGGCGCCACCATCACCCCTCAGTGTGAGCTTCAATTAAAAAGCCCCAGCAGTTTGTACTGTCTCCTCTAAATTAAATTTAGCAAATGTTTTGCCAATTGATTTGAATTCCTCAATAGAGATAATGTACGTAAATTTTAAAACTAACTTTGTAGGAATTAAACCCGTTCAGAGTCGGTTCAAGTCATGTGCGACTTCCTTGGGTGGATTTGCATTAGTGGTGGTCACTATGCTGTCCTTTCATGATGTCATACACAGTACCAATGTAGACCGGCGGACGATAGCAAGGGGCGGAGTTTGGTGCTTTTTCATTTTCTTCATCTCATTGTCAGTCATCGGCATAGTTTTCCCATTTATTACTCGGGCTTTCAAATCTCTCCTGTGCTTCTTCTCCCCAACTGCTCTTATTTCCTTCGACACACGGTCATTATCCTATCATAAAATATTGTGGCGCCATGGTTGCGGCCTGCGTTCGAAGGTGGACTTCTGCTGCAGCATTGGCAACAGTTGAGGTATTCGGAGTCAAGAAAGGATGCAGAAGAGGAAATTTCGTTTTATTTCGTTGGATTGAATGCGTCTTGTAAACGAGGTTGCGTCGACGGAACAATGCGGTCTGCAAGAAATGGCGCAAATTCAGTGGTTTTTAGGTACTCGGAGAGATTTGTGGGTCCCCCCGAAAACAATTTCCCTCTCTTCCGCGATAGCAAAATAAAATCACTCGGCTGTATATGGTCCCAAGGCGTGACACGAACCAACAAAGCGCACTTTTGGTCTGCTTTCCTTAATGATGCTTTCTTCTCGATGAAAGCTGCAGTTAAGTCTTTGGCGGCGTGTTAATAATATTCGCCTTTTTTTAGCTCGCATTGAGAACGAGGGATTGTCTACCGTTATATTTCTACACGTTGGATACCTAACATCTGTCTTCAACCCCTCCTCCTCACTCGAATTTCGCATTTCAGAATTTCACGAAATAGGATAGCAAATAAAGTTTACGCGGTATAACTCGGGAAAAATAAAATTTTAATTGATTTGAATTTTCTTTGTTTTTTTAACAGAATGGATTTGTTTACATAAGATCATATGGTTTGTCCATCTATTAGACCGTTTTCATCAGTTTAACTGTAGTTCTGCATCATTATGACTAATACATTGAGAATCTATTTTCAGTGAATTACCACTGAAGACGACTGCTATGTATCCGAAATGCGCATATGGTTTTTTTAACCTCGTTGTGGCTATTGGAGATACCTGAGACAAGTCCATTTTTTAAATGGTTGTTTCTTGAATACCATGGAGCTTTTGAAATGTTGACAGGGTATCATTATAATGCGGTCTCACTTATAACGCGGTAGAACGATATAGACTCTGGGGGCCGCGTTATAGCGAGTTCCTAGAGTATTAATATCATTAATCATCTCACTTCTATCTCAATTCCCTTTCAATCCAGGAAGTCCTGACCTTCTAAGACACTAAATTCCCTCATTTATTATTCCACACCTCAAAAATTTCATTCGCCTTCTCCATCTAATCCCATCTCCCTGGCTATCATCCGGGGGCAAATCTTGTTTCCCTCCCTATTATTCCATCACTCTTTATTCCATTTCGTTCATTTACCTCCCGCAGTACACCCTTCCCACTTGCTTCACATTCCTCTCCCAATTCTTTGTAACCACGGTCCTTCTCTCCCCATTCTTCCCCATCTTAACGAATCTTCCAATCTCTGCTTCTCCCCTCCTATCCAATCCTCTCTCTTCATACTCCCTCCGCATCTGTTCCTTCCACTTACCTCTCCCCTCCTTCCATTCCACCCACACTCTTACCTTTCCTCTTACCCTCCTCCCTCTCCCACCCCGCTCTCTCCCGCCCCCCTTTTCTCTCTTCGCTATCCTCTCCCCCTCTGTAATCTTCCATCTCCCTCCGCCGCTCTGAATCCCCTCTTTTACCTCTCCTCTATTCCTCTTCTCTCTTTCCTCTTTAACCCTTCTTCCCTCTTCGCCCCACCTCCTTCCACCGTCTCCCTCGCTACACTTCATTCACTCTTTTACTCATTCCCTCTTACCTATAATTCCCTCTCCACTCTTCCCCGTCCCTCATCCACAATCCTCCATAAATACACACACACTCCATCTCCTTTCTGCCATCTTCGTTCGACTCTCTTTCACCTCCCTCATTTCCCTTCCATCTTCCATTTCCCCTATATACCCTCCCGCCGTGTATACCAAGGGTGGCCAGACGTTTGATTCTGCGAGCCGCACATAGCATCCTCAAAAAGATTAATGGCCGCACTCAAGAGAGAACTGTGATAATGGGTTGAAAATGCAACAAAAGAAAACTAAGGAAAGAAATTAACAAAAAACTTGTTTATTCTTAACAACTCCGAAAAATAAGTTGCATATATCTGGCGCATATTTGAACATGCCTTCGGGAGATTAAGATAAAACTGATTCAGGGAAAAGATGGATAAAATTCCTCCGCGTGCCACACATTTGGTACAATAGAGCCGCACTTTGGCCATGTATGGTATATACACTCCTTTAATTATCCTTCTTCTCACTCTTCTCTCTTTCTCCCATCCCCTATTTCCTACCCTCTTTCTCCTACTCTCTACCCTCCCCTCTCTCTCCCAACCTCTTTCTCCTACCCTCTTTCTCCTACCCTAATTCTCCTACCCTCTTTATCTTACCTTCTTTCTCCTACCCTCTTTATCTTACCTTCTTTCTCCTACCCTCTTTCTCCTACCCCCTTTCTCTTACCCTCTTTCTCCTACCCTCTTTCTCCTACCCTCTTTCTCCCTCCTCCACATCTCTCCCCGATGCATTTCCCACATTTCTCCCTCCCTTTTCCCCTCTCCTGGAATTCTTCCCTCCCTCTCCTCTCTTCCTTTTTCCACTTTCCTTTCCCTTCTCCTAAACTCTCCGATTCAAGCCTCTCGTTCCTTTTTGCCATCTCACCTCTCGCCTCTCAACTTCTTCTTTCTCTTAAACCTTTTCTTTTGCCTTTCTTTCAATTCGTATTCCAATCCGATTCCTTGTCTTTCTCTACTTCCTATACTCACCTTTTCCCACCCTCATCACATTCTTATCTTTTCCCATTTTTATGCGCTCTTTGCACAAAGTGAACGCATATAGGGGAGGACATTTCCGTCCGTCCGTCCGTTCGCATGTTAAAACTCGGGAACCGCTATGCGTATTTTGATGAAATTTGGTATTGGGGAGTTTTAGTCAAATTTGTCGATTGAATTCAATGTTGGTAACAATCGAACTATAATTACAACCACTTTACATGAAAACGTATATGTAGTTTATAATGTACCTCCGTTTCAACTCAGAAATCGTAAGATGTATTTTGATGAAATTTGGTATTGGGGAGTTTTATTGGTCGGCCGATTCCAATTTTGGTTAAAATTGGACTACAATAGCGACGACTTTACATGAAGACCCACATATAGTTTACAATGTGCCTGTTTCAACCCAGGAACCGCAGGACGAATTTTGATGAAATGTAGTATTGGGGAGTTATACTAAAATCGTTCGATCGATTCCAATTGTAGTTAAAATGGACTAAAATAGCGACCACTTTACATGAAGACACACATGTAGTTTACAAGGTACCTACCTGTTCCAACCCGGGAACCGCAGGACGACTTTTGATGAAATTTGGTATTTGGCAGTTTTTACTAAAATTTATTGATCTCAACGAGCGCATTTGGAAGCTGTGTACTCCGACATGGAGTACACCTTTCCGTACTTGTTATTTATCGTTTCTAATTTTCCATTTTTGCTCTTCCCACTTCTTTTTTGCTGGATATATTATTTTTCTATTCTCCTCTACATTATTAACAGCGTTATAATACACAATTATATTATTATAATTATGAGGAATTTAAACGTTGATATGAATAATTACTGTCCTTGATTCAGTGGCTTTATATACGAATGTATGCTAAAGGCACTCGCATCCAACCCGCGTGAACCAGTTTGGATCATGAATGAACCGCTTTGGTAAAATTCAAAAGTAGATAATATTTTTTTAAATTAACGTAAAATTTATATCCTCCGTAATATAATAGGCTTAATCATTTTGTCACATTATGTATGGCGCTTTTTCAACGTATTTTAACAAACTTCCCGATTAGGTACAAGATTGAAATTTTGGCAGTATTGTTTCAATTACGCATTAAGAGTCAATGAGGAAAAACCCCTGAAAAAACCCGTCTTCGACACTAGGATATAATTTCTGTTTTATTTAAGATAACTCTTAATACGCGATCTTTCTATATGCAGACTTTTCTTCTTTTGCAAATTAAAATTAGAAAAAAATGTCCATCGATCTTCGGATGGGAAATTTTTTAGTAAGAATGAATAAGATTTCTTACTCTTGTCGAATTTTGCTATCAATTTGAAATTGCTCGAATTTGTCGTTTAAATCACATATTTTAGAAAATATTTGCCTTTTAACCATTGGCAACCATGTTTCTATCAAAACTCTAGCCTCTGTCGGTCTCAATCATGATATAAATACGATAGAGTACATTATGACTTAACTCAAGAACAATGAAATTCATTCCCCGTCATTTTGATGGGAACTTGCTCGAATTCATTTAATAAAATGCTGTAATTTCATAAATTAAATCAAAATTGGAAACCCAAAAGTGGCATTTTAACAATGATTAGAATTAAGATACGAACATGGCACTGGGGTAGGTGTGCAGTCGAATGGATAATGTTGAGTTTAATTTATGTCCCAAATAAGCCCAAATATTGTTTATAATCCGAAATGTTCAGCAGAGTTTTAACAATCAGTAGTTTAATTACCATGATTAACTCACGCATTGTTACCGCAGTTGTGATCGCCGAGTAAATTTTGTTTTCTGAGATTCGCCAACGAAAAGACAACACATATGTGTTGATGCGTTTAAGAATTTTGAGTTCATTCAGCATTAAAAGATATTTAAAATAATAAAATTCGCTTGAAATGAATACATAAATAGGACTGCCCATGAAAAATTACAAGTTTTCATTTTTATTATATAAGCGAAGAGTAAAAAGATGTAAATTATGCATTTTAGATATTTTATGCATAGAAATTATATATTGAAATTGATAATAACATTTTCTAAGAAGACAAGTGTTTCACCAATAAAGGCACAGAAATACTTACATTCCCTGTTTTTTCCTAACTTAATAATGGGATTTTAAGAGAGTAATCCTAAAAAGAATGGCATTGCATGCAACTTTTGACGATTCTTTAGTCAGAGAGAAGACATTTCCAAATTTGATCGTGATTCAAGAGCCTTCGAGGGCCAGCGCGAACGGCAAGGTTTGGTCACAATAAATGAATCGCGAATCATCAAAACCGCTAACGGCAAGCGTTTACTGTACATATTTACAACGCAACAGTTAAGGGCCAAACAGGAATTATAACGAATGTATTAAAAAAGAAGTCCATATACTGTAATGCAGTGATGCACTCGAACCACTAAATTCATCTCAGGGGACTTCGAAAGATTTTTGCGTGATTTGTTTAACTACGCACTTTATTCCATATTTCTATTCAACGAGGCAAACAAATTACTTTATAATCATACGCTGTTCCACGAAATCTCTGCGAAAAGAATCGAGCGGCGTGAGGACAGTCGTTGATGATGCTCCATCACGTCCAATCCAATCCAGAGGCCAGCTAAAATATTATTACTGAGAAATATACTCCTTCGAAAGCATAGCGCAACATGAAATGCTATTGTTAACTCGTATTTGGTAAATGAGTTAAGTTCCGCATTGTATATCCCTAGCTTATTCTGATCCTAAGTAAAATTGCTCAAATATCAACACAATTTCATTCATCGAACCATACTCCAATTTCGTTCAAATTAAAAAAAGGTATTCCATATAACTAGAGCTATGCACCTAGAATTGTAATATCTACATTTCTCCGCTGAACCATCCGCATCAGCATGATTATTTTCTTAAACTATTACTCAACTTTCTTCCAGTTTTATCACATTCTCCCTTCTAGCCTCCTTAAGTATTCCACATGATTCATCTATTCCTCTCGCTTTCTCCGCTGCGCCATTTCTCCCTTTTCCACTCCAACCCTCCCTTTCCGCTCCGACCCTCTCTTTCTCTCATCCCCGTTCTCCACTACACCATCTGTCCTTCCATACCCTCAGTAAGACCCCCATCGCTCTAAAACCCCCTTACTCCCCTTTCAAATCCCTCGCCGCAAGCCGTTCTCTCCCTCCCTCCCTCTCTTTCTGTTTTAAAATATAACTATTATACAGTTTTTTTCGACCCACAAAACTTACAATTTTCTTTGGTAATACTCTGTCAAATATTAGCCAATATATAATTATCTTATAATTTGTATATATTTTACTGTAATTTTTATGCAATTTAATTTCTTTTAATATGTAAATATTGCAACTACTTATATGACGAAAGTGTTAAATGTAAGAAGGGACTATATTGCCTCAATTTCGCCCTAAATAAAGTCGTGTCTGTCTCTCTCACTCTCTCTCTGTTATGCAGTTTTAAAATATTGTGGCAAGTTGTCCATTTTTGTCCAACGTTCACATGTACGAATACGGGTAAATAAAGAAAAAATCTGAGCATATGTACGAGAAAAATATATGTAAAATATAATGTATAAAAGTCAGTTAGAAAAAAAAAAACAGTATCTATGACTTCGATATCCCAAAACAATTCAAAAATTGATGCCTGACCCAAAATTGTCAACCCTTTGTACTTCAAGCATTATTCTATGTTCCATGTGGTGATGGTTTTTAATTGCTCTGAGGAGCCTTTCTCACTTAATCAGTTGTAAAGTTTCTAAAGGGAGACCTCGGTTTTCAGAGGTTTCCGCAAGTCAGGCGCAACCCTTGTATTCATCCGGGGGATGAAGTTTTAAGTGGGAGGGGTAATGTTGTGGCCCGCGTTCATTTTCGCACTTCTTCGTTTCTTATTGGATTCGATTGGATCGCCAACACCCTATGAGCCACAACCCCGTGATGTCCGATCACGCGAAGAGAGCGTGGGGCGACGCCCCAGAAATACGTGCAATAGTCATGGCCGAGGATGAGACAACCTCATGTGATGTCGTGCCATAATGTCGTCCCCAGGTCAAATTGCGCATTTGCGAGACCTTATCTGAGATTTGGAAGGTTCTGGAACCTCGGAGGATGCGCACAATCTCGTTATCACCAGGGCAACGAGCCGTAACCAAACCGAAAACCGTAACCCGAAAAAAACCGATATTCTAGCCGGAGTGAAACCAAACCAGAACAGAAAAAAATATTATTCCTGAACCTGAACCGAAACCCTAAACCGTTATTTTTCGCTCCGCTTTTTCGGTTTGCACTAACTGTGAAAGAAAGAATATTTTTCTTTTGCTTTCCTAAGAACCTTTTTGAAATCTTCGCGTTTCACTACCGGATAATGGTTATGGTTGTCTTGAGAACACACGTTGTCTTGAGAACTCATGCCTCTCAGCCGTTAGGGAAATGCATTTTTATGATAACATCTTTGGATTTTCCGTGGGCAGAGAGAGAGTGTCAAGGATATGTCTTGCTGAGCTTTCCCTGAATCCTCTTAAACGACGCTCAGTGTCAATGACCTTCGATGGTTCTTTGAAGGCAGCCACTAATGAGTCCATTTACGAATTTATTTTTAATACATTATTAGATTCGATTTTTTCTTAAAATGATGATGTTTTTTTCCGCGAATTTGTGTGAAAATTTTTCGCTGAGAAAATGACATCAGAAGTTTGAACCGAATCGTTTGGCGCGAAAACGCGCAGTATCTCCGCCATTTTGATGTGACGTCACTTGTATATAATAAGTACTGGCAACTTTCACCGCTGTCTCAAGTGAACGCTCGTAACACCTCACGATTGTTTTAAACGTGTTTTTTGTAATTTTTAAAGCGCAAACATGGATGATAGTGGTAAAAAATACTCTTTTGTTTTGTACCACAATGCAGTAATACATTGGTTACCACGCCGGAAAAGTTGTTTTTTCATTTGCCAAGCAACAAGTTTCAAAGGGAAGCCTGGTGTAAAGCAGCAGGAAGAAAATTCAAGATTTCTGCCAACAGTAAAAATGTTTACTGCTGTGAAGACCATTTTGTGGTAAGTAAAGTTCTGTATTTGGCGATAATAGTAAGTTTTGACGGATAGTTATGGGAATAAGTGGAAAATAAGCATGAGTACATCTAGCATGTAGACTACGAGAGCATCATTCTCCATTTTTTAATGTTATACTTTAGAGACAGACATATTTTAAAGAACATAGTTTCTATCATTAAAGAGAAATTCCATAATAATTATAAATTAAATACCTATCATTTCAGAATACAAGCATTTGAGATTTATAGTTGATAATTTGTTTTTGCTCATTGGAAGCTAGTAGATCTATAAATACTGATATATTAACAGTAACAATAATAATAGTCATTTATTTCCATTTAGTAGTATAATTAAATAGTTATATAATACAAGCATTAATATATCGCAATTATTATATTCCAGCTGAAAGAGGACACCAACAATTGGATGAGAGTGCAACTACAACAAAATGTTAGACTTACTTTAAAAAGTATAATTGTTCCTCATGTATTTAACTGCCAAGAAACACGTAAAACAATGCATAGAACTGAAGCACCCAGATCAGCTGCTATTAAAAGAAAAAGAATGAGTGACATACAGGAGGCACTGAAGATGGTAGAACAACAACCTGCAAGCACAGAATTTGAAATGAGTGATGTGGATGCCAACTCAACTGATATTTCAAATCAACTTGCTGATGAAAAAATGTTTGAAGATACCACACAACAGAAGGTGGATGTCTGTGATGTCAGCATACAGGTAAATATAAAAATATTTTGAGTGCTCTTGCTCTGATTTTTATAAAGTATTAAATAAATAAATGAAAAAGGTTTTTGGTGCACAACTTAAAAAAATACTAATACAATGAAAATAATAAATCTAATTTCTTTTGTTAACAGGTTAATATTCGAGCTAATTTCAGAAGCAAAGCAGTACAATGTGGACCATTAATGGTTCAACAAAGTTGTTCACCAAAAAAAGGTATTCTTAAAAATAGTGCAACCAATACAATGCCTATTCAGCAAGAATTAACAAAAGAAAAGGATGACATAGAAGTCAGTTATTCTGGACATAGTGACTCTGTTATTGAATCACCAAGTGATGATGATGATGAAGAAAAAATTAGGATGAATCCCTCACATGAAGTACTAGGGCATGATTTTGCAATAAGTCCAAGTAAATTGTGTCAAATTTTCCAAAAACTCGTTCCTACATTGGTAAAATGCTTTAAAAATTTTATTATTTGGCCTACTAATGATGAGGTAAAAATAAATTTACCAATTCCTTTCAGAGCTCGGTATAGCCATGTTCAGTCATTAATAGACTGCCTGGAAATAGAAATCGAAAAACCAAGCAATCCGATGAACCAGGCATTAACATGGTCTGATTATAAGAAGTGTAATACACTAAAATATCTGATTGCAAGCACTCCAGATGGGTTAATAACTTTTATCTCACAAGGCTATGGAGGCAGAACAAGTGACACACAAATTGTTATCGACTGTGGTTACTTGGACAAATTGTCTTCTGGTATAGCTATAATGGCAGATAGAGGTTTTAAACATATTGAGTCTAAATTAAATGAAAAAAATTGTGTACTAGTTAGGCCACCTACTGTATCAAATGATGGGAAAAGCAGTGTAGCAGAAGTTAGGCTGACCAAGCAAGTTGCAAGTTTGCGCATTCATATAGAAAGAGTAATTGGACGATTGAGAGACTTTAGTTTATTAGGGCCCCATGCCCGTATTAACTACCAGCTGATTTCAACAACAGATTATATAATAATAATTGCTTGTGGAATAATTAATTGTCAAAGGTATTTCATTAAATAAATTTTTTTTCTGAAAACTAGTAAAAATATTTGTCTATTTGCAAGCCTTAACTTGATTGATGATATTTTGTACTTGTTTCTCCTTTGTACAGATATTTATAAATTGAAAAATCCTATGGTAATTTTTTGTCACCCATAAGAACAGGAAAGATGACATTAGCCCAGAAAATTAAAGCTTTTTCAATCATCTCAGAAAAAAATGTTGGATCAAAATCAATACAAATTATTTCTACTTGCTTTGACTGTTCAAAATCAGGAAAAGCAACACAAAATAATCCCTTTTTCCTATCAGCTAAGAGCATTTGCAATTTAATTTGAGCGAGATACTTGTCCTGTATTTTCTTATCACAGGTTATATAATTTTGGAAAGTTTTTGCCTTTGATGGACATTTAATTTCCAAAACGTAATCAGCATTGATGCCATCAGGAGAAGCGCCCAATAATGGAAATTTGGGATTAATAAATAGTCCACATTTTTCGAACCTTTTCCCAAGCTTGTTTTCAACAGCCTGGAAAACAAAATTTTCTAATTTTCGGCCCCTAGCCATGGAAACACTGTCTTTTATTTTTTTGGCACCCAGAATTATTTCACATAGTGCTCCCTCAGCGACCTCATGCAGCTTAGATGCTGTTATTCTGCCATATCGCAGCTTATACCACAAAGAATTGTCAGCTTGATTTTTGGTCTCACTTTGTATTTGATGACATAAATCAAATGGAATAGCATTAGAACAGTAATATATGAAGGACTGGAAACTGCTATCATCAAAAATTTGTTTTTTAAACTCTATAACTAAATAATGTAAAGAAATAGGATGTGCAGTTGGTATAAGATACTTGTTGATCTGACATTTTAAGCCTTCCTTCCGAAACTTGGCAGCACATCTCTTAAAAAAAGTCTTGTCATCTACATCAGGCTGCACAATCGGTTTTTTTTAACTCGAAGTCACTTGCTTTTACAAACGTCACTGATGACCCCACTCTCGACAGTTTAGATTTTTTCCAGTAGCAAACTTTAGATGTCACAGAAGGTTCTTCACTTCTTCTGTGAAGCCACATTATGAAGGCAATTGCATGTTTACATCCACCTGTAACAAGTGCATAAAAGCAAATAATGTTAAGTAGAAATTAAGGTAGGAATCAACTCAGAATCATTGAAAATGTCTTTTGTTATGAGTAAGTTTCTAAACAATTTCTTAATCCATAAAGCTTCCTGGATAGGAGTAACTTAAATAAGATGATGCCCTTGCATACATTATGTTCAACTCATTTACAACAAGATAAAATTTGGAAAAAGAAAAGAATAATAAAATCTCACCAATAGATGCTGCACAATCTAAACATTCAGTAGATATAACTTCATTCTGCATTTCATCAATTACAGCCACAACAGAGTAACATTTTTGACGAACTCGATGTTCAGGAGTAATTCTCGCTTTTATAGTAACACAACCACCACTCCTTCTCAACTGAACATATCCAATGGCATTGTCTCCATAAGTTGATCTACCAGCTCTGCGAGAAAAACATACAGATTACACTGTACCTTAAATTAGATAATGAATGTAGTGCTGATCTAACTGAAGCATTTTAGTTCTTAAACAATGATACTTATCTTGTTTTTCTGTTATTAAACTGCTGCACTTAATTTCGCCATTTCAGTTATTAAATTATTCCACTCAACTCATTATTTGCTCCGTAGTTTAATTAGTTTATAAGATTAGTACTTAAGTTTTAGTTCATCAGCATATAAAATGAATTCAATAGTTCCAACTACAGACAAAAGAATGAGGTTCGGTTTACTCGTTTAATGACTGAAATAGCGAGATTAAGTGTAGCAGTTTAACAACTGAAAGGAAAGGCTCCATACTGCTGAATAATAACTAACATTATCTGATTACTTTAAAAAAATAGTAAACAACCAAAGGACATATATAGTTTTAAATGAATAAGAAAAATAATACTTACTTGGCAGTTTTTATTCCTCGCATTTCAGCCGACACATATTTCGAGTTTCGGCTAAAAAAACTCGCTACCATCATAGAATCAACTTGTCGGATTGACCTTTAACAAAACCTTCCTCAGTCATCACGAAGGTCTGCTTCGTTTAAATAAAAGTGCACAGATTGAACTCTTCAACAACACTTCAGCATTCAATGACTTCCTTTTCGTCGCACCGGAACCTGAGCGCTCAATGCCGGAATGCCGAAACTATAATATACTGGTGACGTCACGCTAAGCTCTGACCAATCACGGCTCGTTTTAGATAAGGTACCATTTCCTAGGATAATCTGTATTTTTAATTGAAAATAATGACCTTTATGTTGAGAATTGGATTTTCGGAGTACGATTTTTTAAATCGCCGTACTATAACACTTGGGATTCAAGTATTTTCGCTCGAAAATAAAATTTCGTAAATGGACTCATTGTCATGCTACCCTCCTCCTACGCCTACCCCGTGGACTGTGTTCCTGGTAGAAATATCTCGCGATTCATAACCTGGATTTTCCTGAATGCTAGATGTCATTGTCCCCGTCTTTTCTCCGTGCATTGAACCACACAACCCTTTTATTCTGGCAGTCATCTGCTAAAGCTTACCCAGGATGGATCGCTCTTCTGTCGTGCTTTCGAGATATTCTTCTTTTCGATATCCTTTTTTCAGGCTAGTAAACTTCAATCTTTGTAGTTCATCTTAAAGTATGCACACATAATAGTATTCGTTGCTTAAATCTGAAGAGAGACTAAGAATCAATGCAAATTTGTTAATCCTAGTATTTTGACGAATCCAAAAACGTCTATTAGAGACTCTACCTCAAGAAACTTCACGAAGGGCCGAGTAAATAAGTCTAATTTTCTTTCATAGTGTGTGTGATTTCGACAGGATATTTAGTACAGCAATCTAAATATAGTGTCGACTTCATAAACCATGGGAACATGTAGAAATCTATGTCCTGACCAGGGCATCCATCCGAAATTTTTTTCGCTCCGGTTTTCGTTACGGTTCACACAAAACAAAAAAATTCGTTTCGGTTCCGGTTTCGCTCCAGCAACCACCATTGAACCGGTTCGAACCGGTTTTTTCCGTTTCGGCTGAAATTTTTTGGAGAAAATTTCAAGATAAGTCCTAAATAATCTTTATTATTTAATTTTACTTTTTAATTTAAACCAAATACGTCATAACTATTGCAAGTCAAGAAGACAAAAATAAATATCCGCACGTAACATCGCGCAAACGTCCCCTCCCACCATGTAACGAACAGTAAAAATTTATTTGATTTTACAATTCGAATATTCCACATTCCTATATAAGCAGATACGCTCAATATCATAATGAATTTTCGCCAACAGTACTCGTGCACGTACTTGAACATTTACAATAATATTAATTTACATTTGTATGTAGAATGTAATTCGTACAGAGTTTTTCAAAGAAGAGCTATTTATCTATTTTTTAAATACAATAATTTATATGTTAATATTAAAAATACCATACAATATCTAATTAGATGAAATTTCTTAAGACGACAAATATGTATAAACAGTAACATTTAACAGAAGTAAGAATGCCTCAAAAGCACGACTGCGGAGCGATCCTTCCTGGATAAGTTTTAGAGAAATACTACCATAATGTAAGCGTTCAATGCATATATAGAGAAGGGATGAAATTTTATGTGGAAAATAACCTCCAACTTTATGAAAAATCCAAATTAAGAATCGTGCAACATTTTTACTCGGAACACTCCACAAGGTAGGCACAGAGGGAGGGTACAAAGACGATTAGCGGCTGTCTTCAAAGTACCACTAAATTCCTTTCCATTAACCTCGTTTAACCCTGCGGTACTCGCGTTAATTTTTCAACGGCCAGTACTCTCGTGGGGTGCTCCTGATACCCCACAGATTTTTTTGCTATAAGAAAATTATCACTTTTATTCAATTAATTCATTATTTTGTTCTATTAATAATCATTTATAAGTGAATTTTGAGAAGTTACACATGATTTTTCACTATTTATCTATTTTGAAAAGAAAAAGTCTTAAGGTACACTTTCGTGAATATTTTCGGATGTCAATTTATGAGTCAGTTGATAGTTTTTAGGAATGTAATTATAATATCGTCAGTTTAATTTAAAAAATCAGAAATCCCACAAAAGAACACAAATAATAATTGTACAAGAGAGGAAAAATCGGTTTCCGCATCATGATCTTGAAAACTGTATTTGCTTTACTTTTTCATTTTGAATATTCGTGCAGTTCACTATAATTTTTATAATAGTTCTGTCAAATATCAGTCGGAAACAGACAACAGGGAGCTTCAAAACAAACCTAACATTGAAATAATAAAAATCTACAAACCTTGTAGTCAGTGAAGAAAATGTTGAGATGCGATCTCCAATTACGGGAAATAACATTATATGTTGGCAATCCGTGAATAAATGAAACTATTGAGAGAGAATCTCAAATTATGTGAAATAATAAAAGTTCTGCAGATAGTAACAAAAATTTCAGAATAAAATACGAACAACGTCCGCATAAATAAAAATATGCTGATTTCCGTAATGTACAATGCAGAATAGGGTGGAGCGAAAAACAAAAATTTTCAGATTCGCGAACGCCCTAATGCAGAAAACACGCGGTCTGACACCAAAAAGACAGGGTTAATTTTTTTAAAATCAGTTCATATCTTCCGTCCGCGCATCGGCCTCAAAGTTTCGTAACTTGCATAAAAGTCGAGTTTTCCAGCTTTTATGCAAGTTAGGAAACTTTGAAACCGATGCGCAGACGGAAGATATGAACTGAATTTTAAAAAAAATTAACCCTGTCTTTTTGGTGTCAGACCACATTTTTACCAGCAATACACATAAAGTTACGGTTTTTTGTGATTCTTGCGCTCAAAGTGCATTGTTAAGAGCACATTAGTCAAGAAATGTCGCTCAGAAGTCTTCGAAGTGTCGTTGAATGATAGGTAAGCGTGAATTTATAGCTCTTAGCAACTTGAAATAGTTCCCAGGACTTGCCAAGGGGAGGTGGACGCACTCGAGTCCCACCCGTGCCCACCCAATCTACCAACCATACGCGGGCACGCTTTTAATCAAAATTAATCTGAAGTCATTTTTCGTTTCGAAATTTGGCATTTCAGCTCTGTCGAACAGCCTGAACCGAATAAAACCATATCGAGCAATCGGACCAAAGACATTAGCTGACGCTTCCGTCACCTCTTTTACTATTCGCTCGACTGCCTGTGTGTGACTTGGTAGGCTGAAAGAATCTACTTGGGGAACGGGAGCAGAAGGATCTGAGAGTACAGAGAGCATTTCGTCGTCGGACAGAGACATAGTCACAAGCGGCTCTGTGATGACTTCCCAATTGGTGAGCTGTACATAGTCTTCGGCGTCGAAGTTGACTTTAGGAGGAAAAAAGATGCGGATGCCTACCGTTCCCGTCTTGGTATTCCGTTTTCTTACGGCCAGTATCTGACGAGCCGCTTCTTGACGGATGCGCGCTCTGCTGTCGTTCAGCATAGCTACAAGGAGGCTCTCTGGGTGAGCATGATAACCGTTGTCCTGGATGACTTTTTGGAAAGAGTTTTTCAGCCGTTTATTAAGGTACTTCACAGCCACGCGTCTTTCAGTGTTAGCTTGAATTTGATTGCGAGCCACATTGGCGCGTAAACAAGCATGACAAAAGTGGCCAAAGTCTAAAGATTTGATGTTGGGCTCTTCGTTGAGACATACAAGCGCAAAATTCGGTTAGCTGTCGTCAACAAACGAGCATGGTGCATTTTTCCGGGGTTCCTGTCGATCAATTCTGGTGTGCAGCTGCCAAATGACACGGCCTTGCAAATTTCGTATAAGTAGCTCTGATCTGTGCTGAGGTTCTTGAGATTCACGTCAGAAATTTCAATTGGTATGGCTTTAAATTTAACAACTGATAACACAATGTAACACAATTTTTGTTCCTGGGTAGTAAGTGTTATTTCCTAATTGCTTATGCCTAAAAAGTAGAGAAAATGGCTATTATTACCCTCAAACTTTGCTTTTGTGATCAGGACATTGATATTTTGAAATTTACCTATTTTCAATGAGAAAACGGGCGAATTTGCGTCTTTTCGTTCACATAAAGTCAGAAAAGAACAACATATGAATCAAAATTAACATATATTTATACTAAAGCTATATAAAAATGACCACAAAAGATTTAGAAGTGATTAGTTTCTCGAGATTTACGATTATACTGAAATCACTTTCACGAATCAGCCCCCAAATGTAGTCTCACATCATGTTCTCGTTATACTGTCCTTGGTAGCGGCGTTCAAAATCCAGTATATCCTGGTGGAAGCGCTTGCTTTGCTCCTCCGAGTACGCTCCCACGTTCTCCTTTAATTTATCGAGATGAGCATCAAGGATATGGACTTTGAGGGGCATCCTGCAGCCCATTGTGCCTTAGCTCTTCACCAGAGTCTCAATCAGCTCCACATAGTTTTCGGCCTTGTGATTGCCCAGGAAGCCCCCAACTACTGCGACAAAGCTGTTCCAAGGCGCTTTCTCCTTCCTAGTGAGCTTCTTGGGGAATTCCTTGCACCCCAGGATCTTCTTTATCTGTGGTCCGACGAAGACACCGGCTTTGACCTTTGCCTCAGACAGTTTAGCTTAGCGAACCACATTATTCAAAACGCCCAGAATTTATTTTTAACGAAATTACATTAAACTCGCATAAACTCATCGTCGGCTTGGTTTATCGGCCACCTAAAATAGGCCACCTAACGGACATTTTTGAGTCTCTAACCGAACACATCCCTAACTCAGATCACATAATTGTAATTGGTGATTTTAATGCCAATCTTCTTTCCGCAAATAGCTACGACTGAACCCTTCGCGCGGGCCGGTTCGACCCCTCTAGGACCTGTGTCCGGAGAAGGAAAGGGACTTATCCCCGCGGCGGTGCGGTCATGAGTATCCTGGCCTGTGACGGAATCGCTTAATGGGCCCGCCACCGGCTCGGGGCCTATAAAAGCCATCGATGGGACGACCTCGAGGCCTGTTTTTGTCTGAGCGCCATGGCGACTGCACGCGCCCGTGACCAGGTGACCGCTCGGCGCTGCTGCTCCTGTTTCTCGCTCGCCGGCTCAGGAGGTTGGAGAGAAGACCGCCTGCCACCCTGCCTATTTCACTGTAACCTCTGGGTTCCTTGTTAGTTAGGTTATCATACTGCATTTGTAATTAAGTTAGGGTTATTAAATGGTTTTGGGGCTATCATTTACGCAGTTTTTTTTAAGACTTCTCACGATTCATTAAAAATAGTTCACGACACACACTGTTTAAGAAACTCCTTCGATTCCTTAGGGCTAGATATTCTTCCTCTCGATGCTACACATCACACCCCATATTCTTCCACCTGGCTTGACTTAATAGTATAAGCAAAACAGTATCATTCGGGCAACTACCGGTTCCTGGAATTTCATTACACGACTTAATTGTTTTCTCTCTTAAGGTCCCAAAACAAAAATCTAAAAATCATTAATTACAGAGACTTAAAAAACATAGACGACACAAGTTTCTTTGCGGACGCCGCCAACGTACTCTGGTATTTCACTGAGTTTTCCGAGGAAGTAGATGACAAGGTAGAGGCGTTAAATAGCATGATAATCAATATTTATGATCGACACGCTCCTATGAAAACGGTTCGCGTCTCCAAACGGCAAACGCCGTGGATAACGGAAGAAATAAAACACTTTATGAAACTTAGAGACGCTGCTTTTCGTGACTTCAAAAGGACGAAGGGGTTTGTTGATCATGAATACTACAAGCAATTTCTCAATAAAACCAAGCAGATGCTAATAAACTCCAAGTTAAAATATTACCATTCAATCATTGGCACTAACAAATCGCAAGCATCAATTTGGAGAAACTTAAGGAACACGGGCATAGGTAAACAAAAAAACTCGATTCCCAATCCTAACTTCTCCCTCGACGCACTTAACCAATTCTTTACTACTACACCATTAACTAAAAAAAACAGTACCGTCTCTTCCCATGACAGAATGAAAAACTTCCAGTCAACAGCTAGTCTAACTGATTTCAACTTCTCTTCTATCTCACAGATTCAGACACTCAGGTGCTTAAAATCTATTAAGTCCAAATCTTACAGGGTAGATGGAATTTCTATAGAAATGCTTAATAAACTCACACCTTATATCCTGCCGTCAATTACTGACATCATAAACACATCACTAATGCAAGGCAAATTTCCTTCACAGTGGAAAAAAAGCTATGGTCATTCCTCTTCCGAAAAAATCAGCTCCTGAAAATTTAAACGATCACAGGCCTATAAGTATTTTACCAACCCTATCTAAAGTCTTAGAACGACTGGTCCACGAGCAACTGACTGACTTCCTCCAAAGACGCAATCTTTTAGATCCTTTCCAATCTGGATTTAGAAAACACCACAGCACATCCACTGCCCTTTTAAAAATAACTGACGATATACGCGCAGCAATGGACACAAAACAAATTACAGTTCTAACATTAGTCGACTTTTCTAAGGCATTCGATTCAATCGAGAAGGATATCCTCATGGACAAACTCAAAGGCATGGGTTTCTCACATACTACGTTAGATTGGCTCTCGTCTTACCTAAATAACCGTCACCAAAAAGTAACTCTAAATAATTCCTCCTCCTCTTGGCTCCCCGTCACCAGAGGCGTCCCACAAGGATCAATTCTCGGCCCTCTTTTGTTCTCCATCTACATTAATGACATCTCCACGGCAATTACATCGTACTCCTATCACCTCTACGCCGACGACCTTCAGATCGATATACATTCAAAACCCTCAGAACTTCCAGACGCCATTAGTAAACTAAATGCTGACCTTAAATCACTAACCGATTGGAGCAGTTATCATGTCCTAAAAATAAATCCATCTAAATCACAAGCCATTTTGATAGGTTACCCAAAGCTCCTTTCCCACATCAACTTCGATATCGACTGTCTGCAAGTTGATAATGCACCCATCCAATTCTTTAAAACCGTAAAAAATCTTGGTCATATTATAAATGACACGCTCACGTGTACAGACCATATCACGAGTGAAATTATTACGAAGGCTTCCGCGGTGTTTTTGTACTCCTTCCATGTTTTCCGGGTTTCTTCCGCGTGTTGATGTTTGTCGTGACGACTGGAACGGTGGCGAAACAGTAGTCACGACAAACATCAGCACGCGGTAGAAACCCGGAAAACATGGAAGGAGCATATCACGAGTGTTTGTAAAAAAGTAAACTGCTCCCTCTATTCATTGAAGAGACTAAAAAACTTCCTACCCCAGAATTTAAAGCAAAAACTCGTATCCTCTCTTCTTCTGCCTCATATAGATTACTGCGACGTGGTCTACAGTGATCTATCAGTAGAGCTGTCCAATAAAATTCAAAAAACTTTAAATTCCTGCGTAAGATTTATTTTTAACCTTAAAAAATCAGACCATATATCTGACTATTACAAAAAGATGTCATGGCTTAATCTCGATTCCCGCAGGAAACTCCATATCCTTAATACACTATTTCGGCTACTGTCTTCAAACTCTCCCTCTTATCTTTCGTCGAACTATTCCGTTCTATCTTCCCTACACGAAAAAAATACCCGTAACTCAAGAATGCTAAATATTCCAACTCATAGAACAAAGATTTTCAGTAATTCATTTCATGTAGCGTCCTGCAGACTTTGGAATGAGTTACCCGTAAAGACAACAAAGCTAAAGTCATTGGAAGGCTTCCGCAACTCCTGCTTTCTTCATTTGATGAACAAGTGCTAAACTGAATGATGTAATCCTACACACTTCACTTTCTGCCGGATTTATCAACTCCAACATGGAAACATTGTATTGTACGCAGCCTCTGGTATTTTACATACTCCTACTCTCAAGTCTATCTAGTGTGGTTTTAAAAATATATTTTTAATTGTAATTTTTTATTATTTTTTTAGTTTTTTTTTATTTCTGTCAAATTTTCTCCTAACTTTCCTTTTCATCTTTTATTTGTAATGCAAGCATTTATATTCGAAAGTATAAAATGAAAATTCTCCATAATTATAATTATTCAAAATTGTCTCTGTTGTACTTATCTACATATGTATAAGAGAATGTATATGTATATTGCTCTCGTGGTAACCATTTTTTGTGAATTAAGATTGTAAATTTATAAAAAATTGTTAAATATGTAAATCCTGATGTAACCAAATTGTAATGGTTAGGTGGAAGAGGGGACTACTTAGCCCCAACCTCGCCAATAAAGACATTTTTCTTTCTTTCTTTTCTTTCTTTCTTAGGAAAGAAGTCTTGAAGGTACTTGAAGGCTGCCGACTTCTTATCTAGAACTGTGAAAAAATTGTTTCATAAGGCCCAATTTGATGTGCAGTGGTGGCATCAGCACCTGCTGGGGGTCCACCAGTGACTTTCACTTGACGTTGTTCTTCCCCACAGAGAACTCCGTCCGCTGCGGCCAGTCCCGCCTGTGGTAGTGCGCCTTGGTGCCCCTGCTGTCTCAAAGGTAAAGATAGCAGGGAAACTTGGTAAAACCGCCTTGGAGACCCATCAGGAATGTCACCATTTTGAAGTCTCCGATGACCTCCAAGCCGTACTCATCATACTTCAAGACGTCCAGCAAGGTCTTGATGCTGTTGTAATCCTCTTTGAGGTGCACTGAGTGAGCCAGCGGAAGAGATGTGTACTTGTTCCCATTATGGAGCAGCACGGATTTGAGGCTCCCGGATGAGCTGTCAATGAAGAGGCACCACTCGTTAGGGTTACAGGCGATTCCGATTGCCTCGAACAGACTGGTCACATTGTGGCAGAAGCAGAGCCCATCTTGACGGGTGAAGAAGCTAGAAAAAGCTTGGTGACGCTTTCTTTGATCTGCGTCTTGCACATTTTCATCCAACAAGTTACACTGCTTGAACCTAGACGTCAAAAGCTCGGCATTGGACTTGGTGAGACCAAGATCTCTGATCAAGTCGTTGAGGTCTTTTTGGTTGGGATAGTATTGGTTTCTCTCCTCAGCTCCACCTCTGAAATGGTCATCTGGATCTACAACGTCTTCCTCGCTCTCTAACTTGCTGCTTTCTTCTGAAGACGACTGCTCTCTCTCCGGAGGAGTGGGTACGGGGAGCTCAGGGAAGTGTGGCACCGGGGCAATGGATGAAGGAAGGTCCGGATACGTGATAGCAGGTGCATTCTAGGAAGGGTCCACCATGTAGAAGTAGCAGTTGCTTGAGTGGTCAGTGTGTTCCTGGCAAATTCTTGGGATAGCGAACTTCTTGACTCTCTTTTCCCCTCTGTACCATCCTACAAAAGGACAAAGTAAAATTGTAATAATGAAAAATAAATTTATTTTACCCATGACTAATGTGTAAGAGATTCTCGCAACATTTTTCATATATGATATATTTTTTCAATAACATTGAAAATTTTAAAAATTTTAAAATATTTTATAACATAAAATTCCGAGCAACAATTGTCCATCTTACCTTCCAGAGTTTTTTGCAGTGCTCGCAGGTGAAATGAGGTGCCCATGGTTTGTCTTGATCCCCGACAGGCATGCCGAAATATGCCTTGTAGGCCTCACACATCTTAGCAGATGCTTCCGCGGAGTACTGCAGACAGCAAAATGCGTCTACCGGATGCTTGCGGCCTCTTGATGCCATCTCAGAAAAATTCAGATATGTATCCACTTAGGCAGCTGGAACTAAACTGAAATGGTGGGCTTAAGGCCCCTGTATTTATACTACTATTTATATTACTGGAAAGTTCTAGAAGTTACTCCAAGTTTACTCAGCACTGAATCTATCTGGAATGTTCTGGAAAATTGGTAAATTTCAAAATATCACTGTCCTGGTCACAAAAGCAAAGTTTGTGGGGAATAATAGCCATTTTCTATATATTTGAGTGATAAGCAATTAGGAAATAATGCTTACTACCCTGGAGGAAAAAATAAATAAAAATTTGTTACACAGTGTAATTTCTCACACAAACCCAACATTTTTCCTATTGACTTCTCAAATCCAGTTGGTTCTGTGGTTTCTCCGTCTATTTCCAAGATTAAATGTCACAGTAGCAGCTCATTGGTATGCAGCTGGCACACTACACGCTGTTGAACTCGACCAAACTTCTCTTCCAGGCTGCGCATGACTCCTGTGTGTTTTCCACTATTAACAGCAGCACCATCTCAGCCGACACAGGTGAGTACACTCATGTCTATTTGCCTTTCCTCGCTGATATAAGACCAAATAGCATTGCTCTCATCCTCCGCCGCAGCTGACGCTGGTGTCACGTGCCCAAGATATATAGAGCCCGGCACCTGAACAAGCGAGATATGTTCTTCTTGCTTTGTTTTTCTGTTCGTCTAACCGTCTTCTGTGACTTCAACTTGCAAAGTATGATCCTTTCGGCCATCAAAGGATAGACCTCGGACTAGGGCTCTATCAGAAAGTTGTTGCTCTTGAATAGAAGAACGATTGGAGCACCTTTTACGGCGTACTTTGTGCCTATCGATTATTGCCGCTTCCTGAGACAATGCTGTATCCAACATGTCACCTTTCTGGACATCGTGGAGAAGGGCTGACGCGAGGGCTGCAGCAGCTCCATCGCTAACGCCGTATCTCTCACATTTAGTTGCAAACGAAGTAAGTTCTGTCCTTTTCCCCGTTCCATGATTTTCCGGCTCAAATTCTATGTCAGCTGCTTCCTCGGTTGTCTCTTCTATCTCCTCAGAAGAAGTCGAAGCTGCTGCTTCCTCCTCTCCTTTAATAAAGGTAAATTCCTTGTCTAATTGTTTTTTCATCGTAGCCTCCTCCTGTGCTCTTCTGACCCCCCTTTTATTCAATGAAGACGTTGTCTCCTTGTCCAGGTTGGCGATTATCATTTTTCTGGCTGTGCGCTGATCTTGAAGGAAGTCTCTCTCTAGACGCGGCACCTTGTTTTCCATTGCATAAATACAATTATCAAAGCCACGCTTGCACGCAGCAACATCGAACAATTTGTCCCTTAAACTCCTGTTGAACGCCAACTTCGTTTCAAACTTTTTCCTTCCTTTGTCTCTTTTATGAGATTTCCCAAATTGTTTATATAAAACAACTTCCTTAATCACATTTCTTCTCAAGCCACACATGGAAATAGTATCGCACTACCTCACCATGAGTAGGCAAACACACTCGCTTAGTTCTTGGGCATATCCCAACCCGAGAGTCAACTTGAATCGCGTAGCCATTTTTAACTCACAACGCACAGTTATATCCGCTCGCAATCGTAGACAGAGGGATCGCCCACGTATCGACATATCTCGAGGCGCACCTATGTGGGGGGAGGGAGGTGGCCAAGCTGGGTGAGGGGGTAGAGGGGAAGTGCTTGAAGCCTGCGCAACATTCCTTAACCAATGTGCTCGTAACTATGTACTCAGAGCGCAACATGCACAAAAACTGTCTGTTTATATGCGTTGCTAGAAAACTCAACTTCTATACAAAATACGAAACTTTGAGGCCGATGCGCAGACGAAAGCTATGAACTGATTTTTTTTATTTAACCCTGTCTTTCTGGTGTAAGACCACAACTTTTCCTCACTAGGGCGTTCGCGAATCTGAAAAGTTTAAAGTTTTGTTTTTCGCTCCACCCTAATGCAGAACTCTCTTAGAAAGGAACACCATAGATAACTGAAGAATTTTAGCAGAAAAGGTTCCAAACACGTCATTCCAGCTACTGAAAGGTCGGAGTCATAAAAGGCCAAAAGAAAGGAACCCTGTTGTTGATGCTCAGGTCTTATAATAAACGCCTACAACTTCTTTCGTAAATTTTATTAAAGTATATACAAGTTACTGGTCGATCTTGACCGTTGCCCGGCTGTCGTTCGTCTGGCGGCCTACTCGCACGCATTGCAAGTTCGGGCCCTACGGAGAATCACCACGACCTTTGCGTCACCGGTGGCTGCAGCCGCAAATAATTGGCGGCTGTTTGAATTTGAAGAAACACCTGTCATAAAACGTATGCCTGGGGTGTCCACAGCACCCCACACGAGTACAATAGGGCTAACAGGGTTCTGGAAAACCTCAGCAGGACGTATCCTTGACCCTCTCTCTATGTAAAGAGATGCCCATGGAAAATTCCACCATTGAACCGACAGATATTAACACAAAGATATATCTCTACAAAGGCTTAGGAGCTTGTATTCTCAAGTAAACCATTAGCCTTTGCCAAATTCGGTGTTGAATAGTGAGGCATTCAAAAAAGACTCATATTAAAGCAAAAAGAAAGACCCTTCTTTCGCTCCCACTGTTTATGCGAACCGAAAAAATAGAACGAAATAAATAACGGTTTTCGGTTTCGGTTCGGGTTCAGAAAAATATTTTTGCTTGATGACCGGTTTTTTAATTATATTGTTATCTTATTTCTCCTGCTTAATATGCACACGTTTGAAAGAAGCAATAATTTTTTCTAATAGTATTTAATTGAGCCTTCGTTGTATCTTCCACATTAGTGGAAGAAGAATGAAAAGAGAGATGGGGGAGAAGAGCAAGGTGAAAATAAAGATAAAATAGAACCAGTAAGAGAATATGATATTCATCTCAAGGCTTAGACATGATTTCAGGGAATTTGTCCTTCGAAATATTTTACGTGCTCCTTCCTTGTTCTATACCTATCTTTTGCGTTCGATTACCATCGAAATTCAGTGGAAAATTTTCATTATGTACATAATATCGTATATCGTCGTCAAAATAGGAATTGATTTTAACATATTTGTCTGTAGAGATGCATTTAATTCCGGACATACATATGTACGCACCGTTTGAGATAACACTTCATACACTCACACAGGATGTAGAAAACTGCCAAAGCTTTTTTCGCAATTTCTGAATATTCTTCTCTAATAGATATTCAGAATATATCCAGAGATAATTCGGCGTACTTGATTTTCAGAGCGCGATCAGTTGAAAGAGAAGCTTCTTCTTCGAAGAGAGTAAAAACACATATGTAAGTCAGTTGTGACTGGTGTGAATGAATTCCTTACCCAGTCGTATTTCTCTGTAGTCAAGGATGGAAAGTAACGCTCGATATTGTGCTCTAGAGCTGCTAAATGCTCCACCACGACAGCAACAATTTCTTTCGTATGGGTTTTTGGAATCAGAGAAAGCATTTCAAGATTACCTTCCCCAACTCTCTTTTTCCAAATTACTATTTTTCTCTGCAATGTCAATAGTTTATCCGTAGAAGTCAGGATGTTTTCATTCTGCTCTTGCATGCTGGTGTTCACCTTATTCAGATACCTAAATACATCTGCCCAATATGCTAATTTGGTGCACCAAAGTTCACAGCTAAGATATTCACAGAAATCACTGTTTCGCTCTGTTTAAAAAAATAGTGACATCTCTTCTTTAAGTTCAAATACACGAGCCAACACTCTTCCCCTTGACAGCCATCTTATTTCTGTATGTAAAACTAAATATCTGTACTGCGAATCCATAGCATTCCAAAGCTGCTTGAAGAAGTGGGTCTTTGGAGGTCTTGATTTCACAAAATTAACCATTCCAACAACTTGGTCTAATACGGACTATAAGTCAACTCTTTAATGCCTTTCCAACAAGGACTTCCCTGTGCAAAAAACAATGGGTACCTAGTTATTGTAGTTGTATTCTGTTGTTTTACAAGTGAGAGGAAGCCTTTGGAAGATCCCAACATGGATGGAGCACAGTCGATACAAATTCCTGCACATAACTTCCATGAAATTTCCAAACGTTCTAAGTAAGAAGTCCAAGTATCGAATATATCTTGACCTCTTGTGTGTTCTGGGAGTCCTCTGCAGCACAAAAATTGATTAATTATTTCCTGATAAGAAGCAACTTGAACTCTATCAGATACTTTAACGTTTTTTCGATGTAACTCGCTTGTTTAGAATGCAGTTCCATCAACCTTTTGAAATAGTAGCTAAAATCTTTTTCTTCAAGGTGTGCATGTTTTGTGGTAAAATGTCGCTTCAATTTCCTGGGAACCATGGCTTTGTTTGATAGTTTCTCACCGCACACAACACACATTGGAACAGGAAAATTTTATCTCCACACCGAGAAAAGCTCTGACTCAAATAGAAGTTCATATACATACGGAAAACCTTAGAAATCTTACTTGGCTTAGTCCCGCTGGTATTGGGTTTTTCTTATGTTCTTCATATTTTTCAATGTTATGTTTTCTTGTAATAAATCTGTCCATTTATAGAGGCGTAAGTTTTATAACTTTATAGCAATGATAACTGGACAAAACCATAAATACCACACATTTTCCTATCAACGGTATTACACAAAACACTTAATAAAAAATTATTTTATATAGAATAAATTCACGAAACATACATTCACAGACATCAAATTGTAGTATAAGCCAGCCACAAATCTAGGCTTGTACTGATTTGATAAAGGAATTCACCAGAGTCGCGGACAGCCAGGAAGGTTACCGCAGGCGGAGCATGCTACATACGTCATCGTAGAGACAGAGAGCAACGAGAACCAATCATTTGTCTATGACTCATGCACAAGGGATTCGGTTACTACGACAATGCTGACGACGTTGTTGTCAGGCTTACTGTTACGCGCCTTCCAAAGCAGTGATACTTTTGGACTGGATTCAGCTAGTCTTATTACTGTGTGTTAGTCTCTATGTTAAAACGGTGTATATAATCGGTGGAAGACGCACAGATTAGCAATTTCTTTTCAAAGTCTCGCGGCACACTTGGGAAATGTTCGCGGCACACCGGTTGAGAACCACTTCTCTAAACGGTTGTTCGTTTGAGTTAATGGAGTACTCGGGATTTCGAGTAATTATTAATCCTATACTTGTCGCCATTGACAAAAAAATTTCCATTAATGCAGAAAATGTTGCCTAAAGTATCTTCTAAACTTTGGGAAGCAATGCGTGGTAAAATGGAGAAAGTTCTCATTTCATTGAAAGTTGATATTACAAGTAGGTTAAGCAGATCGGTACCTGGTATAAATGCCCAGTTTGTTAAAGGAGGCAAAATAAATATTTATACTTTTGCTATGAAGGAACTAAAAGATTGGAACACAGGATTGTATTTAAAGAAAGTTGTGCGTCAGGTTTGAGACAAATATAGCATTTTCCTGCAGCAGGTTCACTCAGTCATCCTTGACAACGGTTCAAATATGGTTAAATTTGATGATTTGCTGGCAAAAGACGATGAAAACACTTGTGCTGAGGAAAAGAATATTTTTGACGGGATGAGTTTGGCTGATGCATCCGTTAGTCTTTCAAGCTTTCGGCTTGTAGGAGTGAAATGTGCAGCCCATACGCTACTACGAATCCCATCTTTGACTTCAGATTTTAGAGAATAATTTAAAGAGACCAGTTCTAGATTCCCCAACAAGATGGAACAGCACTTACCTTGGGTTGGAATCTTTATTACCTTTTCAAAAATGTATGTTCTCTTTTAGCTGATAGCAATTTAGATTATTTTTCCAATTGATAATTGGAATAAATTAGAAATAATTTTAGAAGCTTTAATGCAGTTGAAATAATTAAGCTTAAGACTAAAATCAGAACAGCTCAAAATGAGCGATGTTTTTGGTCTTTGGGTGGAAACAAATGAAATTAGAAAACCCCACTAATCTCTTTGAAGCTATTTTAGTAGAAAATTTAAAAATATGGGAAAGAGTTCTTCTGGATAACAAATGTATGTTAGCGGCAGTTTATCTTGATCCAAGATTTCAGATTGTGTTGTACTTCGAACAAAAAATGGCTGCAATTAAATACTTGAAAGAAGTTTGGCTAATGATAATCGAAATGAATGAGGGAAGTAAAACTGAAGGAAACAATTGTTGACTATGGCGATTTATTAGAGCGTTTACTCAAAAAGAAGGAGAAAGATTAATTACATTGCATGTAATTATAATAATTACATGTTCATGTGGCAGGAATCGACAATGAGAAGAATTTGTCGTCTTTTGACGAGGTGGAAAGGTTAGCGAGAAAAAACGGGATTTTGGAATTTTGGGAAGACAATAAACTCAACTTTCCAAACTTGTATCAACCAGCCACTGTTGTTTTGGGTGTACCAGCATGGCAGTGTTGCCGTTTTAAAATTTGAAATCGCGCTAGATCGACCTTCAAAAGAGCTAGAAAGGAGCTAAACTCAAAATAAATGGCGTTAAATAATGCGCTAAAAACAGAAATTTTTCCGTCTTTACTTTCTTAAATTTATTACATAAATTTATTAAGATTTTTCTTTTAAGTTTAAAAAGAAATTACAAAAAAGGTGACAATTGTGCAGAACACAATTTAATTCCAATTGAAATGACTTGTAATCATTATAAAATTGAAGCAAAGTGGGATTTAGCAGAATGGAATTTAGTACACATACATGCTGAATTTTGAACACGCGTCGAAAGAATCTACGAATCGTTTTTTTACATTTCAATAAAGACATAAATAATTCAAAAAGTCATGTAGAATACATTTATAAAATTGTTTGATATTTGTCAATAGAAAATAAAAATGTACTGAAAATACCTTATTTTACTTTAAAATATCGCATAAAAATTAAGATACACTTTCAAAAATGAAATCATCACTGTTTGCTTGCTTTTCAGCAGTTCCTGAAGTTCCTGCTTCAGCAAAACTTTCATTCACATCAGTTGTGCTAATTTTCCGCAAAACATTCGCAGGCAACTCATAATTGTGACAGCATCTTCCATGTCGTCGCAATCCATATTTAATGGCCAAAACTGAGTTCAGAGTTCGGAGTTTCATTCTGTTACGTAACTTTGATTTTACAATGTTCATGTGACTAAATAAGCGTTCTGCATCAGCATTAGAATGTGGCAATGAAAGCACTGTTAATGCAAATTGAGAAAGATCTTCAAATGGGTTTTCACTTGTAGCATCTCTGTAATTTGTAATTTCTGCCCAAAGCCGCGTTGTTTCAGAGGTTTCAATCCATTTAAAGTGGTGTAATTTTTTCCATTGAAAATCAATGCGTGTAAGCTTTCCCGAATCGCTGTAGAACATTTTTGCTAGATCCAGAATATCATGCTTTACGGGATTTAGGCAATGATGTGCACTTAAATACGACATTGACTGTAAGACATTAACATTTTCTGGCAAACGCCGACGAAGTTGTTTTCACGCAGCTAACGCGAATATTTTTTTGGTCTTCTTCTGTAAGTTTACAATCAGATATTTCCTTTTCGAATTCACAGCCCAAGTACGGCTTTGGGTCTAAATTATTTTCAATTGCAGTATCAGTAGTCAATGTTATTCCTGGAATGACAACTTTTCAGATGTAACAAGTCATTCAGCAACTTTGAAGGGTCATTCATTTCAGCTTCAAATTTCTTGTTCACCATTTGCACTTCTCCAATAATGGGTTTCAAAAATAAAAGAAACAATAAATTTCTCTTATCATAAAACATTGAATGTAAGATTTCTGCTGTATAACAGCGTTCGTTTCTTCTAACAATTTCAAAATGATTCTCAAGCAGACACCATTGCTGCAGAATTCTCACAATTGTCATTTCAATGGACATCCATCTTGTCTGACTATACTGAATTAACTTCAAAGGAGGAACTTCATCATAAATCACTATAAAGCTTCTTATATTTAGCCTGTCGAACAGGTGAATGTGAGAACCAATTATACTCATTTTCACAAAAGGATAAAATTACACACTATTGTTTAATCTTATAAACTATAATAGATTTTAAAATAGTCCCATGCTCAAAATATCTGAATTGTCACAAACAAAAAGGAGAAATGATCGTAAACACTCTATTAAACGTATTCAGAACAATGGATCCCACGTGGAAACGATTGGAGTTATCGCACCCTTGTTTTTGGTCGGTTGCTTCTATAATTCTTGGCAGCCACAGCTTCACTCTCAGGATTTTATGCAGAAGGGGATGTTTGCGACAGATCAGGAATTTTTCTGTCGAGGGGACGATATCATCATCGTTACATTTGTTTTCTCCGTAATAGAGATTTATTTAAATTAAATAACTCTATAAAATATAAATTTCAGTGAAAACAATTTTTTAAAATAAAAAGGACAGTAAAAATTAATTATATTGCAATAGGAGCCTAAGATACTGCTCAAGGTCTTCTACAATGACGACCACGATCATATGACCTTAAAGAATTCAAGTCAAAATATTTGGTGGGTAAGTTACGGTGATTACGCTATTTATAATCATGAAATATCTCGTCTAAAAATGAAAAAAATGCTAAAAATATTACAAATTTAAACATTTTTATTTAAACACTTTGTAAGCCGATCAATCACTTTCTGCATACATTTACCTGTGATTTTCCTTACATTATTTTTAATTGCATTTTCTTCTCAGACTTAATTCAAAAGAAATGAGCCTTCGGACTTACTGGATTTACGCCTTAGCTCTCGCTGCCTCGGAAAAGATCTTCGACAGCATAATCAGCACTCTTCAATGAAGTCTTCACGGGGTAATTCAATTCGCAATTCACTGTCTTCCACTTCTTTTGCAAAACGCTGTCTCACTCTAATTCCACAATACGCACATAACTACACCAAAGAGATCCCTGCTACTCAGATACCTCCTTCGTAACCGGGGATGTCTCGACTTCTTCTCTCTGAAAAAATCTTTAGAATGAGGAGTGAGAACGAGAGATACGGTATGCACTGAACGCTGGGTTACTTAAAATTCTATCAAGAACAACGATACCACTAGCGAAGCAATAACACTCCACGAAAAATGAAACAACCACTTGAACTGATGAAAATGTAGGTCCAAGTCGGCCACTATGAAGATACAAAACAGAAACTAATTATGCGAAAGGTTACTCCCATAACCTACAGAAATATTTACAAATCGTGACTTTCTGAAGACAATGAGGTGTTTCTTTCTCACTCTCAAAAGCAAGCCCAGGATAGCTAGAAGCCATCTGGCCGTGTAGTGTAAGGGAAACCTTTTCACTTTATAGGGCCATATTTCAACAAGCGTAAACTTTGGATTGGACATTTGGGCATGCAAGACATTCGGTAGGATAATGCTCGAGAAAAATAAAGAAAGGCGTCAAATTTGGCGCTAGAAATCGTGAAAAGCGCCAAAATAACGCCATCGCGCTTAAGGCGCTAGGCGAGCTCAAAAAGCGCTAAATCTAGCGCGAAAAGCGCTAAAACGGCAACACTGCCAGCATCCCAAGTCAATGTGAAGAGGGCGTTTTCAGGGCTAAGGTTTATCTTACGAGAAAACAGAGTTAGCCTTACTGATGGTTTGTTGGAGCATATTTTATTAATTAGATCGAGAGATGAAGCGGCGTATGCCTGCAGCTAGAATAGTTTAAGGCAGAAGTGAGGGGTGGGTAGATACAACGCCATCTTTGTATACCCAAAACATTTCTGGGAAGCTATGCAAAGAGTAGAAAAATATTGGCTGGACTCTAAGCTTAATAAAATTTATTTATAAGGAAAAGAAATTCTTAAATGCTTTTACAAAGCTGCAGTAGGCGGTAACTAATTAATATTTTCCATCGACGATGGCATTATTGGAAAAGTAGTTAATCCAAAATTATGCCTACTTTCCATTTAATCATTTATTTAATATTTATATTGCCTTTAATAGCTTTAAAATCACCGCGGATATGTTGCTCTTTGTGTTCCCAAATTTCATAATTTAGGGTTATAAAATAGGTACTAGCAGTTGCCCGTTCGACTCGTTGATTAGATTAAATATTGTCTTGGTAGTTAGCCTTCTGTCACATTACCATAAAGTTCAGCGACTGCAAGATTAATTTCCTTTTACTAATGTTCGCTTGGAGTGCCACATTATTTCCTACAGCGTCTAATGTCCGCTAGCAGTGCCACCTTAACATCAGCCACTACAATTACGTCGAGCAGAGCTTAGCCGGTCAAAAAAACTCAATATCTCACCAACGGTTTGAGGGATTTCAATTTATAATTTTCCTACAAATCTGGAGGTCGAGACGTTTAATTTGATGCATCTCACGTTAAGGTAGCTGTTACCTTCACTTTAAAAACCTCATTTTATTACGCTATTAATATATAGATTACAAATACATTCGAACGGAAGATTAAATCAATCACGCGTATTTTTGCGGCAAAAATAATGCGTGTATGTATTATACTATACCGAATCTGAGTCCAATAATAGTTGCTGCTCATAATGAGTGATAAAACCTGCAAAACGCCAGTATTTACGGAAAATTCGAAAAAATATGATCGATAAGCACAATTCTACGGTTAAAAATTATAATCTTCATTCCTTTCCTCAGAAAATAATATAAATCTCGCTCCGATATCACAATTATAAGATATTTTAATATGCCAGAGAAAATTACACTGCACGAGGGATTTGAGATTTCCCATGTAAATTAAATGGGAAGGATAGTTTCTGGAATCGAACCCGGGACATCAATCTTCGCAACAAAAACTATCCTCAGGAGCTCGGCCTAAGTAGCAAGAGATTTCCACCAAGGTTCACGAAAATCGGCCTATTGGTTAAAATGTTATTATGGGGACAGACAGACACAACAACGAAACTAGAAAGTATGCTAAAAATTAATCCCTCCCTCTCCCTCCCTCTCCCTCCCTCTCCCTCCCTCTATCTCTCTCTCTCCCTCTCTCTCTCTCCCTCCCTCTCTCTCTCCCTCCCTCTCTCTCCCTCCCTCCCTCTCTCTCCCTCTCCCTCTCTCCCCCTCTCCCCCTCCCCCCCTCTCCCCCTCTCCCCCTCCCCCTCTCCCTCCCCCTCTCCCCCTCCCCTCCCCTCCCCTCCCCCTCCCCCTCTCCCCCTCTCCCTCCCCCTCTCCCTCCCCCTCTCCCCCTATCCCCCCTCCCCCTCTCCCCCTATCCCCCCTCCCCGTCCTTCTCCCCCTCCCCCTCTCCCTCTCCCCCTCCCCCTCCCCCTCTCCCCTCCCCCTCCCCCTACCCCTACCCCTCCCCCTCTCCCTCTCTCTCTCTCTCTCTCTCTCTCTCCCTCCCCCCCCCCCTCTCTCTCTCTCGGACCAGAAAGCCGTGACGGTATTTCTTTCGCATAGGTTTAAAATTCACAACTCAATTTCAAAAAATTTTATCATCAAAGAAGTCCATAGAGACTGAAAAAATTAAAAGTGAAAGATAGAGATACGAGAGGTGCACATTTCTACAATCTATTGTTAGTTCTTCTTCGTTCGCTGATTATATAAAAACGGCCAGGATTTAGGGAACTCGTCTTCTCTTCCCACACCGTGTACTTGGAAACGCTTCTCTACCCAGTTTATAAAACATCGACGCACACACAATTCAAGTGGTAAAAATATAATTACGCTTTAAAAATAACTAATTCTTGATCGTTTAAAATAAATGAAATTTAATAAAGGAGCGAAAACTCAACCAGCATTAAAGAAAAATCCCTCTCCCTCTCCTTGATATGCCACTATTCACCACTGATTCTTTCATTGGAAGAATACAAAATGTTTAGTCTCTCTTTTGAATCTTCTCTCCTTTCCAGTCATGAGAATCACCATTATGATTTAAAATCGTCTTTGAGGATCTTTTTCAAATACCAACCTTCATTACCCCTTCGCCTTTTCGCATTAACAGTTATAGTAGAACAAACAGACAGACGAATAAATAGACAATGTGCACAGGAGAGACCGCACGAACGCAAATTTCGAGCCTCTGGGAGGCTCCCTTTACATTTTATAGAATTTTTATTTGCCGTGTTCTTCGTCTTTTGATGTTTTCCATATGTACGCTAAATTTCGTATTGATTAGATAAAATTTAGTAATTAGCGCAATGCGCTAACGCAAATTTCGCAGTGGTGTTCTATAAAATCTGTAGGCAGTTGACTCTAAGTATTTGTACATGCACACGAAGTTTGGTAATTATCGGACAACCGAGACAGTTATCGTAGAACAGACAGACAAAATGCACAGTGACACAACAGGAGAGACCTAGCTTCGCTCGGCCAATTATTTTATTTAAATTTTGTTCTCAATATTTTTCTCTCATTGTCAGATGAATATTTAACGATATTCTTGCGAAGTACGTTGTAAAATACATGTAGGTCTTCATGTAAAGTGGTCTCAATTATTGTCTGATTTTAACCAAAATTGGAAACATGGCAAATTTTAGCAAAACTCCGAAATACCAAATTTCATAGAAGTAAGTTCAGCGGTTCCCGTGTTTAAACGTGCGGACGGACGGACGTAAACGACCTCCCCTATATATGCGTTCACTTCGTGTATTCGTGCAAAAATAGCATAAAATTGATATTATATTTTAACTTGTTTTTGTTTGATAATTTGTAAAATAATTGCAATACGCATCGTTCTAAAATTAAAAAATATAACAGACATTAAAATAAATATTTATTTTCCGGTGAACATTGAAATTAATGCGTTAGAATTTGAAAGGCTACTTACATGATACCATTTTACGTAAAAACTAATTAGCAAAAATTATAAGAAAAAATGGTATTACTTGAATAAAAATTTGAATTGCTATATTTAACAAGAAGTATAATACATAAAAAACTACTAATGCAAGATTAATTTAATTACAGTTATCACTCAAAAGGTTTCCTCTGAATCATTACTTAAATTTCATGAGTTTCTTTAAATTAGACTTCCTAATTTTCTCTTTTGAAGTTCATTTAAAACTTCTTCCGTTGTGATTTTAATCTCTCTATGAATGTTTAATAGTGCCAATCCAATCAACCGGTCCTGACCCATTGTACTTCTGAGGTAGGTTTTTAATCTCCGCAGAGTGGAAAACGACCTTACGCTGGTACTTGTTGTTACTGGAAGAGTTTCGTAAATTTTTAGCAGGACAAAAATCTTTGGATAGAAATTCTTGTCACATTAGGTAAGCCCATCCATGGCATTTCTAGTGGGGTCTTTGGAGTATTTGGGATGTTGTACCCAGCGGTGGAACAAGTAAGCAATGGGCCCTGGGGCAAGAAAGTATTGCAGCCCCCCTTAAGTGACCAACCATACTGATTTTTATGACTTTGGACTGTTTAACTTTTTGTATTGAATTCTTTCTATTCGGAATATTAACAGATATATGCAGAGACGGTGATTTACTGTAATTACTCGTTTACCGAACGCGCAATTTTTCTCCCAAAATGCCGGTAAGAAAAAGGGTCTTCGCGTCTTGCATGAGGATTTCTGAACATGTTATCTAAATTGCGAGTGTACTTAGTAAATTCACTGCCACAAATTTGCGTCTACGTTTATACTCACAAAAGACGAAGAATTTTACGAAATCTACGCGCGGATCTTGTTTCAGAGAAAGGAATCGGTGAAGATGCCGTCATTTTTTAAATCCCGGATGTCAAGTTATTCCGAACGAATTTCTTTTTTTCCCCTCCGAACTGGCCCAAAAATAGGGGTGCACGTGGTATACGAGAGCGCGCGGTAAATACGGTAATTTTGACGTAAGGGCAACTTTAGTTGCTTTCCGATGGAGCATGCTTTTGAATGTAACCCTTCATACTAAGTTCCCGGCATCACGTTGGCGATGTGACGCGGCAACTCAAGAGTTCAAACGCTACATATTTATGTATGTTTTATGATTGAACTTACATTCACAGAGTGTTAAAGCGAAGGAATTACATTTTGACAATACTTGTTAACGTATTTCTGCAAATGTTTTTGTTTACCTGAACTTGATATTTGGTTTAGTAATCGTCCATTACACTTTCCTGGACTGAGATTTCACCGAGTTCAAATCATTTCAGCATTGCCAGATGCTAAAAACCAAGCCCAGTAAAAATCAAAAAGTGTACATCGTATTGTTTAAGAAAATTCTGTTTACAAACTTCGATAAAATGATCGTATTTTTTTGTACCGGGATGAATATTTATGGCGCTAAACCGATATTTTCGTTACAATGATATTCGTTAAAATGAAACATTTTTACATAATGTTAGATAGTAAATTGGCAGTGGACGAAAATATTTTCGTTTTACTAAATATTTCGTTACACCGACATTTTACTGTTTAAGGTAAGCTATTATTTGCATAATAATACCATATTTGCTTTAATAATTCAGGCACATTTTTCTCATTATATTATAACTAAAAATTGAGTGCATAAATACACATTGCATAATGCCTATCGACCAATTGTGGAAAATTATCGCACAACTACAACACCTGTTCATATAACCGGTAAACAATTGTGCTTTGTGTTACCTTGAAAACTAAAATCATGGGTTTACATTTTTAAACTTGCAGCTGCTCTTTATTACTTTATCCGTATACGAAGTATAGAGAAAGTACCCTAAATACCCGCGTATAATGCGCACCCTCGTATAACGCGCAGGGGGGTTTTCAGTCTCATAATCTATGATTTTTTTATATACCCGCGTATAGCTCGAACAGATTTTTTTTTAGCGTTACCTTTCCAGAATAAAGTAGATGGTGTAACGCGGTTTAAAGTAATGATCGAATTATTGATATTATGTATTGGTAACATAATGAAAGTGCGAAATTAAATTTTCGAATAACGTTCCAAAAGAGCGTCCGCTAACTCAATCATTACATACTCTGTTTACTTACAAGGTGATATTAGGATATACATAATCCAATTATATTAATTTTATAGTATAGCATATGACATTGTTTGAGCTAATAAATTGAAGGAATGACGATAATCCTATGTCGAAGTTTTTTACATACGTTTTAGTCACGCCTGAGGTGGACGGGTTCGCCCAACCTTCAGTTTTAACCTTATTAGAACAATCTGGAGCACGTAAAAACGATAGCAAATAACCATAATTAACTACAGACTCTAAGAATCAAGAATAAACCACGTATGAATGCTGAGAGAAAAGTAGGGAACGATAACTTGATTTAGTTCTATAAGAAGCATCAACGCATCAACTCCCAGGGTATTCAAAGGCATCAGCTGCCATTGTTTCTAATTGTGAGTAGTACCAGTACCTCACCACCAGGCCGGGCGTCGGTGTAGGGTGACGTCATGCGTAAGATGACGATTCCGATAACATCGAAGAAGAATAGTCCAGTGACGAAGAATTTCTTGGCTTTTAAAATGAATAAATACTGAATTCATTCTTTTCATATATAATTAATGTCTGTTTATAGAATTAGTTAATAAATTTTAACTATTATCTATCTTACTTTTCGTAAAAACCGCCAATAAAATTATGAGGATACCCGGGCAGTAATTAATGTGAAAAAATTGCGGAAATATGGAGTAAAATGAAAATAGGAAGATTATGTACCCTCGCATAACACGCATTTTAATGGAAATACGTTTTAAGGTCTCCTGAACACGTTTTGACTATTTTCTTGATGATGTCTGTGTGTCTGTCTGTATGTGATAGATTTTTGTTGGCGCTCTAACTCAAAAACTATTAATCAGATCAACGCAAAATTTTATATTTAACATTTATATAAATGTTAAAAGATCTGATTAGATTTTGGTAAAACTCGGTCGACCGGAAGTGGGTGTTTACTCTTGTCACTTATCCGTTATTTAAAAATATTTGCTTTAATATTTGATAAATGTAAAAATGTATTAGAATAAAAGTTGTAGGAAATTTTATTTTCTACAACTTCTGTTTGATACATTTTTCCATATGATGCATTATTTAGGAGATATCTTATTTTTTTAGCTGCCACCAATACGCCACATACGGAAGACTATTGTTAAGAATTGACGCTAAGTTACGTCTTAGTAACGCTCCTTTTTCTTTTTTTAATTGTCAACCGGAAGTAAATATTGACAACGATCTCAGAGCTAACAACATGTAATTTGCCATATAAATATGGAGAAAGTCATGTGTTGCCTACATCAATTTATTTTTTTCTAATTATTCAAAAGTTTACTTATCCAATACTGCCTTTTATCCCAGTTAGTTTCGATAGTCAGAATTCTATTGTACATTATTTGAATTTCGAAGAGTTTTATACATTTATAAAATGTAAAATAGTGTTTTCTTCTTTCAATTTTAATATGGTTTCATAATTTTCATAATTAAAAAATTCAAAAATTATTGAATTTTATACTCCTCTTTATTTCTTTGGGTTTATCTCTGAAAGTTTGTGATTGGGCCAGAGCACCAGAATATGTGCTGTATATTAGACCCATGATCCACTTAATCCAGTTTTGTAAGCCCTTGACATTACAAATTAAATTTATTGCTTGGGAAGGATGAAGGTTAGAGATTGAAAAAGACAACTATGGGTAAGTTCAATTTTTTCCACTTTTGCATTATAATTTTTACGAATATAATTTAGAAATTTATTTATTTTTCCTGGTGGTATTACAATGTACTGCATAGGGCATGTCAAAAGAGATAGAAAACACAGCCACTTTACAAAACTTCAATAGTAATACTATAAAAACATTGATAAGAGGAACTTGTGTACTTTTTGAAAAGATCGTTCACTCCTTTCTAAAGGGTGTACCATTTAAAATGCAACCCAAACTTCAATACTATTCACAAGCGCAGATATTGCATCAAAAAAGGTTCTTTCCCTCTTTGTTGATTCCTCTCACATTACTGCACATGCACATGTCACGATGACCTTGACTATCTCATAGCTGGCATCCTCAGTTGCTGAATAGTGATGGAGGTGCAAACATAATTTTTACACATGTATTGTTGAGCATTATTTTTCTTTGAAATCATTTACTGCTTTTCATGAGGCATTCAGGAGTGAATATCCAGCAAAGGAAGTACCGGACAAGACATCAATATACCATCTAATAAAAAAATTTGTGAAATGTGAAAAAGGCTGAAGCATGTCATCGAGATGGAGGTGGACATTTTCAGCACCTCCTGTAAAGTGGTTGACACTATTTATAACAAATAAGTAACAATATACAGTGTATATTTAATTAAACTTGTAATAAATGATACTTTCTTCCTGTGGGTTGCATTTTAAATGGTACACCCTATATATCTAATAGAGAAATGTACAGCATTACAAAATTTAATGCATCTTACTTTAGGTCCATTGGCACAAACTTCAAGATTTTGTTCAACCACATGAACACCTCTTCTATTGTCATAGTTATGGTAATTGCAATTTTTAACAAAATTGAACATATTTTTCCTTACATACAATAAGCCATGTTAAATATAAATAGATGGGATATTTAATAGGCCTAATTTTTCAATAATAGTTCGCTCTGTAGGGAGCATCACACAATGACCTAACTACTTTATTTTGGATTTTAAAAATATCAATTACAATATTTTTTGGGCTATAAGAAGTGCCAGGTTATATGATGCAACCTGATTTTTTAAGATTTTCCAGAAAAAACTATTTTGGTACACAATAGCATTTAGGAAGGACCGCATTATGCATCATTATGCTGTGATTAAGTCCGTATCTGGCAACATTTAAAGAAAATATTATGGGGTGATAATGTTTTAGAGAAACCTATTTCGTGAAAGTAAATATGGATAATCTAAAACGTAAATAATTGCTTCAAAACTTGTACAGCTAAATGCACCCTGCGTGCACTCAGCAGTCCTATAAATTTGGCTGTCAGAGTGTGCTGCTCACATCGCACATATATACATCCCTTACTATGTTTCTCTTTTACTGTCACCTTCAATTTTTCTCCATTAAAGGGTAATTTTTTCTGTGGGACATGGACTGTTAGGCTCCCATGTGTTTTTGTGTATTGAATCACCTGAAGCTTATAGGTAATAATGTAGGCATATCTTTTCACTCTTGTAGCCATTGTTATCTCAATACACGTAACATTATTTATCCTAGATATTTATAAAATTTTTATGACATCTACACAAATTCTAATGTTCTGTGGCATTAATCACACTATTCAACATGCTCATTAGGAAATAAAACATGACTAACATCACAAATGCACTGAAATTGTAATCACTGTGTGTGGATATATAATAAAGCCCAATAATGAAAATGTATCACTGAAATTGCATAAGGTTTTACTGTATATATATATATACTGTATATACAATTTTTCACTATTAATTACTAATGATGTATATTTTATTTTTTTGTGATGAATGACTGCTGATTACTCCATTTTGGGGATCAGTGGGTTCATGAGTGTCAGTACTGAATACAGGTTTCCCTCTCTTTATGCAGGAGTTGCGTTCCAGAAAAGTGGCGCATAAAGCAAATTTGCATAAACAGAACTCATATTAAGATAGGGATACATTCCACTAGCAATCCTAACTCACCTCTGAGATGCTCTTCTTTCACTCCATAATTACTTCTTATGCGCTAAAGATAATCTTAAAACAATTAACACTGTAAATCAGTGGTGAGCAATCTTTTCTACACATTGGTGGTTGCAAATTCTTCGGCGGGCTGCATTTAAAGTTGTCAATGCTTTGGCAGGCCTGATTAGACTTTGAATTAGACATTGACGACATTTTCTGAGATATCATATCAGTGAAAGTCAAGTCTAAATTAAGGTTTTAGAGTCAACATCTCAAACTCAAGCATTTTATTTTCGAAATTTGAATGTATATGATATGAATTTGTGTCAAATTTTATGCATCACTTTTTAATCATAGCTTTGTGGGCTGCATAAAATTCTCCCAGGGGCTGCATGCAGCTCACAGACTGTAGGTTGGTCACCACTGCTGTAAATTATACTCACCAATAAAAGGAAGCAGGCAAGCACAAGTAATGGTTGTTGTGGGTGACATAATAGTGTAGTTTTAAAGGGCTGGAGGGTTGTCTTAGTCCAACCCAAGTTCCACAGGCAAAGAAACAATACTTCTCAAGTATGCTCAGACAGTATCACATGAAATCTCC
Organism: Tanypteryx hageni; assembly: GCA_028673005.1. Classification (NCBI taxonomy): domain Eukaryota; kingdom Metazoa; phylum Arthropoda; class Insecta; order Odonata; family Petaluridae; genus Tanypteryx; species Tanypteryx hageni. The sequence continues at coordinate 3,262,360 of CM054120.1, forward strand.
TAATCATCTCCACTCTATAATAACCACTTTCTTTTACTGTAGTACTAATATGCACAGCATAAGAGACAATGAGAGACTGAAAGGTCAGCTTGTGGTGTAGTGAACTTTCTTTCATTTGTTTTGCACTGGACGCGTAATCGCATAGGAGCAAATCAAGGATGCATAAAAATATATTCCAGTAGCATTAAGTTTGTCACATAAAAGAGAATTCACATAAACTGAACCCACATAAAGAGAGGGAAACCTGTACAGTAATAATCTTACCTTCTGTCTATATGATGAAGGCTGATTTTGGGAATCACTTTTATGGAAAAAATGTGCATCTTATAGCCCGGAAAATATGGTAATTAGGTAGAGTCAAAAAGAACTATAACATATGCAACACAAGAATAAAAGTGAGCATAATATAAGGTCTTCAGTACCTCAGTACTCAGAGTGTAGATGAGATAATACACTGAGTTCGATTTATTACATAAGTGTTCAATATGAGAGTTCCATTTTAATGAAGGATCAATATACAATCCTAGAAATTTGAACTCCTCTGAGTGATTGGTTGAATGTTATTTAACCTGACATGAAAATGATTTCATAAACAATTCTTGAGATCTCAAGATAATTTTTCAAACAAAATATTTTCTTAGATAGTTATAACTGAGATATAATATTCAGCTAATCTGCAAATTTAGAATAATTCTTTTTCTGCAGCATGATAATTTTTATTTGATCACTTCGTGAATGATTGATATACAGATATATGAGACAGCAATCTGTAAACTACATCCAAGGATGAATAATTTATAGTGTGAATGTGCATAATATTTAATTATAAAAACATAAAATAACACTACAGTATAAATTCACTCCTTAATCACATTAATGGTCACAAATTCTGTCACTTCAGAAATATCAAATAATTTTATTAACTTTTATTTGTGTAAACATGCAATTAATTTATAGTACTTAAATCTATAACTTGTTTTATTATTAATATAATTTTATACATCAATATAATTCAAGTTGGTAAGCAGTCAGGTTTTAAATTTTTCAGCTTTCATGAATAGAAGATAAGTCTACTTTATATACGAAAATTTTAAAAAATATATTTTTATTACTCTGACAAATTTTATTATCATCAGCATATTTCCAGTGTTGGGGTTTTAGTATTTCAAATTTAGATTTTGGTAGCATAAAACAATGGTATATTTAATCTTATGGGGGGTTTAAGGATAATTGCAGGTAAGGGTCTAAGTACAAAATACATATTGCAAAATATTTCCTTCAGTATGGACTTATGCATGATATAGCCTAATTTCAAATTGTTCAGTTTTGGGGTCCTTTACCATCACTTGGCTGTTACTTCTATATGAATAGAGTGTCCAAAGTAGGACCTAAAATGTAATTGTCTAGAATTAGCCTAATTTTCCTATGGGTTGTTCCAGTCCTTAATAAATCTCACAAATAGTTAAGCATTTTAGAGATCCAATTCATGTGAAAATGGTAAATCGGGTCAATAGTTTGCTCTTTAGACTTGATAATGTCGATTACAAAAGCTACTGCCTTATTATGAATTACAGTAACAATCAGGATTCACTTGATTTCATCATTAAACTTACATTCTTTCTCTTAGTTTTTCTTCATGCATAAAAGTATTAAGAATAATGAGCATCAAACATCTACATCAGTGTTGCAAAAATAAATAAAGGTCTAGTCTAATTTCTATCCATTAAGCCTTTTATCATATTATATATAATAAACTAACTCTTATCTGGACTTCAACATCATTGGCATGTGCTCTGTGGACCTTGAGAACTAAGCTGGGTAGAGCATCTGCTTCAGGTGGGTCACCCATGCTAGTAAGATCAATTGGCAGGGACTAAGCTAAGACAAGTCTGCACAGCATTTGCACCATAGTGAGGTGGCTGCAAATTGCATCTGTACCCTGTGGGCCTGTCTAATTAAGTGATGTGTCATATTAAAAACACTTTTGAGGAAGGCAACAGGAAACTATTATCACAAGCATCATCACAGAGTTAAAAAATAGAAATTTGCTTGAAGATGTATATAGGACCAGGTCCATTAGGGTAGTTGTCACATTAAGCTGTGAAGGAAGAAAGGAATCAGTCATCATCCCACAAAATCCTTACACAGCTCATGACTACAGAATGAAGAAGAAGGCTTGAGAAACCAGAATATGAACTTAGAATGTCTGGATGACAGGAAAGAAAAATTATAAAATAAAAAGCTAGAATTGAAAAGAGGTAATACAAATATCTTAGGCTTGTGAGAAATTAGATGGACAAAAGAGGGAGATTTTTTGAATGATGATTTCAGTGTAATAAGTATATAGTGTGAGAAATGAGAACCAGAAGGGAGTAGTATTAGTTCTAGATGAGAAAGCAGGACAAAGAGTCATTAACATGCAGAATGTAAATGATCATTTGACATTAGTGGAGATTATGGCAGAACCAATAAACATTGTGATTACAAAATGAGTGGCCACAGTAAGAAGAAATTGGTGGAACAATGAACTTGAGGAAGTTATGAGAGAAGTGAAAACCAAAAAGAACTTGGTAGTCATGGGGGATTGGAATGCTCTAGTGGAGCAAGACATGAACAGTAGCAAGGCCAGAGATTTTGACCCAGGAAAGAGAAATTAAATAGGATTGAAAGAGAACAGAAAATGGTAAAGTTTTCTAAAAGAACAGAATTGATAGCAACAAATATGTGATTTAAATAAATAAATAATGCTTTACTCATTATTAGGTGGCACAGTCACAATAGATGCCATCACATATGTAAAAAATACAATCATGACAACAAGAAAAGATACACTTGTAAAATGCCAGGAAATGTACATAGGTATCAGACTAATTATATTATGACTAGACAAAGATATAGAAAGAGTGCACTGAATTTGTTTAGTTCTCCAGGGCAGATGTAGAATTATGTTAAAAGTTGGTGGTCGTGAGATCTTGTTTGAAATTTAAAAAATAGTAAAAGAGAATATAGTACATAAATGGGATTCAGAAGTGCTCAATGAAAAAAAGAAGGGTTATCAGGGGGCTATTAGGCAAGCCTTAGAAAATGCAGGTAGGTAACCAATGGTTGAGGACAACTGGAGGACTATGAAAGTACATATCATAAAAACAGCAAATAACATAATAGAGAAAATTTCTTCAAAAAGATAAGGATGCTCTGGGTTACAGAAGAGTTTATTAAAAATATGTGATCCCGCAAATTCGTTGCGGGCAATTCATCGTGTGTCAATTTCCTCGCACGGCAAATTCGTTGCATGGCAAATTCGTCGCATGGCAAATTCGTCGCAAATTCAGGAATCGTTGGGGAAATATGAAATCCTTTTCTTCATTAATCCTGCGATACAACATATTTAGTGTATGGGAAGGGTTGACGATTCGTCATAATTTCCGAATAAATTATAGAACTCCTGTGCAAATTATTTACAACAATTATCCTAATAAAAATTTCTGAAAATATAATTGATAAAATATTCGTATCTTATCTGAACAGGACATTAATAAGACTTATTCCTCTTGTCACTTTATGTATGACGCTTTTTATACGTGTTTTAACAAACTTCCCGTCTATGTAGATGATTGAGATTTCGCAGGAATCCAGCGCGTGCCCGATGCAAATACTCCTCTAAACCAATTTGGGAAAAAGTTTAATTATATTTAGCATAAAATTTATTATAAGATAGCGTTAGAATTTGAATCTGTCGTACATAAATATTTTTTCACTCACATTCGCATGAGGCAAACTGAGACTTCGTTGCGAGTGTTATAACAGAATGGGAGTTGAGATTTGTCAGTAATACTTTAGCCACGCATTAAAAGTCAATGACGGCAAAAATCTCGAAAAAGTCCCGAGTTCGAATCCAGAAGCGTTCCTTTTCTGTTTGAATAACTAGGGAAGAGTTGAAACGTAGCGTACAAGCCTTTTTTCGATAAAATTTTAAAATGTCTATAAGTTGAGATATTGACGCGGGATTTGCGCATTTATAAGGACGGCTTACTTACATATGTTCGAGTGAGAAGTGTATTTACCAAGAAACTATTTCCAGATATTTTTATAGCATACGAAAAACAAAGTCGGACGAAAATTTATCTGCATCTTGGACGGCGGGACATTTCACTGCCAATGCGCGACTCGGGATTTCACTATGCAAATCGTGACATTGAAAATATGTAACAGAAAAATATTTCCTATTTCATCAACGGTTCCTGAATTTCTGACGAATTTGCCATACGACGAATTTGTGTTGCGACGAATTTATAACGCGACGAATTGACGTAGAACCAGAAAAGATGAGGAATCAGAAGCAGATAAATAAATATTGTGGAAGGAGAATGTGTAAAAAATTAAACAATTAGATTAGGAGGGAAACTAAAAAGTGAGAGATGGGCTGGAAAGGACAATGTAAAGACATGGAGGAGCTAGAGAAACAAGGCAGAATAGACTTGTTCTATGAAAAAGTGAGTGAGTTGACAGGGAACAAGAAGGGAAATATTCTGGCCAAAAGTAAAGACAAAAACGGCAAACAGTTATTTGAACCAGATTATGTGAAGAATAGATGGAAAGAGTGTACTGAGGAGTTATATAAAAAAGATTTGAAGCCAGAATCTATTGGGATAGAAAGGGAGAAAAATGTAAGCTATGACAGTGCTGGACTGAGAACATTGAATAATGAAATTGAAAAGTCTCTCGGGGATATGAAGTCAAAGAAAGCAATAGGAATTTATGCCCTTACCATGGAAATGATAAAGGAATTAGGAAAAGAAAGGAAAGAGAGTTTTTATAAATTGTGCCATAAAATACATGAAGAGGAAGAGTGGTCAAAACACTTCACTAGATCAATTTTAGTTCTCTTGAAGAAGTATAAATCAAATTAATGACAATATTATAAAGCTATCAGTTCAATTCTGCATGCAGATAGTTATTCTTAGGGCTTAAAATGGGATACTAAATGCAAAAGCAAATAACTATATAAATCAGTTTTGGTTTTGGAAAGAACATGACCCTAGAGATGCAATAGGGGTAATGAGGAGTTTGGTAAAAAAGAAACGTTGAGCACAACCAGCATGTATTCAGTGCTATGTAGATTTGGAAAAGGCATTTGATAGATTTTGATTGTCTAAATTAATACAGGTGTTAAGGAAAATAGGAGTAGATTGGAGAGATAGTCATTTTATCAAAACATCGTATTTGAATCAGACTGTGCAGGCAAGGAATTTAAATTTTAAAAACCCATTTTGGTTTCAATATAAATTAGTCTAATTATTTCTATGAAATCACTATTCATAATTTTATCAAAGGGTCCTGAAGCAAAATGCAATTAACCCATTCTATCCCCATGGGCATAATAATGCACGTCAATCCCAACCAACATTAAATCTCACCAAATGCCTGGAAAACAATATTATATACATAATTGTTGTTTGTATAAACAAAATTAGGACTAGTATAGTATTTCATTATTAGGCAAAACTCCCGTCATTGGGTTGGCATACCTCAGAAATTCTACCCGAAGTTGGTCTACATACTCATTAAAAAATGCTTCACTAAGGAAGAAAAATCAGAAATAAAAAATTCTACCTAATTACTTTATAAAGTCTAAACTGACCAGATTCCCTAGATTTTTTACTGTGCTGTTTGAATTTTTCATCATGAAGAATGTCACAGATTGTGGCTGATGCTCTAAAGAATTTTATATATCAAATATATATAACTGATCATGTCTGAGTGACTGATGATAATTCTAAGGTACTTCTATAAGGGCTAAGGATCAGAAATTTGGCATGCTGGTCTGTCATAGCTCACAACCAATGAAAAAAATTGAAAACCCCAAAAATTTGCACTTTGAGGGGCTTTTCTGACCACATTGATCCATTTCAATATCCATAAGAAAAGCAACCCTTGATATTCCTTTCCTCCTACATTTATATATATATATATATATATATTTATAGTGATAGGAGATAGTAGTTTGCAGGGCCCCTAGGTAATAGTAGCTTGTGAGGTCCCTAGGCAATAGTAGTTTGCAGGGCCCATGACTAGAGAATTCTGAAAACTTGGTTACATTTTATGATGGAAAAGAGGCTATTAGGATATATAGCCACTTCTTTGTGTTAGGACTTTTCACACACCCTCTCCTTGTGCTATAAGCTCCTGACTCTGTTAACACTAACTCTTTTGTGACTCCAGATGCTATGCATCCAGATGTGCGAGGCCTCCAGAGGCACAAGTCCATAGGCCAGAGGTTCTCAACTTTTTTCTTCATTGGTCACTCACCACATTCTGAGAGAGAGAGGCAGGCACAACCATATAAACATAGAATTGAATATTTTTAATTAAATACTGAGAAAAGCAAAACAAACTGGTATTAATAGAACCTAATACCTTTTTAAAAATAAATTTTAAATATTTTCACTATGCCCGTCCATCTGTGTGCAGAATTTTGCAGCAATGAGAAGAGCTGGGGACCTAAGATTTTCAAGATAGTTTCGGCTGGTGACAATCATGAACTATATTGAGCCTGTTCATGCTTCCATCAAGATGGAGGGAATACCAGTCATATTTTTTATATCACTCTGCAGTATAACTTTCATGTAATGCAAAATGGCAGTCACTCTTTCAGTAATCGTGTCATTTGAAAGTTGCAATTTTTTATAGCTGATAAAATTTATTCTTTACTTGAAAATCCATAAAAAGTTACAATGAATACCTCCTTAATAAGCTGGCCATCTTCAAGCGGTTTCTTCTTGGATGATAATAAATGAGCAGTTTTAAAAGCCGCTAAGTATGCGTTTTTAGAATTTACAACAGGTTTGGTAAATAAAAATTTCTGCTCCGATAATTTAGGTTTCAATTCACTAACCTTATTTAGCCCGGTGAAAAATGCATATCAAATGATGAATGTCGAGCCTTAAAATGTATTTCAATATTGTGTCTCTTTGGCATTGTCATTCTATTATAGCAGCAGGAACCTGTAAAAGCCTCGACGATCACCTATAAATCCCTCGGCGAGCATCACGTTGACAGCCTCTGCCCTAGACAGTAGCCTAGACTGCCTAGCCCTATATCCGCCCCTGATTTACAATATGGCTAAAAATGCAGCATTAGTGCTGGTAGAAGCAATAAGAATAAAAGGCAAGCAATAAGCTTATCTATGAAGTTAAAAGTTATAGAAAAGTCGGAAGGAAGTATGGAATCCACAGTAGTTGCGCACGATTTGGATTTGAGTAAATAAACTCGGCCTTCCAAAGTACATCTTTTTAATTTTTATTTATTGTTATAATTATTATTTAATTCAATTAAACTGGTAATATCTCTTACATATATAATAAAAAAAGTTGTGAATTACGTGACAGAAATGCATATCCCTCTACAACACATGTATTTTATTCCCCGATATACGCGATATTTAATATATGCGCCTTTTCCATGAAAACATTCTTTGAGTATATAGGGGTATTACTGTATGTGTTCGTTTGTATGTATTTTGGGCTAATCAACCTCTTGGATTATTATAGCCATAACTACTTCCAAAACGAACACACGCTCAGAAGGGAGGAGGGAAACCCTGTGCCGACATTAGCCTACTCTTAACAAAGAGCACCAAGGGGGCCAACTGCTTAACGTCCCTTCCGGAGAACGGAGCTCTGACTTGCGTGGTCTCCTCAAGCCACACCAAGCAGGGGACGGGGCGATCCCAGGGTGAAAAATCCGACATACTGTGTTAAGGGCGACATGTAGCAGAGTTAAAGAACAAACGATTTTTCTTGGCCTTAGGTATGGAAAGCAATGAATGAATTTGGCTTCCTCGCCAAACTTACTTGGCTCGCAATTACAGCCGTAGAACACAAAAAATGCCATTTAAAAGTCATGTGAAAGCTATCTAAATCTTTTTAAATTACTCAGAAAATCATAAAAGGGGGTGCTTTAGCTCCGCTCCTATTAAACATACAAAATATATGAATATATGTTCAAAGAAAAACCTGCCGACCCATTTTAAATAATTGGCACACATCAATTTGAAAGAACAGACCATTTCATAAATCTCGATGACTCGGTATCAATGACTGATGTTCCGGCCCCGGATGTTACGGTCACATAATTGTGCAGGAACAGATGTATCATCTCTGTTTCAAAATAATCGATGATTTCAAAGGAATCAATAAATGGAATACGATATTATTTTATTTATTCTGTTTTACAATACTAGGCTTTTTAAAACACCAGATCCGTTGCGTGGAAATCCACCACCTGATGCAAAACGACAAAATGTCGCCCCAGTTCACGACAGATTGGCGACGACACTGCTATAATTTCGCCTATAGAAAAATGGAGCCTGGGGCGATCACCTTTCAAACTCACCACACGCGAAGGCCTTGAAAAACACATCGGGATTATTTTATTTAATCTTTCGAGATTTAAGCAAAAATCTGCTTTTGAAATGGTAAGATTTAAAATGAATCAACAAAGAAGAAGGGTTCACAAATGATTGTATTTCTAAAAGGAAATTTGTGAAAAAATACTATTTTACAATTTATTCAACCGATTTAGAGTAAACTTCTTAGAGATATTTTAGCATTTTGCCTGTTAATTTGGTAGAAACAGTAACATAAGCCACCTACCGAATTCTTCGACATATTCTCGCAGATAATATAGTGAAGTCGGTGAATAAAGATTGATTTTGAAACTATTGTCCTGGTTACACAACGTAATGGTTGCACATCATGAATGAAAATTTATCATAACAATGTTTGGATGACAAAACTTAAAAATTACTTATAAGTTCAACATAGGTAATAGTAAAACAAATAATAAATATATAATTATAAAGTTAACAACAAAACATTAGTTCTCATGTTACAAGATTGAGAATATAAATCAAAATTATTTGCTGAATTTGAATTTGTATTTTTTGTTGAATTTAGTTTCTTCTAACAGTTTCATTATTTTACCATATATTTTTCTTAAAAATCTACGTTATTTTCTTAAAAATCGACGTCCATTTTTCCGAAAAATCGACGACGAAAATCAACGTTTATTTTACTAGGCTTGGAAGTTTTAGATGTTATATATTTCTTAAAAAGCGATCATTAATATCGTTTATTTTTCATAAAAATCGATGACGAACATGATTTTTATACCTTATATTATGCCTTTTAGTTTTCTTCGTTTATATTTCTTAAAAAGCAATCACTAATTTTGACGTTTATTTTAATACATTTGATCGATTTTTATCTAGAGAAGTTTTATAAATTTAATTCCTTCTAATTAAATTTAACTAAAATTATATAAATAAAAATGAGACTCTTGAATGCTGGTTTGTTTATCTATATTTTGGTGAATGTGTTATTTTGTTCGACCACCAACCTGGGACAGTTAATTTTTCGCAGTAAATCAGAAAATATATTTTACTTGTTCACGAAGTCGTGATCATCCGTGAAAAATTAATGTGAAGTAAAAATAATGTACAACTTAATGTATGAATGGACATTTTGTAAAAAATAATCTTACCCTGTTGAGTGAAAAACGTTTATGGATGCAGAAAAAAGCCCAGAGGGCGTATACGGAACGATACTCCTTCGACAGCAATGCAAAAGAAACTTTGCACTGGAGACTCTCTCTCTCTCTTTCTCGGAGGATGGATTATATAAATTTTATGACATAGTGCTTTTGAAAATGGCATAAGGACTTCTGACGATAGGTACTCATTTTTCATTTCGGGAAAACATTTATTTTCACCTCTAGGAGGAGGTCGGCTGATCATGTAGCACAGAAGACAATAGAAGTCCTCCAACTTTTCGGTAAATAGAGTCCAAAGTGCGTAGGAAATATCGGATCTGGTCGAGGTTAAAAACAGAGCGCAATAAACTGACCATATTTTTTGTCCCTTACCTTTGGCTTTGGATCCCTCGGCAGCTCAGTATGTGTCCTTCGACAATGACATAAGCGACATTAGAAAGCAAAGTGTAGTGAATTCCGAGTGTTGTGTGGCCGTTTGTTGTGACTTTCTATTTCGTTTTGGATGTTTTATGGTAAAATATATTAAGCTTGAGTGTGGAAAACCAAATTTAAAATCATGACGAATAATTTCGTAGAAAATGTAGTTGTGAAAAATCGACTCTTATCGACGACAAATCATTTTCGTCGGATTTTAAAATTCGATGTTTATCGACATACATCGACTCAAATCGAATTCTGCCAACTCTATATATCAGGCAGATAAAGTTTCTTTTTCAACTATTGCCATCATTAATCAACCGCAATCCTAATGCGGCCCTTCTATAACATCCTTCGCGTTAATGCGGCCCTGATGCTTCTTTGAGTTTGGCATGCCTGCTATATACAGGCCTAACAAGAGCACTGTATGTACCACCGGCGGCATAAGATCCAGGGGCATGCACGCGCAAATTCCATTTTCAATAATAATCAGAATGCTTATTGTTAGATTTTTGAAAGGTGATTCGTCCATATCAAAGTGTTTTCAAAATATACTCCTCTCTCATAAAATTCATTGAATTCCTGTTTTAATTTTTTATCCATAAATCAGGGAGAAGTTTTAAAGCAACCTTAGCCTTAAAACTGTTTGTTTGTTTTTATGAAATTTCTGGTTAATGAACCACTTGGATTATTATAGCCATTACTCCTTCCACACCGAACAAACACACAAGGGAGGAGAGAAACCCGGTGCCGGCATTAGCCTACTCTTTACGAAGAGCACCAAGAGGGCCAACTGCTTAACGTCCACTCCGAAGGACGGAACGCTGACTTGAGTGGCCTCCTCAAATCACACATAAGTAGGGGACGGGACGATCCCAGGTTGAAAAAAATCTAACACTGGATTCGAACCTGGGACCGCTGCACGGGAAGCCAACGCTCTAGCCACTCCGCAGTCCCCACCCTTTAAACCGTAAAATATGTATATATGTAATATGTAATATGTATGTAAAATATCTCTGTTCGGTCATTTATCCCCATGATGCCATGTAACAAAGGAGAAGTAATCAATATCAAAATCCAATATCAAACCTTTCTCATGAAAGATATCAGCCATATGGCGCAGAAATTGGAAATATCTATACCACAGATATTTCATCATCCGCAGGTTTCATTTCTCTATTAAGTGCATAATTTCTACAATAGCTTTGTCACAATTATTTTCACCTTGACTCAGGAAATAAAATTTTTTGGAAGACCATTTTTCTACAAGCCTACTGACAGCTGTATAAAGACCATCATATCGGTACATGATGATATATAATTCAACTTACAAAAGCTTTCCATTGATTCCACGTTTTTGCAGACGATAACAATTCGTTATAAATATTTATTGTTAAACTATTACATCCAAATATAAAACGTTTGAAGTGTATTTAGCAGTCCTGCTAAAGATAAAGACACAAATGCAGGGATAAACATAAGATTAAAATTAAGGAATATAGTATGCTATGGTCTGATATAGGCAGTAACATTGAAATGTGGGTGTTGACGAATATGGAATATGGGCAAATTGGCTTGTTTTTAAAGGAAAGTTTTAAGAAAGATACTGGGTGCAACAAGCACAGATGGATTCTGAAGGGCATATAATTTTGAGTTGTACCTATAGAGAATTTAAAGATGAAGACATAATACCTTGTAATGAGATCTACGTAGATTAAGATAGATAGGACCTGTACATAAGATGTATCAGCATACACCAAGAATAGTCGCATATTAAAACCAAGAAGTAAGAAGAAAAAGAGAAAGTTTGGAATAGTATTACCTAGACCTGAGAGAAATGTGAATTCGTAACTGGGAAGACAAAACAGGCTGGAGTGGATGAATATTGTGAAACATGATAAGGCTCGTTTCGGGATGTAATGTCATAAAGAACTTTTTATTTTTCCATATCTGTTGAAATTACTATCGTTGAGCCAAGATGGCAGTCCTTGAAGCAAAACTTAGCGTATTACGAAGCAGTTAACTCCGTATTACCTTTTCGAAATTGCATTGAGAATTTGTTGAATATAATCAGTCTTCAAAAAGCACACAAGTGTGCAGAGTAATTCACATTTTCAGGACAGTTATGTTATTCTACAATTGACGAATAATGTAATATGAGTGTTTTCAGAAACGAGAAAATTTCATCTGCTACGATAGTTCAGTGGTAGAATATCCGCCCGGAAAGTGGAAGACCCGGGTTCGATTCCCGGTCATAGCAGGCTTTTTTCTCGTTTCAAAATTATTCGCTATAAAAAATTTGCAACTTTCAAACGACACAATTCTAGAAGAGTTACTGCCATTTCACATGATACGGAAGTTCAACTGCAGAGTGACCTAAAAAATATGACTGGTATTCTCTTCAACGTGTTGAAAGTTCGAACGAACGTAATAGAATCTGTCACCAACCGGAACTATCCTGAGAATCTTAGATACCCAGATCTTATCATTGCTTCAAAATTTTGCGGACGGCCGGACAGCGAAAACATAAGCGATTTAAAAAAGCGCTAAAAAGGATGTCAGGTAGTATATCAGGTTGCTTTGCTTCTCTGAATTTAATTTTTTCAATATTCAATTTAATGTGTTTGTATGGTGTCGCCCGTCTCCATCTCCCAGAATGTGGTGAGTGTCCAATGGAGATATAAGGTTGAGAACTCCTGTCGTAGAGCGTCTTTTAAGAAAAATCAGAACCGTTCATGCCCAAAAGACCAAAGATCCTCGCCTGAGATAAACTTTTTACGCCTTCGTCGTCATTGTGTTGAATTTTAAATAGACATATTATAAAGTAAATACTTTTAAAATTGTCTCAAAATCTACTGCTAGATTTTTTATTGTAGAAATAAAGAGAGTTATTTGGTAATTCCACATGTGGAATTACCAAATAAATCTCTTTATTTCTACAATATGAAGAAATTCCACCAAGTGACGCCTGAAACCATTAACTAGATATCTGTATTACCACGTTACGAAATGTACTACGTGAAAATGGAGAAAAACTACCAAATTTAATTTCGAAACTACCTCAAATAATTTCGCTAACTGCCTGTTAAATAAACGGCGCAATATACATTGCACAAACTTTCTCTTATACGTATGTAAATACATCTGGTCGATAGTGTACGATTATAAAAGAAAAACGCTTATAAATCCAAGTTAACCGTAGTTTAGTGTATATTTTAATGCCACTGGTCGATATTTAGTAACATTTTGGGACATATGGCTTAGTAAGTATTATCTGTGACATCAGGCTGTACGATTGGAGGGATTTTAATCAAAATCCTTGTAACCATTTCTGAGTAAATCGAATTTTGTTTCAAAATATCATAGAATAAAGTAACCTTAATTGTTGCGCAATATCTTTCATCTATTCAGAGTGTCTATTATGAATGATATTATCCACAAATATGAGATATCATTCGATTCAGTTTAACCGTTTAGGCTGTAATAAGATTTTTAGTAGATCGCGGCGGAGGCGTGACGTCATAGGGCTTGGGTAAGGTAGCTTAGCGTACATTTGAGTGCCACCGGACGCCATATAGTGATTTCAAGAAATATACGGCTTAAGTAGTATTATTTGTGACCTTAGGCTCTACAATTGGATTGATTTTAATCAAATTCTCTAGAGGCATTTTTGAGTAAAGCAAATTTTTCTAAAAATACCCAAGAATAAATTACCCTTTATTTTTGTACAATATCATTTTTATGAAAAAGGGTCTGCAAAAGATGATATATTGCACAGATACGAAATATAATTCGATTTAATGTACCTTACACAATTTTAAAAATTCTCGAATCTCTCTGAAAGTTACAAGCGGACGATCATTCATTGGAAATGTGATATTTGACCCGCACAGTGGGATACAAACCCTCCTGTGGCCATTTTAGGAAAATATTTAGTGATCCCCTACTTTCCTCTAATCATTCATTCAATTCCAATTTTAACTGAGCCGCATTTGTTTATTTTCGGTGACCAAAGAATAATTTCCCCGAAGTGATCGAATTATGATACAACTCAGATTAATGACGTCTCATAAACGCTGGTCACAAAATTAGAATTAACTTGCACGGACAGTGGCTAAGGGAATTTTCACACGAAGATTGCAAAACTAATAACTAAGAACTGAGAGCATAAACATCCTGACTGAAGCCGTAAATTCTGCATTATAAGATTTAACATATGTATAAGCGAATTGGAAATTACTGGATATCTAATCTATATAGAGATGGCTCAAATCAGTGAGGCAGTTACCAATAAAATAAGATTGCTGGAATTCATCCTTCAGTTGGTAAGAGATAGAGAGAAAATTTTAAACAAGCAATAATAATCTAATATTAACACGGAAAACTTTTGGCGATTCATGTAATTCTCAGAGCGTAGACAATAATAATTACCTATTACACAAGGATGCACAATGTATTACGCAGAGATGTGCAACATCCAGCTGCAAAAGTTAGTGTGGGAGTCTCACGATATGCGTCATCTGTGGTGAGAGGAGAAGTGAGGCGAAATCGATTATTCGCCTCTCACCCACCTGCCGCTCTCCTCTCTTTCCCACTTTTGCCTCTCCTCCCCTCTCCTCTCTTCCCCTCTCCTGCCTCTTCTCCTCTCCCCTGCCCCTCTTCCCATCTCCTGCCTGTTCTCATCTCTTCCCCTCTCTTGCCTCTTCTCTTCTCACCCCTCTCCAGCCACTCCTTCCCTCTTCCACTCTCCTGCCTCTCCTTCCTTCTTCCCCTCTCCTCTCTTCCTTTCTCCTGCATCTTCTCGTCTCTTCCCCTCACTTCTCCTCTCCTCTCCACCCCTCTATTTCATGATGTAGTATTATATGATTATATTGCCATATATACACTACATAGGGTTTTCGCAGGTTTCTCAGATCTCCCTTCTCAGTGGATGATTTCCTGCATGGAGGTTTACTAGAAAGGACAAGCCGGTTTGTACCTAGGTTTTCCCCACAAATTCAAATGTTTTCAATTTTATCTTTTTTTATTTTGATAGAGATATATACTGTTTTTGTAATGTGTGTTGTAATATATTATTTTTTCTAATAATATTATATTGACGAAGGGTTAAATGTAAGAATGGAACTTATGGTCTATTTTCGCCTGAATAAAAACTATTATCTATCTATCCATCTATCTCTCTTGCCTCCTCTCCTCTCTTCCCCTCTCCGCCCTTCCTCTCTCCTCTCTTCTCTTCTCCTATCTTCTCATCTCCTCTCCTCTCTTCTCCTCTCCTCTCCTCCATTCTCCACCCCTCTCCTCTCTTCGCCTCTCCTCTCTTCGCCTCTCCTCTCTTCTCCTCTCCTCTCTTCTCCTCTCCTCTCTTCTCCTCTCCTCTCTTCTCCTCTCCTCTCTTCCCCTCTCCACCCTTCCTCTCTCCTCTCTTCTCTTCTCCTCTCTTCTCATCTCCTCTCCTCTCTTCTCTCCTCTCTTCTCTCCTCTCTCCTCTCCTCTCTTCTCCTCTCCTCTCCTCCCCTCTCCACCCCTCTCCTCTCTTCGCCTCTCCTCTCTTCGCCTCTCCTCTCTTCTCCTCTCCTCTCCTCTCCTCTCTTCTCCTCTCCTCTCTTCTCCTCTCCTCTCTTCCCCTCTCCACCCTTCCTCCCTCCTCTCTTCTCTTCTCCTCTCTTCTCATCTCCTCTCCTCTCTTCTCTCCTCTCTTCTCTCCTCTCTTCTCTCCTCTCTTCTCCTCTCCTCTCCTCTCTTCTTCTCCTCTCCTCTCTTCTTCTTCTCTCCTCTCTTCTTCTCCTCTCCTCTCTTCTTCTTCTCTCCTCTCTTCTTCTCCTCTCCTCTCTTCTCCTCTCTTCTTTTCTTCTCCTCTCCTCTCTTCTCCTCTCTTCTCTTCTTCTCCTCTCCTCTCTTCTTCTCCTCTCCTCTCTTCTCCTGTCCTCTCTTCTTCTCCTCTCCTCTCTTCTTCTCCTCTCCTCTCTTCTTCTTCTCTCCTCTCTTCTTCTCCTCTCCTCTCTTCTTCTTCTCTCCTCTCTTCTTCTCCTCTCCTCTCTTCTCCTCTCTTCTCTTCTTCTCCTCTCCTCTCTTCTCCTCTCTTCTCTTCTTCTCCTCTCCTCTCTTCTTCTCCTCTCCTCTCTTCTTCTCCTCTCCTCTCTTCTTCTCCTCTCCTCTCTTCTTCTCCTCTCCTCTCTTCTTCTTCTCTCCTCTCTTCTTCTCCTCTCCTCTCTTCTTCTCCTCTCCTCTCTTCTTCTCCTCTCCTCACTTCACCTCTCCTCTCTTCTTCTCCTCTCCTCTCTTCTTATCCTCTCCTCTCTTCTTCTCCTCTCCTCACTTCACCTCTCCTCTCTTCTTCTCCTCTCCTCTCTTCATCTCCTCTCCTCTCTTCTTCTCCTCTCCTCTCTTCTCCTCTCCTCTCTTCTTCTCCTCTCCTCTCTCCTTCTCCTCTCCTCTCCTCTCTTCTTCTCCTCTCCTCTCTACTTCTCCTCTCCTCTCTTCTTCTCCTCTCCTCTCTTCTTCTCCTATCCCTCTCTTCTTCTCCTCTCTTCTTCTCCTCTCCTCTCTTCTTCTCCTCTCCTCTCTTCTTCTCCTCTCCTCTCTTCTCCTCTCCTCTCTTCTTCTCCTCTCCTCTCTTCTTCTCCTCTCCTCTCTTCTTCTCCTCTCCTCACTTCACCTCTCCTCTCTTCTTCTCCTCTCCTCTCTTCTTCTCCTCTCCTCACTTCACCTCTCCTCTCTTCTTCTCCTCTCCTCTCTTCTCTCCTCTCTTCTTCTCCTCTCCTCTCTTCTTCTCCTCTCCTCACTTCACCTCTCCTCTCTTCTTCTCCTCTCCTCTCTTCTCTCCTCTCTTCTTCTCCTCTCCTCTCTTCTTCTCCTCTCCTCTCTTCTCCTCTCCTCTCTTCTTCTCCTCTCCTCTCTTCTTCTCCTCTCCTCTCTTCTTCTCCTCTCCTCTCTTCTTCTTCTCTCCTCCTCTTCTCCTCTCCTCTCTTCTTCTCCTCTCCTCTCTTCACCTCTCCTCTCTTTTTCTCCTCTCCTCTCTTCTCCTCTCCTCTCTTCTTCTCCTCTCCTCTCTTCTTCTCCTCTCCTCTCTTCTTCTCCGCTCCTCTCTTC
Source organism: Tanypteryx hageni (assembly GCA_028673005.1). NCBI lineage: Eukaryota > Metazoa > Arthropoda > Insecta > Odonata > Petaluridae > Tanypteryx > Tanypteryx hageni. The sequence goes on from CM054120.1 coordinate 3,279,418, forward strand.
TTCTTCTCTCCTCACTTCTTCTCCTCTCCTCTCTTCTCCTCTCTTCTCTTCTTCTCCTCTCCTCTCTTCTCCTCTCTTCTCATCTTCTCCTCTCCTCTCTTCTTCTCTTCTCCTCTCTTCTCCTCTCCTCTCTTCTACTCTCCTCTCTTCTTCTCCTCTCCTCTCTTCTCCTCTCCTCTCTTCTCCTCTCCTCCCTTCTTCTCCTCTCCTCTCTTCTCCTCTCCTCTCCTCTCTTCTTCTCCTCTCCCCTCTTCTCCTCTCCCCTCCTCTCTTCTTCTCCTCTCCTCTCTTCTCCTCTCCTCTCTTCTTCTCCTCTCTCTTCTCCTCTCTTCTCTTCTTCTCCTCTCCTCTCTTCTCCTCTCCTCTCTTCTTCTTCTCTCCTCTCTTCTTCTCCTCTCCTCTCTCTCCTCTCCTCTCATCTTCTCGTCTCCTCTCTTCTCCTCTCCTCTCCTCTCTTCTTCTCCTCTCCCCTCTTCTCCTCTCCCCTCCTCTCTTCTTCTCCTCTCCTCTCTTCTCCTCTCCTCTCTTCTTCTCCTCTCCTCTCTTCTCCTCTCTTCTCTTCTTCTCCTCTCCTCTCTTCTCCTCTCCTCTCTTCTTCTTCTCTCCTCTCTTCTTCTCCACTCCTCTCTTCTCCTCTCCTCTCATCTTCTCGTCTCCTCTCTTCTCCTCTCCTCTCTTCTTCTCCTCTCTTCTTCTCCTCTCCTCTCTTCTTCTCCTCTCCTCTCTTCTTCTTCTCTCCTCTCTTCTTCTCCTCTCCTCTCTTCTCTTCTCCTCTCCTCTCTTCTTCTCCTCTCCTCTCTTCTCCTCCTCTCCTCTCTTCTTCTCCTCTCCTCTCTTCTTCTCCTCTCCTCTCTTCTCCTCTCCTCTCTTCTTCTCCTCTCCTCTCTTCTCCTCTCCTCTCTTCTTCTCCTCGTATCTCTTCTCCTCTCCTCTCTTCTTCTCCTCTCCTCTCTTCACCTCTCCTCTCTTCTTCTCCTCTCCTCTCTTTTCCTCTCCTCTCTTCTTCTCCTCTCCTCTCTTCTTCTCCTCTCCTCTCTTCTTCTCCTCTCCTCTCTTCTTCTTCTCTCCTCTCTTCTTCTCCTCTCCTCTTTTCTCCTCTCTTCTCTTCTTTTCCTCTCCTCTCTTCTCCTCTCTTCACTTCTTCTCCTCTCCTCTCTTCTTCTCCTCTCCTCTCTTCTCCTCTCCTCTCTTCTCCTCTCCCTCTCTTCTTCTCCTCTCCTCTCTTCTCCTCTCCTCTCTTCTCTCCTCTCCTCTCTTCTTCTCCTCTCCTCTCTTCTCCTCTCCTCTCTTCTCCTCTCCTCTCTTCATCTCCACTCCTCTCTTCTCCTCTCCTCTCCTCTCTTCTTCTCCTGTCCTCTCTTCTCCTCTCCTCTCCTCTCTTCTTCTCCTCTCCTCTCTTCTCCTCTCCTCTCCTCTCTTCTTCTCCTCTCCTCTCTTCTCCTCTCCTCTCCTCTCTTCTTTCTCCTCTCCTCTCTTCTCCTCTCCTCTCTTCTCCTCTCTTCTTCTCCTCTCCTCTCTTCTCCTCTACTCTCTTCTTCTCCTCTCCTCTCCTCTCCTCTCTTCTCCTCTCCTCTCTTCTCATCTCCTCTCTTCTTCTCCTCTCCTCTCTTCTTCTCCTCTCCTCTCTTCTTCTCCTCTCCTCTCTTCTTCTCTCCTCTCTTCTTTTCTCTCTCCTCTCCTCTCTTCTCTCTCCTCTCTTCTTCTCCTCTCCTCACTTCCTCTCTCTCCTCTCTCTTCTCCTCTCCTCTCTTCTCTCCTCTCCTCTCTTCTTCTCCTCTCCTCACTTCTTCTCCTCTCCTCTCTTCTTCTCCTCTCCTCTCTTCTTCTCCTCTCCTCACTTCACCTCTCCTCTCTTCTTCTCCTCTCCTCTCTTCTTCTCCTCTCCTCACTTCACCTCTCCTCTCTTCTTCTCCTCTCCTCTCTTCTTCTCCTCCTCCTCTCTCTCTTCTTCCTCTCCTCTCTTCTCCTCTCCTCTCTTCTTCTCCTCTCCTCTCTTCTTCTCCTCTCCTCACTCTCTCTTCTCTTCTCTCTCTCTTCTTCTCCTCTCCTCTCTTCTTCTCCTCTCTCTTCTTCTCCTCTCTCTCTCTCCTCTCCTCTCTTCTTCTCCTCTCCTCTCTTCTTCTCCTCTCCTCACTTCACCTCTCCTCTCTTCTTCTCCTCTCCTCACTTCTCCTCTCCTATCTTCTTCTCCTCTCCTCTCTTCTTCTCCTCTCCTCTCATATTCTCCTCTCCTCTCTTCTTTTCCTCTCCTCTCTTCTTCTCCTCTCCTCTCTTCTTATCCTCTCCTCTCTTCTTCTCCTCTCCTCACTTCACCTCTCCTCTCTTCTTCTCCTCTCCTCTCTTCTTCTACTCTCCTCTCTTCTCCTCTCCTATCTTCTTCTCCTCTCCTCTCTTCTTCTCCTCTCCTCTCTTCTACTCTCCTCTCTTCTCCTCTCCTCTCTTCTTCTCCTCTCCTCTCTTCTCCTCTCCTCTCTTCTCCTCTCCTCTCTTCTTCTCCTCTCCTCTCTTCTCCTCTCCTCTCTTCTCCTCTCCTCTCCTCTCTTCTTCTCCTCTCCTCTCTTCTCCTCTCCTCTCTTCTCCTCTCCTCTCTTCTTCTCCTCTCCTCTCCTCTCTTCTCTTCTCCTCTCCTCTCTTCTTCTCCTCTCCTCTCTTCTTCTTAACTCCTCTCTTCTTCTCCCCTCCTCTCTTCTCCTCTCTTCTCTTCTTCTCCTCTCCTCTCTTCTCCTCTCTTCTCTTCTTCTCCTCTCCTCTCTTCTTCTCCTCTCCTCTCTTCTCCTCTCCTCTCTTCTCCTCTCCTCTCTTCTTCTCCTCTCCTCTCTTCTTCTCCTCTCCTCACTTCACCTCTCCTCTCTTCTTCTCCTCTCCTCTCTTCTTCTCCTCTCCTCTCTTCTTTCCTCTCCTCTCTTCTTCTCCTCTCCTCTCTTCTCCTCTCCTCTCTTCTTCTCCTCTCCTCTCTTCTCCTCTCCTCTCTTCTCCTCTCCTCTCTACTTCTCCTCTCCTCTCTTCTCCTCTCCTCTCCTCTCTTCTTCTCCTCTCCTCTCTTCTACTCTCCTCTCTTCTTCTCCTCTCCTCTCTTCTCCTCTCCTCTCTTCTTCTCCTCTCCGCGCTTCTCCTCTCTTCTCTTCTCCTCTCCTCTCTTCTCCTCTCCTCTCATCTTCTCGTCTCCTCTCTTCTCCTCTCCTCTCCTCTCTTCTTCTCCTCTCCCCTCTTCTCCTCTCCCCTCCTCTCTTCTTCTCCTCTCCTCTCTTCTCCTCTCCTCTCTTCTTCTCCTCTCCTCTCTTCTCCTCTCTTCTCTTCTTCTCCTCTCCTCTCTTCTCCTCTCCTCTCTTCTTCTTCTCTCCTCTCTTCTTCTCCACTCCTCTCTTCTCCTCTCCTCTCATCTTCTCGTCTCCTCTCTTCTCCTCTCCTCTCTTCTTCTCCTCTCTTCTTCTCCTCTCCTCTCTTCTTCTCCTCTCCTCTCTTCTTCTTCTCTCCTCTCTTCTTCTCCTCTCCTCTCTTCTCTTCTCCTCTCCTCTCTTCTTCTCCTCTCCTCTCTTCTCCTCCTCTCCTCTCTTCTTCTCCTCTCCTCTCTTCTTCTCCTCTCCTCTCTTCTCCTCTCCTCTCTTCTTCTCCTCTCCTCTCTTCTCCTCTCCTCTCTTCTTCTCCTCGTATCTCTTCTCCTCTCCTCTCTTCTTCTCCTCTCCTCTCTTCACCTCTCCTCTCTTCTTCTCCTCTCCTCTCTTTTCCTCTCCTCTCTTCTTCTCCTCTCCTCTCTTCTTCTTCTCTCCTCTCTTCTTCTCCTCTCCTCTCTTCTCCTCTCCTCTCATCTTCTCGTCTCCTCTCTTCTCCTCTCCTCTCCTCTCTTCTTCTCCTCTCCCCTCTTCTCCTCTCCCCTCCTCTCTTCTTCTCCTCTCCTCTCTTCTCCTCTCCTCTCTTCTTCTCCTCTCCTCTCTTCTCCTCTCTTCTCTTCTTCTCCTCTCCTCTCTTCTCCTCTCCTCTCTTCTTCTTCTCTCCTCTCTTCTCCTCTCCTCTCTTCTTCTCCTCTCCGCGCTTCTCCTCTCTTCTCTTCTCCTCTCCTCTCTTCTCCTCTCCTCTCTTCTTCTCCTCTCCTCTCTTCTCCTCTCCTCTCTTCTCCTCTCTTCTCTTCTCCTCTCCTCTCTTCTCCTCTCTTCTCTTCTTCTTCTCTCCTCTCTTCTCCTCTCCTCTCTTCTCCTCTCTTCTCTTCTTCTCCTCTCCTCTCTTCTCCTCTCTTCTTTTCTTCTCCTCTCATCTCTTCTCCTCTCCTCTCTTCTTCTCCTCTCCTCTCTTCTCCTCTCCTCTCTTCTCCTCTCCTCTCTTCTCCTCTCCTCTCTTCTCCTCTCTTCTCTTCTTCTCCTCTCCTCTCTTCTCCTCTCCTCTCTTCTTCTTCTCTCCTCTCTTCTTCTCCACTCCTCTCTTCTCCTCTCCTCTCTTCTTCTCCTCTCCTCTCTTCTCCTCTCCTCTCTTCTCCTCTCTTCTCTTCTTCTCCTCTCCTCTCTTCTCCTCTCCTCTCTTCTTCTTCTCTCCTCTCTTCTTATCCTCTCCTCTCTTCTCCTCTCCTCTCCTCTCCTCTCTTCTCCTCTCTTCTCTTCTTCTCCTCTCCTCTCATCTCCTCTCATCTCC